>JAGDQO010001482.1:0-600000 GCA_018342035.1 Solanum appendiculatum
AGTTAGGATATTTTTTTTGTCAAAGAAAAATAGTAAAAGAGATCTCTTTTTTGAGATTTTGTTGGATAGTCCAGTAGCTCAACCAAAATATCCCAATTACTTTTGAAAAATATCCCAATTACTTTTGGAGTTACTATAAGGAAATTAAGTATTTGGGTGAAAAATATGGATGTTTTTATTGTATAAAATAATTTTTATTTGTATTTAAATTTAAAAGAAGGAATTTTCTTGGTATAATCCACGGTTTTATTTATTTTACATATACATTATAAAGTAGTCAATTGAGCGTAGATCCAACGCGACTGACAGATGAGCCGACGTTAATAACAAGTCTAATTTCGAAAGTGTTTTTTTGCCTCGGTTGTCCCTGTTTATGATGTCTTAGTCATCTTTCAACGGCGCTTCCTTAATTATGTGCGAGGAACTTCGCTATTGAGTAATGGGAAGCTGGCTATATAGTCCACAAAAATGCTCCGCTCATAAGTTCCTTTGTCGTTGGAAAAAAAGAAAAGAAGAGAACTAACAAGTCTATTAGAAAGTCAAATTAGCAATTTTTACACAATTTTTTAAGTGGATAAAATCGGTTGAGTGGTCTCAGTTGAAGATGGGATTGCCAATAAACCATGGTTTACCATTGGGTGCCCTTTCAATGGCCAAAATACAACTTCAATGAATTTCTAAATTTTATGTTTTTAACATTCTATTATTGAATCATTGATTTTCGTTTGTGATAAATGATTTTTCATAGACAAAGATAGCATTTTCTTTACATAACTATTAGTGACATTGATACACTATGACAACCTTTTTTGTGTGTTAGAAACAATTGATTTTTACCCTTTTAATTTGTCGAGAACTACATTTGTTTTAGGGGAAAAAATATCTACTTTACAGGAAATTAAGTAGTGAAAGAAGAAGAATCGTTCGTTTAAGGATTTGAGAGAAAAATATCTTTAGATATGGTGGTGTGGTCCATTAGAAAATGGACAGAATACAATTTGGATGGCACAAAAAGACATTTTCTATTCACCCACAGAGAGACATTTGACAACTAAAAAGGGGAATCTGAAAGTCTTCTGACAAAAACAAGAAGAAGAACAAGGGTGGCCCTTTATTTCAAATGTGTGGATATTGTAAGTGCCCTATCTTGTAGGGAGTTTTGATTTTACTGAGGTTAATTGCTTTAGTTGCAGTAATCTTTATGTTATACTAGTAGTTTTTAATTTCCCACTTGATGTCCAGATTGCCCGCATTGGAATCCCGATTAAATCTAAATCGCCCGCATTAGAGATTAAATTCAACTTGTCATTGCAGGGCCCATTCGGAGTTGGACTTAGTACTGAGATAGGTTTATAAAAGTTAAGAAGACTTCTTTATATTTTAATAAAGAGTTTACCTTATGTACACGATGTATAATACAAGTAATTATTTTAGTGGACTTCTAACGTAAATGTACCGCTCCCAAATTTTTTTTTTTTTTTTTAATAAAAATGACTGCATATATATGTAATGTATCGATATTGTATAAAGAGTGTATAACAATGTAGATATATGCATTATATATATATATATATTTATATGCATTTATATATACCATTATACAAAATATATATATATCAGCAGTTCATCAGCTTCTTCAATGGATTTTTTTTAATCTCAACCAGATCAAATCTCCTTTAAACAGTTCCAAATTTTAGATATGAGCTCTTGATCCACTACAAGAAACATGATTTTTTGTGGCGACATATAAAGTTGCCACAAACTAAAGTGTTTCTGTGGCGGCATGGAAATGTTGCCACAAAATGTTATAGTTTTAGTGGCGACCTTAATAGTTGCCACTTAAAATAACATAGGTAGTGGCGACTGTACTTGGGTCGTCACAAATATGTACTAGTTTTTCCAATAAAATTAGACAAAGGAAAGTATTGGTGGCGACTTATAATTTGGCGCCACAAAAATATTATTTGTGGCACATTGTCGCCACTGAAGGTTGAAGTTTGTGACAACTTTTTATGTCACCACTAAATCTTTTGTTTTGATATTTATTACCTCCTCCATGCCAATTTATATGGTGTAGTTCAAATTTTGAGACATATAATCTTTAAGATTTTTGAGAAATAATTTACATATTTAGAAAATATTTTAAGTCACAAAAATGAACAATTTAAAATATTTAAAGGGCATATGAATAAATTACGGTCAATTTTTTTTTAGTTTGATTCAATTTGTGCTATGTTATATAAATTGGAGCAAAAAAGTATGATTTTGTAAGTATATTCAAGTTTTATTTATAATTATGAAAATTTTGATGTTTGCAATTGATTCTTTAATTATTATGATAAATAAGTATTTAGTGTAATTTCAAATGTAAACACATATATACAAGTATATAGAAAAATATATATAATTATATGGTGGATTTAAAGGGCAAATATACGTCATGCATATTTATCATTTTCGTTAACAGACCTATATTTATTCAATTAAAAAAATTCAAAAATTGGTTTGATAATTTCAAATAAACCGCTTGGCTTTTAAAAAATTACCTCATCCATATTTACTTAATAAAAGTAAACAATAATATTAAAGATATATTAATCTCTTGTTTAGGTTCTTCAATTGTTTTTTTTATCCAACCTTTCCAGCTCCCACGAATTATTTTCTCTTTTAAAAACAAGGTCATATTCTCTATTTTATTATTATTATTAATTAGAAAAGTCTACAAATTAAAAGTAAAAATGGGGAAAGAACGTTCTTTCTAAAATAAAAAGGAACATAAAAGGAGAAAACCCTATTCTAGTTCTAGATAGAAAGGCTGAGAAGGTGCGATCCTAACCCTTGTGCGGTTTCAATGTTGGATTTTCAGGCTGCCGAAGTTAAAAGTGTTGAGCCATAGGTGGTAGTTGGAGATCTGATCTCGCTTTTGTATATCTCAACACGTCGATGAATCAATTTGCTCCTCTGGTATTATTTTTTTCCAATTTGATGTTGATGTATTTTGAATGTGATTTCTTGTTTATCCTGCTATTCTGTACCTTTTTGTCAATGTTTTGCTGTGTGATTACTTTTTTTGAGCCTTAATCTTGCAAGTGTTTCTTTGATTTGTCATTGTAGCTTCGGTGACCCTTCATCTAGTGGGTTTAATGTGTAGCCCTTTCTTTGATTTTCCGTTGTAGCTTCGGTGACCCTTCACCTAGTGGGTTTAACGTGTTGCCCTAAATTTGGTAGTTTAATTAGTTTGATTTGGTTGCATCAAATGATTTGCTCGAACAGATGGAATTTATTTAGAAGTGCATTCTACTCCTAAGTTAAATCTTTCTGCCTGTAACTCTTTCTTCTTCTACAGTTACACAGGTATTCTGCTTCATCTTCATCTCTTTTAGTATTTTACTATTTTCTTTTGGTGTTTTTAATATCCTATTTCAAGAAAGTTTGCTGTTTTATATCTTGTAGTATTGTTCTCTATCATTGGCTTAAGTTTTCTTGAAAAGTTTGGTGCTTTTTGTTGAATCCAGTTTGGTTACTGATTCTTGAAAATTGGGGTTTTCTTTGTTTTCCCAATATGAATTTGTGTTGTAGCCTATTGGTCAATGAAGTGGTTGAGAGGTATCCGTGGAATTAGTTGAGGTGTGCAAAAGCTGGCCCGGACACCACGGTTATGTAAATAAAATTTTAAAAGTATGAATTTTGTGCTGTTAAGTGTTAACTGTTAGTGTTACCATATGCTATTGCTTTTGTAGTGCTATATAGTTCCTTGGAAAAATTTCCCTTCTATTTTGTGCTGGTTCTGCTATGGGGTTTTAGAGTTTTGCCGTTTTTGATTTAAATTGCTTCTAGTGGTTGAGCTAAATCATTTTCATGTCTTTATTGAGCCGAGGGTCTATCGGAAATAGCTTCTCTACATGCAAAGGTAGAGGTAAAGTTTGCATACATTCTACCCGCTCTAGACTCCACTCGTTGTTTTGTTGTTGTCTTTATTTGTGTAATTTTGTTAATGTTTTTGTTGAAAATTGGAATTGTTACCCGCTATGTTCTTTGTTTGAGTTTTTTTAATCTCTCATTTTACGAAAGTTTGCTCTTTTATATCTTTGAGTTTTGTTATGCCTTACCTTTGGCTTAAGCTTTCTTGAAAAGACTGGTGCTTTTTGTGGAATCTAGTTTGGTTATTGATTCTTGAAAATTGGGATTTTTTTTCTTTTACAATAAAAATTTTGTGTTGTTAACTGTTAGTGTTACTTGTCATTATGTAATTGGTTAACTTAACTAAAGCATCACTTAGACAGTTCATTCTCATCCATTCTTTCCGTGTTCTTCTTAACATGAGGGCAATTTCCTTTGGACATATTGCTTCATATTGGTCCATTTTCTGTAGGGACTTTAAATTTGTCCTTTAAGGAAAGTTAAGCCAATATTTTGGTATGGGTATGTCATTTGAGAGTAGAACCATGTAGTCTTTATATTGATTTTGATTACATTAGCTCTACATCTAACACTAGACGATTTACATATTTCACTCTAGAGCTGAATATGATATCAATACTCCTACCATTAGGTACAAAGAGGTTACTTCTGATAGATCCTAGTTAAAAAAACATAACTTTTTAGAAAACTAGAAGGAAAAATTAGTTATTCATTATTTATAATCTACTATCTGGTTGTGGATAATATTATGAAAGACAATATATGTGACAGAGCAACACGATAAAATTAATTGCAAATATACGTGCATACAGTTATATATTGACAACTTGGCATAGTATGTAGACTTGTCAAAGTTGATCACCCTCTATTCTCACTAGTCACCGCCTCATTTAGCTTTTCATCCATCATTTGTGTAAGATTCTTATTCAAATCTTATTATTGTCTCACTTCTCTTTGCCTACTTCAAAATGTTGTTCATTTCGTTTTACTAGCACTGTTTAGGAACTTTTTCGGCACTTAATTTTGTGTACTCTACTATTCAAATATATTTGAAAAATTATTAATTCATTAGTTCGACACAAAATTGTTTCATCAATAAAACATCTTACATGTATGATTCTTCTTCTCAAGCCTTGAATTTTCTTTATATTACTTGGTTAGATGTCTCTTAACTATAAAAAAAGAAAATATGTTTAGTTAAAAATTTATTCTTCAAGTTCTTCTTCCACAAGAAGATTTGAACATGAAGAACCATTGTAGTTGTGCTAATATGTCTCTTGTTGTGTATGCTTCTCTTGTTTGTGATTATGGATCTCAAAGGATGAATAATTTTAGCAAATACTGATTGATTAGTATAGCTTTAGAACCTAACCTAAAATTTTTGAAGTTTAAGTTAAGCCCCTGAAAAATATGATCAGATTGCCAACTTTCTTATGTTGTTTATCCTTGCCAAATTCATATCCACTCGGAAGTCTGTGCCACTTTGTTCTCTTCGACAGTGACTAGGTTGATTCGCTAGTTCTGTGAAATAGAAAATGCAGTGCTCTTCTCTTGGTAGCATAGGATCATAGTCTTGGATTATCAAGGTCATTCCTAATAACACTCAATACATGCCAGCTACCTTGCTTTGTTTGCTATGATTAATTTCAATGTAAAATGGTCTTAAGACATGATAATGTTGAATTTATTTATGGAAGTAGTCATGAGATAAGTTTCTTGAATAACAATCAAATAATGCAGAGGCATATAGAGCTTAAGTCCATCTCTTGAAGCTGTCATGTCATCCGCATCTGTAGTACTATTTATTGGCTTTGCCATTACTCCGATTAGTGCTCCCAGTTTCTTGGCCTTTTACTGCCTCATGTTGCAAAGGTATTCTTGTTAGTTCTCTTCTTTTACTCACTTTGTGTATACTGATGTTAGTTTATAAGCAACATATCTGAAGTGGAATCTGTTGTGTAAGAATTATCTATGCTAAATAATTTAGCTTGCAGAATGACATTTGGTGTTAAAGCTCATCTGTTTGTTTTTAGTATTATTTGAATTACTACAACATGCATCATCCTAATTAAACAATCTGATGTAGGGAGTCTCTTGTTTGCTGAAAGTTGTTGAATGTGTGGTCTGCCAAATTTACATCCAATTTCTTTTCAGAGAATGTTGTTATTTTTAAAAATCCATCTTGCCTTCTTAATCACATAATACTATCACTTGTCAGTATGTAGTTAATGGAGTAAGCTGAGAGAATTTGTACTTTAATATGCTAAGGTTTCTTTTATGATAAAACTTTATCACAGTTAAGTTAAAAAAAAAATCTTTTCCATAGACAACCACCAACAAATATTAGTTTCATATCTCATTGATGCTCATAGCATCGCTACAACAAGCAACTCCAATAGCACAAAAACAAACACCCTTTTTAGCACCCTTTTATATCTACTGGAATTCTGCAAGAGGTAGAGACATACACAAACTTGTAGTGTTAATATGCCCTGCCCTATATTTAGGTTTTTTTTAGTCTTTGATTTTGTATTGAATCTTCTTATGAAAAAAATATTTGTGGTGTGAATCATAAATATTTATTAGCTGCAAACATCCTTTTTTACCTAACTAAATATTCTTGTCTAAATGTATAAAAAGGTAACTAGTTAGATGCTTTAATTCTTATTTTCATCTTAATGGCAGGTACAAGGTTATTCAGTTGCATATGGCATAGACCTAGGAGTTTGAAGGCACTTTATGTATTTCTTTTGTCATATCATAGGTGTAAATGACAATGAACAATATGTATTGTGTAGTATTGTATTTCATTTGACTCTTTTGTATTAAAATTATTTATAATATTTGATTTTGAGAAATAATTTTGGTGTTAGTTGAATAATATTGGATGTTATTAATATTAGTAGGTAATTGAAGAAAATTAGGTCCATTGAAAATCTATTAGCATTTTGGGTATTATAATTGAAAAAAAATAAGGTTTAAGTGGCGACAATTTTGCCACAGTAATATTTTAGTATTTGTAGCAACTAAAGATGCCACTAAATATAAGCTTATTGTGGCGGTGAGAGTTGCCTCTGAATGGTTTTATAATTTTGTGGCGAGTATAGTCGCCGCTAAATGTAATCCTTTTGTGGCGACTAATTTGAAAGTCATTTTGTGGATTATTTTTTGTAGCGCCTTTGTTTACTTTCTGTGGCAAATTTTATCGCCACAGTAGGTACTTTGTGTGGCGACAACATAAAGTCGCCACAAATTTGTTTTAGCTATGGAACTACTTGCCATGGCCTTAAAGTCGCGACTAAGTTTATTTTGTGGCGACTTTATGGGTTATACAAGAGATCTCTTTTTTGAGATTTTTTTGGATATTCCAATAGCTCAACAAAAATATCCCAATTACTTTTGAAAAATATCCCAATTACTTTTGAAAAATATCCCAATTACTTTTGGAGTTACTATAAGGAAATTAAGTATTTGGGTGAAAAATATGGATGTTTTTATTGTATAACATAATTTTTATTTGTATTTAAATTTAAAAGAAAGAATTTTCTTGGTATAATCCATCGGTTTTATTTATTTTACATATACATTATAAAGTAGTCAATTGAGCGTAGATCCAACGCGACTGACAGATGAGCCGACGTTAATAACAAGTCTAATTTCGAAAGTGTTTTTTTGCCTAGGTTGTCCCTGTTTATGATGTCTTAGTCATCTTTCAACGGCGCTTCCTTAATTATGTGCGAGGAACTGCGCTATTGAGTAATGGGAAGCTGGCTATATAGTCCACAAAAATGCTCCGCTCATAAGTTCCTTTGTCGTTGGAAAAAAAGAAAAGAAGAGAACTAACAAGTCTATTAGAAAGTCAAATTAGCAATTTTTACACAATTTTTTAAGTGGATAAAATCGGTTGAGTGGTCTCAGTTGAAGATGGGATTGCCAATAAACCATGGTTTACCATTGGGTGCCCTTTCAATGGCCAAAATACAACTTCAATGAATTTCTAAATTTTATGTTTTTAACATTCTATTATTGAATCATTGATTTTCGTTTGTGATAAATGATTTCTCATAGACAAAGATAGCATTTTCTTTACATAACTATTAGTGACATTGATACACTATGACAACCTTTTTTGTGTGTTAGAAACAATTGATTTTTACCCTTTTAATTTGTCGAGAACTACATTTGTTTTAGGGGAAAAAATATCTACTTTACAGGAAATTAAGTAGTGAAAGAAGAAGAATCGTTCGTTTAAGGATTTGAGAGAAAAATATCTTTAGATATGGTGGTGTGGTCCATTAGAAAATGGACAGAATACAATTTGGATGGCACAAAAAGACATTTTCTATTCACCCACAGAGAGACATTTGACAACTAAAAAGGGGAATCTGAAAGTCTTCTGACAAAAACAAGAAGAAGAACAAGGGTGGCCCTTTATTTCAAATGTGTGGATATTGTAAGTGCCCTATCTTGTAGGGAGTTTTGATTTTACTGAGGTTAATTGCTTTAGTTGCAGTAATCTTTATGTTATACTAGTAGTTTTTAATTTCCCACTTGATGTCCAGATTGCCCGCATTGGAATCCCGATTAAATCTAAATCGCCCGCATTAGAGATTAAATTCAACTTGCCATTGCAGGGCCCATTCGGAGTTGGACTTAGTACTGAGATAGGTTTATAAAGGTTAAGCAGACTTCATTATATTTTAATAAAGAGTTTACCTTATGTACACGATGTATAATACAAGTAATTATTTTAGTGGACTTCTAACGTAAATGTACCGCTCCCAAAAAAAATAATATTTTTTTAATAAAAATGACTGCATATATATGTAATGTATCGTTATTGTATAAAGAGTGTATAACAATGTAGATATATGCATTATATATATATTTATATGCATTTATATATACCATTATACAAAATATATATATATCAGCAGTTCATCAGCTTCTTCAATGGATTTTTTAAAATCTCAATCAGATCAAATCTCCTCTAAACAGTTCCAAATTTTAGATATGAGCTCTTGATCTCGATGTTTTGGATATTTTGTTATATTCACATTTGCGGCATGTCGAATTTAAAATTTTAGCATCAAAGCTCTTTAATGGACATTAGCTCATCAAATCTTCCTCTAAACAACTCAAAATTTTAGATATGACCTCCTTTCGATATCTCAATTATTTTGATATATATATTATTCACTCAAAATGATTCAGATTTATGATAAATGAAGAAGGAAAAAATTGTCATTTATTCTTTTAAGTAAACTTCAAGGATATTATCCTATTTATCTTATAAATCATGCCCACATGTGCAACTTTATCTACAATGAAATTATAAACAATTAGGCAAGCAAGAAAATGGCTGGTTCTAGAAAATATGGATTTGAAAAAGTGCTGAACTCAATTACCATAAGGTAATATAGAAGAAAATGTTGGTTCCTTATGTCATGCCTCGAGCCTACACTCTGGACGTGGCCGATATTCGAGAACCATTGCTGGTCCCCAAGCGAATCCCTTGGCTTGGCTGACTGCTTAGCGGAATGTTTACTCAAGAGATAAAAAGCGTAAAAATATAATTTTTGAACATTTAAACTCAAAGTAAAAACTCAACTCAAACTGTCTGTAAAACACTCAATAACATAAGTATTATAGTTTGCAAAAACATCTCAAGAAAAAGTAAATACTGAAAGACTCTTCAACCCTATCTATCTATGAAGCCTCTACTATTAAAGAAGGATGTCGGGACAAGACCCACGACATCTCAAAACTACTAACTAGAAAGTAAATGTGAAGTCCTCCGGAATGCAAAGAGGCTCACCAAAATTATCTGGAGTGTAGAGTGATCTCAACGGAGTGCCTGTCGATGATCCTGTACACATGTATCTGCATCATAAAAAGATGCAGGTTAAATGTCATCAGTACATTGAATGTACAAGTATGTAATATAGCCGAAGCGAAATAACTGAATGAAATGACTTCAATAGATAAAATATACTCAAGCTGAATGTAAAGAGATAAAAGAGTCAAATCATTTAAAACTTTACAAAATACTTACTGATCTCTGAACTCAACATAATAAGTGATATATTAAAAATACACTTTAACTCTATAGGGAGATTCTCTAATCGACAACCATCACTGTGAGCTAATTGATGATACAACGTCCTATCCACGCTGCTAGAACTGTCCTATATCGTGCTGGAATATAGGACACCACAACTAAGTGGATCCACTAAGCAATAAAGATTCATCTAAAAAGTATGATCCTGTATCCATGTTGGCAAGACATGGTTTATGGGGGCTGTGAGTTGTTTGAACTCTCCCCCATATCGGTACTCAATACTACTCCCAATAATATATACTCTTGCTCATATGTATAAAAATATACTTTTCTCTGATTTGAGGTAATTGCTCAAACTAACCTCTTAAAAGAGGTAATTGTTCTTACTCAATCTTTCTGAAAACTCTTTTACTTTTCTCAAAATAATCTTCTCTTTCTTCATGTAAAAATGAAACTTTTGGGAAATACTTAGTTCCCTTATACTCTTGCTTAAATCTTGGTTAATACTCTTTCTCAAACTTCTATTTACTTTCTCAAAAACTCAGTTTAAAGCATAAATATTGACTTTAAAAGATTTTCAAAACTTATAACTCAAAATAGGGTTCATGCCGAAATATAGACATGAACAATTCAACTCAAGGATCTCAATAACAATATAGAAAACTCAATACTCAGAACTCAAGAAGTTAGAACTCAACGGTACTATTCATATCAAGAATACTCAGTCATTAGGATTCATGCTGAATTATAGACATGAACAATCAACTCAATAATTGCAATAATCAATGTACGATAATTCAATGGTTACAAATAGGAATTTAATAATCAGCAACTCAAGAATTTAGAACTCAATATCAACTCATCTCAAGAATACTGAAATCTAAGGATACAACCCTAGATTACTCTTTTACTGATTTGAAAGTACATGTAGGGCGTGAGGACGAACTAGTCTAACACTATGATAGCCTTACATACTTGGAAGAACGAAGTTCTTTGGCGAATTCGAAGAAACTTAAAAAACGCTCGAAACCCTAGCTTTTCTCCTCTTGGAACCTTGCTCTAATGTTCTTGAAGTGTTAATGAACGTAAAATAATTGATTAACACTTTCTAAGCCCTTGATTTGGTGTGAAATGACGTAGTTTAGGCTTAGAATAGGGTTAAAACGACGTAGTTTGGGGTACCAAACACTTTGGGAAAAGACCACATTGTCCCTAACTTAAAAACTGACAAGGTGCCTCACTGGAGGGGCTTCACGAGCTGTCTAAGGCATGATGGCCCGTCAAGTGGATCGTGATGCTTCATCAGCCTGATAGTGCTTCACTAAAACGAGTATAACATTTTACTCCAAACTTCAAATGGAGCAAACTTGGTGGCATTGAAAAGAGGACTCAAAGACCTTTAATTTGATAGGTCATGGGCCACCTAATTCATTTTGTCCTGAGAGATATGATCATTTGAAGTTGACCCAAAATCTGAAAATTGATGGGTGACTTGTACAGACCCCTAAACGGGCCGTGCAAGTCACCACGGGCCGTCTAAGGGCTCGTGAAGGTGACCTTCACCTTGGCAGCCTTGGGCAGTCCTTCATGATGCCCAAGACGGGCCATGGACCCCTAAACGGGCCGTCTGAGATATCGTGAAGGATCCATGGTCCATTTTGGGTTTGTGGACTTGCCCGTTTGCCCTCTTTAGCCTTTCTCAAAGTTCGAGGTGTTCTACGAACGATTCAAATTTTAAGAGTAGAGTTGCGAGGTGTTATAGAATGATTCAAGTCTTAACTTAGAAATTTTCGAGGTGTTACACCTTAAAATATAGGTGGTGGTATATTGGCTGCAAATTAAAGTGTTGAATAGCCAATTAAGGTGATAAATGATAGTTAACCTATTTTGGGAAAGGAATTATGACCGAAGGATCATTTTACTTAATTATCGCTATGTTATAACATTATTAAGTTAAGTGTTGGGCTAAATCATTCTATATATATATATATATATATATATATCTACAACAAAACACTTTTAAGCTACATAAAGTTTGACAAAGGAGATCTTGTTCTTAAGTACTAAAGAGGAAAATCTATTTACCAAGAACACAATAATGAGAAAAGCTTTCACCAAAAAAATAAGGGTAATTTAACATGAAATAGTAGTATAAAACCAATTTCTATAATATGCATGTGTTTCCTTTTAGAGATTTTATTCTATTATGGAGTAATAATAGAACGTGATATTTATCTAATGATCCCACAATTCTCCAAGTATTTAATGAGTCCTTATTGATGAGTTTCCCACCTCCATCACATGAAAATTTTACTTGGTCTTAAAAATTGTCTGTACACCATTTTTTGGACTTAAGGAATACATTAAAGAATCCATACACATTTTTTTGATTGGATAATTAGGTGTGTCTTATGTTATCACATTTTTTTGATTGGATAATTAGGTGTATCTTATGTTTTCATCAATAAATAGTACATAATATTTCACATGTTGAGAGGATTTAACAGGGGTTGGCTCCGACGATACAATGAATTTTGAGCAATGGTCCCTTCTTAATATTATTTCTTAGTGCAAAAGGAAATTTATAATTTTTTACCTAACTACAGCTAATACAAGATAGTACGCACTTTGTTTGAACTCCTAAAATCTATACATTTATTGCTACTAAAAACTTTAAAAGACTTTAAATTAGGGTGGTCTAATCTAACATGCCAAATACAATATATATTGTCTGTAAGTCTAGTGTTATTGTAATAGCATAAGGTCCTTTTTTTGTGTTATAACATAAGGTCCAATACATAGACTCATAGAGTCCTCCCTTTTTAGAGGATAATTAACTAAAACTAGCAAGGACAAAGAATTTCAATTGAAACAACAAATTCAAAGTATCAAGATAGGGTCAAAATCTATAGATGAATATATAGAAAGAATTTAAGAAAATTTATGATTGTCTCACCGATATACACAAACTGTTAACAAAGATAATAATGTTATAAGCTTTTCTAAAGGTCTTGAAAATAAATACAAGTCTTTGAGGATTGTTATTTTGGGTAAAGTTTCATATCCTACCTTCTCTTAGTATGTTAATGCATTAAGAGACTACAATATGAGAGAAGGATAACGAGAAGGATTATGTCGATCAAGCCATATAGCTTTTCAAAACTATAAAACACAACTTTTGTTTGGTAGAGGTAGTGACAACTCTTTTAGAATAAGAGAGGACATGCAAACCTATATCAAATATGTGGAAGTAAAAACCATGCACACTTCTTTCTTTTATTTTTATTGGTGAGATTAATCCTATCATTCTCAACAAGAAATTCTATGCATTTACAATGGGTGAATGATCAAACACTAATCTTTACATAGATTTTAAACAAAGCTAGAATTGTGTGATTACCAATCTCTAGCTTCAGGGGAATGACAGAGAGCAATATTGTTTAGATTTAGAATCCTAACATTAGTATATATATTTGCAATAGATTTAGTCTGATATAATTTATGATTATGACGTAGAATTATAATACTATATACAATAGATAGTCCTAAGGCTATATATATACACACACATGCACACGAGTTATTTGAGAAGAAAAACACAAAAAATTGTATTATTACACTTCATATTATTTTATAATTGTACGGAATGGCCCACTTTGATGAATGAATGTAATACAGGACTCCTTATAAGCCTTAGGTGGTTCTCCTTTTTTGAGATAGCCTTCAGGGTGTGAGTTAAACTCATGTTTAATTTGACATGATATTGGAGCCAGGCTTAATTTGAGCCTCTAGGAATGTGCATACAAAGTCTTTTTAAATAGAGGCGTATGCAGGAGGGGGTCACCGAGTTCACGTGAACCCATGCTCCCCTCTTGAAATCATATATAGTAATATTGTATATTTTTTAAAAATATTTAAATATAGATGTGTGTACCCACACTAGACGTATCAAATAATGCAATGATGATTGGGTGCACCTCTCTTAGTGAGGTTAGAAATTTGAATCTTACATTTATCTAATTTTATTTTTCTTTCTAACCCTAGGTAACACCTCTCCAAGTGGTTACTGGACCAGTAATACTGGTAGCACTTTATATATAGAGCTTTAATCTTTCAAAAATTTCAAGTTTGTCACATTGAAAATTCCTAATTTTTTTAGCACTGTAATTTTTTAGTATATAATTAAACCACATGTGCATATTAAAATTAGTAATATTGGTTGATATAACAGACAATCAATGGGTTCAGTCGATCTCAATACCTCCGGCGTGAAATATATATATATATATATATACTATTTGAATAGATAAGAGTTAATTTGGACTTATAATTTTAACATTTTTAATGATAAGAACCTGGAATATCAAACCGATCAAATTTATATCTTAGATCCACCTTTTCATAATAGTGCACCCATCATGTCAAAATCCTGGATACACCTCTGTTTTTAAAAGGCATTTTCAAGGCGAGTCCGGAGGCGGGGCATTCAAAAAATGCTTTGGGGCACAAATTGAAGGCACAAATCCATAGGACATAAGCCTTATAATTTGGGGCATACGTCCTTGGCGTAATAACGTAAATTTCAGGCATAAAAACATACATCTTTGCAGTTAATTTTTATTTTTATTAATTTAAAGTACTTTTTCTATAACTTATATTTTTTACTATTGGTGTAATGATATTTATACTTTATGCTATCATATTTTTCAGGTTATAGCTAGTAGCTTTTTCTAAAATATACAAATAAATAAAACAATTCTCATAGAAAATGTCACTGCCATAAATAATTTTTTAGATAAACTTGTTTGAAACTGATAGGATAGAAATTTCACACCACTATGTTTATTCATTTTTTGTCATTACACTTACACTTTTTATCCTTTCTTTTTTTGAAAAACATAAACAATAATCAGTGCAAATATTAGTTGACGATGATAAGGACGAGCAGATGTGGAGATCGATGATGATTTTATTTTAAAGATTATCTCAGTTATTGTCATTTTTTATTGTTACCTTTCTCAAATAATAATTATAATATTTTTTCTATATTATTGATGATTTATTTACAGAATTATATTATTGAGAGTTTTACGTTTGCTTACTTTCTTAATAATATAATTATAAAATTAATGCATACATGAGATATACGCCCTGTAGATCCATGGAACTTATGTCCTGTGTCCGGGGCTAGTTACGCATCACCCTGTGCTGCGTAAATGTCACGACCCAAAAATGAACGTGATGACACTTGTCTAATCCTACCAAGACAAGTCAGCCTCAACACAACGAAACGAAAAAAATGCGGAAAGATAAAGCAAGAACAAGATAAAAGCAGAAAACTTATTCATTCTAATAACACCCCAAAATCTGATTGTCACGTGTACAAGCCACTAATGTAAATACATAATTCAAAAAATTAATACAAGTCTCAATGTTTTTATTTCTCAAGTAGAACAAAACATAAAGTAAAGGAACAAGAGGGCCGCCGGGATGACAAGTAGCTACCTCTCAAATCCTTGACAAGCTTCGAAAGAAGAAGAAGAAGAAGAAGGAGGAGGAGGAGGAGATCACACGGGTGCGGGCTCGGAACCTACACAAGGGTAGAAGCAAGGAATGAGTATCAATAGCACGGTACCCAGCAAGCAACCTAATAAAGAAAGAAAACTAGCCAGAATCGAATACTCCTTTCATCCCAACTGAACCTCCAGAAACTACAACCTGCATAGAATTCAGCCCAACCTAACAGTTCTACAATACACAAGTCACAAGCTTAAAAATCATAGACCAATAGTCACATCTCAACAACCTGACTAGTATCAAATCATTTACTCTCAAGTACCAAGCATTTAGATCATAAATATCAATCATGTTCAATTCACGTAACAAAGAACCAATCATATACACCAATTAGCTCAATCACATGCATCAAATAAGTCAATTGTATACATCAAGTAGTTTGACCACAAAGATCAATATTTGTCGGAACCATTTCCCTTCGGCTTTCACATTAAATCACTTGCTGGAACCATTTTCCTTTGGCATTTATATCACTAGCCGAAGCCATTTTCCTTCAGCTTTATCACAACACATCACTTGCCGGAACCATTTTTCTTCGACATTTATATCACTAGCCGGAACAATTTTCCTTCAGCTTTATCACAACATATCATTTGCCAGAACCATTTCCCTTCAGCATTTCACTAGCCGGAACCATTTCCGTTCGGCTTTATATCAAATGTCTCATCACGGTGTTCAACAATCAATGCACATAAGCAATAACATGCCACACTGAGAGACAATAATTCATATAATTCAAGTCCACTTTCATGCATTCAAGAAATTCACCAATCAAATCAAATAGGAGCCACAATAAGACAATTCACAATTTATCATTATCATCAAGAAGCCTTTTCATCCCCCCCCCCCCGCCCCTCCCCCCCCTCTCCCCCTCCCCCTCCTTTTGTTTGTTGGTTAACATTAATCAAGTGGAGCAAATAACCCTTCACCTCAATCCCAATTACTCCCCAACACACATACAATAAAGAGAAGTAGGCAATTCTACTAAATTACAAAAATTAAGAGATCATTTGCCTTAAAGCAATCAATTAATCAATCTAAAGCTTGAGTTTTTCCCTTCCGAATCACTTCCAAAGCCACACAATCTATAACAATCTAATATTCACAATCACTCTCCAAAAATAATAATACCCACATCAATTACTTAGAAAAATGGGTCAATCAACTTAAAACCCAATTTCGAAAAGGAGATCAAAATCAGTTCATGATCTCTATTTTAGTTTAGATTTTGAGTTCTTGAAAAACTAAGCCATTTGTCAATCAAAATCCCACATTTTGATGTTAGAATTCATAAATAATCTAAGGAAAAATGAGTTTTAGGATCATAAAAGCTTATCCAAATGATTTAGCATAAGAAATCTCTCCAAAAATCGCCACCAAGGGTTTTCCAAGCTCAAAAATGAAAAACGGGGCTTCCCCTCTGATGTCTCAAAAGCAAACCCCGAAAAAAATAGCGCCTCTCTCAAAAGCGAAGTCCCTTTGCTTTCACGACGCTCGCTTAAACAAAGAGGCTCTCGCTTCTGCGAAAGTCGCTTAAGCGATTGGCCTTCGCTAAAGAGAAGCCTGCAAACACCAACAAACACAACCAACTCTCAAAATATTGAAAGGACCCTCAGGATTTGTTCGAAACCTCGTACACACAAACCAGATATGCAAATCAATTATACTCGATATTCCAGATTCATTGGAACAGTTGAAACACAAATCTGAGGTCTCCTTGACCTGACATCCTTGAAAACCACAAGAAACTAACACGCCTAAAAAGGCTAAAACCAGTTCGGAACCTCTCAAAAATCAACCAAGAACTCACCAAGACCTAAAATTATCTCCTGAATCCAATGGAACCCTCGAAATTTCGATCTGAGCATCCGAACCTCGAATGACACCAAAAATCACTTTTAAGCAACTTAACCTTTCAAACTCAAAACTTGCCAAAATCTCAACTTTTTACTCAAGGTTTGAAACCAACTTTCAAAATTCAACCATAAAAGACTCGGGGTCAAAAGTCGAGAGAGATAAAACGGTAAATTTCACGAAAATATCAAAAATGACCAACCGAGTCATTACAGTAAAACACCTCACCTCACACCTTCCCACCTTTTAAAAGACTGGCATACATCAAATAAAAAATGTGCAAATTCGAGCGTAAAGGGGGTGATGAATAGGATGTCCCATATCGATAAATGAACAAAATCTTCGGCTTCGTATGAGGGTTAGGATACCCTCCTCCATTAGAGATAAATTTTGACGTGTGAGTGAGACCGATGACCTAGTTTGACATGATAACTGATCAAGATCCATATCAATTTTCATTTATGATATTGGGGCTCCCATATCAAATTGTTCATGATCCAGATGTCCAACCCTAGGTGTGAGGGTGTGTAAAGAGTCTCACATTGGCCTTTTAAGGTATGAGCTGTCTCTTTAATATGGTTTAGACAATTCTTCTTCCTTTGAACTAAATTTTGGGTAATTAGGGCTCAAGACCAAATTTATCATCGAATCAGATTCAAGCCCATTCAAATTAATTGTTTCATCCGATTTTGAGTCCCCCTCCCCCCATCTTCTATTGTCTACGCTCTAGATGTTAAGTCTTGGAAATGTGGAGTGTGTTGAGTCTCACATTAGAGGGTATTAGGGTTCTTGGTCTCCTCGTTTAGTATTGGACAATTCACTTCTCATGAGCTATCTTTTGGGGTGTGAGTTAGGCCTAAGTTGGTCCATTTTATCCTGTTTCACTATAACAAAAACATATTTTAACGGCAATAAATTAAATATGATTACGTTGTAGTTTTTTCACTTTCTAAGTTGTGAAAAATCATCCGTGTGTCATTATAATTAATTGTATCACACCTTGTAGATTATATTTGTTATCAACTATCGAACTGATACTTCTTCGTTTGCTCTAGAAATGGAAATAATATATACATAATATTTTTACACCAAGATACTCTAATTTTCAACAAGTAATAAAACCATGTTTGAATGTACTAGAAACGTACAAAAGTTCTGCAAAAGGGTTATGGATCATATGTTGATGGACCTATAGAGTAAGGCAAAATTTAAAAGTTGAACAAGTGCTGCCAAATTAAAGGAACATTGTTTAATCAATAGGACAGTTGATCCAGCCCAATAAGATAATAACAAGATATAAATACAATAATGAATAGGAATGGTCGGCCTGCTGCCTACTGTAACATAATAAATAGACTTTTCAACACAAAAATCCAATCATAACTTATTAACTTCAACAAGTTTGTCTCATCTTTTATCATTACTCTATCCAAGTAATTATTTGAGTCCATTGGTCCTAATCTAGTGTTTAATCTTATGTTGTTTGAATGGGATGAGATTGTGAAATCTCAAATCTAGGAATGACAATGGGGAGAATTTATTTTTTTAAAAAAATATTAAAGCGGTTGCGGGACGTTAAAAAAATAGTGTATATATATATATATATATATATATATATATATATATATATATATATATATTAAAAGATAACGGAAGAATCACTAAACTTGAATATGATCACCTTTAAGATTACATTTAGTAATTCTAATAAGCTACTATATTTCTAAGAATAGTTTTTTAATCAAAAATATTATCACCAACGTAATCAGCAATGCTACCATAATTTGAGGTTCATAAAAAATATTACTATAACCCCATTTATGAGTTTACAAGTGGCTGATATTTTTTTTTCCCACTAAAAATATAGAATTATTTTATTTTACTTTTTTCAAAGTAGAGAGAGATGATATTCAATAAGAGATGTCCATTAAACAAAGGGGGGTGGGGGCAAATTAGATTCACTAGGGCTAGTGGGCCTAAAGCGATGACATTGGCACGATTTGGAGGGGGGAGGGGGATTCATGAGCTTAGTTAAGAGCTCTGACACCATATGAAAGTGTGTAATTATCTCACATAAAGGCTCAATGTAATGGATGAAGTAATCTCATGAGACCTATCAAACTCCTTTGAAATCTTTACACAACCGATGGAAGGATAAATGTGATCTCTCTAGTTTTCACATCCTAACTATCTGTTGTTCTCTTTTTCTATCTAAACTGTAATTAACCAACTGTTTCATTTTTCTATTTGAACTATCAATCTGTATGTATCAAAACACACTTAGGGTCTGTTTGAAAAGCCACCTGGTAATTGGAATTGGTGTAATTACTAGGGTAGTAATTACCAGCCTAGTAATTACACTGACATGTTTGTTTGTCATAGTGTAATTACAATGTAATTACTCATGTACTGTTTGGATGCACACTTGCAATCATAAGATTATATTAAATTTTAAAAATAAAAGTTAATTATTTAAAATTTATATTAGACAAATAAGAAACTTTATAAATGTTATTAAATTAAATATATAAGATATATATATATTGTTTTTTGAAAATATATTAATTAATAAACATATGTTCTTAATTAATATTATGAAAAAATAATTGATTTATATTTTTCAAATTAGTATATTTCAATTTAATTAATCATAAAAACTAAAAGTACAAGATTTCTATGAACATCATGAAATGTATGTTTGATAAAAAGATTAATATTATAAATATAATGTCATAAATTATTAAAACATTTGACAAAAAGATAATCTATCAAGTCTAACTAAAAAATAAATGACTTGCAATGTTAAATATCAAGTCAATAGTACTAAAACAATGAAACTGAAAATATAACATAAGTTCTAAATTAAAACAAAAAAATTTAACATAACACTCTTATGTCAAATTTCAACATAACGTTATAAATATGATTCAAAAGAAAAGAAAAACGTAAGTCTATAGCCTTATTCGACAATGAATTCTACCTTAATTTAAAAATTAGAATACTAACAAAATTATGCTAATGAAAAAAAAATGGAATAAATAAATAAATAGATAATAAGAAAAATTGAATGGAATCACATAAAAAAGTGAAGTTTGAGAATGAAAAGAAAATGAAATATAAATAATAAAAATTTAGAAAATATTAGAATAACAGAAATATTTTTTCTAAAAAAATAATAGAAATAAAAAATAAATTAAAACGAAAAATACAAATATAAATAAAAGGGAGAAAAGAATGTAAAAAGTTTCATGTAATTACATGGTGTAATTACACCAATTCTTAACTCTCCCTTGGGAATTGAGGAGTGTAATTATCACCCTTCAATTACACCCAGTTCCTCTCTTGCCAAGTAATTACTTGGTCTACCAAACATGTCAAAGAGTGTAATTACACCAATTACACCAAATACACCAAATCCCAATTACATGGTGAACTTTCCAAACATGCTCTTAGTTGAGTATACGATGATAGTTCAAATAGAAAAAGAAAACAATTGATAGTTAACCTAATCAGCTTCGAAAGTATTTTAATAATAGATATTTAGTTCCGATAGAAAAATAAAATAACTAATAATTGAAATATTAAACTGATGAAAATATAATATTTAGATCTCTTTTTTTAATCATTAACTCATATGTTAAAAAATATCTTGAGAAGTGCAACTTCTATAACACTCTGTTTAACGAGATTGTGATTTTATAAAATATTTAATTGAAACTTACATGTCGCCTTTCTGGGTTAACTATTGCCCCTACAGGTGTCTCTACTACTACTAGGACGACATGTCTGCAGGGGCGTAGCTACACTCATGTCAGGGTGTCCAATTAGATACCCTTTATCGAAAAATTATATCATATATACAAATAAAATGATAAATAATGTGATTAAATAATATATTCTGAACACCTTTGACATAGTAATGTGATGTAGCCCAATGATTTTAAAATCCTTAAAAGAGTCTAGACATGAACACTTTAAAAAGCAGACTCACTTTAACACATGAACACCCCGGTGAAAGTTTTAGTAGGAACTAATGATGATTTCACAAAATGGCATCTAATCATTTCATTAAGCATTTCTATGCTTTCTTTGTTGCACGAGATATGGCGGATGCTCTCATTAGCTTTACTTCATCATTAAGCTTTACCCAAAACTACGCATGCTTTCCTTCCTTTTTACCATACTATTCCCTCCGTTCATTTTTACTTGTCATTTATTTTTAAAATATATTTTCATTTTTATTTGTCTTTTTTTTTAATTGTCACTTTTGACATATCAAGATTTTTAAATTTTTTTTTTATGTTTTACCTTCAGCATTAAATACATATTTTTCAAGATTTAATATTAAACATCATTTAATAGAGATAGTTTGATAAAATACATATACCAATAGTTATTTTCTTAATAAATATATTAAGTCAAACAATAACAAGCAAAACAAGTCAAACAGTAACAAGCAAAGCTGAACAGGAGAGAGTAAATAATATTATGAATGACAAAATCTGCCACATTGTTGAATTAAGTGCTTCATATATACTGTTGGTATTTATTCATTTTAAAATATTAAGGACATATATTAGTGGATATATAAAAATTGGCAAGACTATGACTTTTTTTTTTGTGTGTAACTCGTGTAACAACTCTTACCGTGACCTACCAGTAATTATCCACCACTAACCCATATTCTATAATACTATTATTTCATTACATTGTTATTTAATTCATGAAATAATTTTTTATCTATAAATAATAATATTTCTTCCTTTATGAATAGAACTAATGAGAACTATAAAAAATGTGGGAAAATATTGTAGTGTAGTAAAGTTAGTGTAGTGAAAGAAAAATATTCTAAGAGCTCGTTTAGATTGACTTTAAAATGTGGCTTTTAAAAAGTATTTTAAAAACACTTATTAAAGTGTTGAAACTTATTTTAAAAATAAGTATTTACGTATTTGCATAAAAGTACTTAAATTGAAGAAAAAAAATATAGATGTGTTTGGTACACAAGTATTGTTAAGCACTTGTTTTGTCAAAATGTCTGGAATACCCTTAAACATGTTAAGCATTATAAAATGCTAATTATTATAAGTTTTATTTCTAAAAAATAAAATCGAATTGTAATTAGTTTATATTTTAATTCAACTTCAATATAAATTGATTATATAAGTTAATTTATATGTATAAGTGATTTTTAATTTTTAAAATATATAATTTTGATAATGCACATGAAAGACTTGAGATGCTTTTTCAATTATATTTATAAATGATAATGACTATATTTCTTTTTACCACAAATAATTTATAAAGAAAAAATAAAAAGAAAATAATTTAAAAGAAAAAAAACACAAAGAAAGAGCAATAAGAAGAAAAAAACTGAAGAAAAGAAAGAGCAAAGAGAGGGAAAAAACTGGAAAAAAAAAAAGAAGCAAAAAGAGGGGGAAAACGGAAGAAAGAAAGAGCAAGAAAAAGAATAGCAAAGAAAAAAGTAACAGGAAAATAATATAGAAATTATAAAAAATATTAGTGACAAAAAGGTAAAATTGTTGGTTAAACATCAATGCATTTTAAGCTAAAAAGAAAAACGTGGGAGAGAATCAACTTTTAACTTTTGATTTTTTAGAAGTAAATTTTAACTTATTTTAAACATTTTTTTGATTTGTCAAACACTTCTAAATGCTAAAAAATAGCTTAAAAGCTAGAGCTTTGGATTCTTATTCATTACTCAAAAGAGAGTTTATATTGAAGGAAGGTGTTCTTTAATTTGGTGGAGCTTTGGATTCTTCAACTAATCCTGAGTTGTTTGAGTTATACGACGTTGTTGGGATGTTGTATACTAGAAGAGACAAGTCAAAAGTTATAATGTTGGATCGGTATAGATTATACCATAGTGGGCTTGAATTTTCTTAAAGAGAGCGAGATATCCATGCCTCAGCCTGAATATTTTTTTCTCCATCTTTGTTAATTTAATTTTCAACAGTAATTTATTATAATTTGAATATATACACCAACATATATTACTGTAAGAACTTTTAAATGTTTTAGTTTTTCTTTTTTTTTCTTCATAAGAGTACTCCTTTTTCATATGAGGTCTCTTATCTGCTTTGGGAAGTCATTTATCTTTTGGGGGTTCCCAAAGTGTTTGAGCCCATGAGTTGGGTATTTAGGTGAATTTGGGTCAAAGTTTGACTTTGGTCAATATTTGGAGTTTGGATGCTCGAATTCGATGTCCTTCGATTTTGTTGGGTTCAGGAGGTAGTTAGTAGTGGCTTTAACAGGTGTCGGGTCAAGGAGACTTCGGATCTATGTTCTGATGGTTCTAATGGGTCCAGAATGTCGAATTTAGTAGGGTAGCATATTAGGTTTGTGAGTTCAGGATTCCAAACGAATCCCAAGGATCCATTCTGAACCATGTTAATCTTAAATTTTTGTTGTCACTGTTGTTATCTGATTCCTCCTTCACGTTCGTGGGGCCTTAACATGACAATCAACAAGGAAATCATAAGCGTCTTCAGATTCAGTACCCTTAAAGACGGGAGGTTTCAACTTTAGGAACTTAATAAAGAGGTCATGCTGGCCACTAGTCATTATAGCCCCAGCAGTTAGAGGTAGGGGTGGTTATGGTAGAGGCCGTCATTCTGGTGGACGTGGTGGCCAAGGTAATGGTGGTCATCAGTCCAGCAGGGGTAGCGGGCAGGTTGGAACTACTAGAGCACAGCCCGGCAGGGGCCATGGTCAGACAGGCGACAGAGCCCATTGTTATGCTTTCCCTGGGAGGCCAGAGGCAGAGGCATCCGATGCTGTTATTACAAGTACTCTTCTGGTCTGCAATCGCATGGCTTCCGTATTGTTTGATCCTGGATCCACTTGTTCTTATATATCTTCCTCACTAGCTAATGGACTTGAATTACGTTGTGACTTACTTGACATGCCTATTCGTGTTTCTACTCCTGTTGGTGAGTCTGTGTTAGTTGAGAAGGTGTATAAGTCTTGTCTTGTGACCTTTGTGGGTAGCAAAACTTAAGTAGATCTGATTATTCTAGAAATGGTTGACTTTGATGTAATTCTGGGTATGGCTTGGCTTGCTCCAAATTTTGCTATCTTAGATTGCAATGCTAAGAGCGTAACCTTGGCCAAGCCTGGGATAGATCCACTCGTGTGGGAGGGTGATTATATTCCCGCTCCAGTTCGGTTTATCTCTTCTCTTCGTGCTAATAGGTTGGTGAGTAAGGGTTGTTCAGCTTTCTTGGCACATCTCAGGGATGATGCTTCCCAATTGCTTTCAATTGAGTCTGTTTTCATAGTTCGTGAGTTTGTGGATGTTTTTCCTACAGACCTGCCTGGTATGCCACCAGACAGGGATATTGATTTTTGTATTGATCTGGAGCCAGGGACTCGCCCCATTTCCATTCCACCTTACAGAATGGCACCGGCTGAGTTGAGAGAGTTGAAGGTCCAACTTCAGGAGTTGTTAGGTAAATGTTTTATTAGACCGAGCGCCTCTCCTTGGGGTGCTCCAGTTTTATTTGTGAAAAAGAAGGATGGTAGTTTTAGGATGTGTATAGACTACAGGCAGCTGAATAAGGTGACTATTAAGAATAAGTACCCAATTCCTCGCATTGATGACTTGTTTGATCAGCTACAGGGTGCTTGTGTGTTCTCTAAAATTGATTTGAGGTCTGGTTATCATCAACTGAAAATACGAGAAGCGGATGTGCCAAAAACTGCTTTTCGAACCAGGTATGGGCATTATGAATTCTTAGTAATGTCTTTTGGGCTTAAGAATGCCCCTGTGCTTTCATGAGCCTAATGAATGGAATTTTTAAGCCATATCTGGATCTCTTTGTTATTGTATTTATTGATGATATTCTAATCTACTCAAAAAGTAGGAAGGAACATGAAGAGCATCTGAGAATTGTATTGGGATTGTTAAGGGAGAAAAAGTTGTATGCCAAATTCTCCAAATGTGAGTTCTGGCTCGATTCAGTGTCCTTTTTGGGGCACGAGGTTTCTAAGGATGGAGTGATGGTGGATCCCCAGAAGATTGGAGCAGTGAAGAGTTGGGCAAGGCCCACTAATGTTTCTGAGGTAAGGAGCTTTGTTGGTCTAGCTAGCTACTACCGTCGGTTCGTCAAGGGATTCTCTTCCATTGCTTCCCATCTGACCAATTTGACCAAGCAGAATGTTCCATTTGTATGGACGGATGAGTGTGAAGAGAGTTTTCTGAAACTCAAAACCTTGTTGACTACTGCACCGATTCTTGCCTTGCCCGTGGAAGGTAAGAATTTCACTGTTTATTGTGATGCATCTTATTTTGGTTTAGGTGCAGTGCTAATGCTGCAGGAGAAGAATGTAATTGCCTATGCTTCAAGGCAGTTGAAAGTACATGAACGTAACTATCCGACCCATGATTTGGAGTTGGCTGCGGTTGTATTTGCATTGAAGCAGTGGAGGCATTACCTATATGGGGTCTAGTGTGAGGTGTATACAGATCATCGCATTTTACAATATGTGTTCACCCAGAAGGACTTGAATTTGAGACATATGAGACTTGATAAATTAGTTCGTATCAAAATTTAGGAATTTGATTATAGATTTGGATGGGTTATTGGGTCTAGGGTAGACATATAGTAATATAGGTGTCTATGGAGTCTTTTACTTATGAATTACGCATACTTGATAGATTGGATATCATCTGAGGCATTGAAGAAAGGAAAAGCACTGGTGAATTAGCTTGCTTGACATCGGGTCTTCGGTGGAGGTAGGTTATGGTTTATTCTATGTGATAGATAGACTCTTAATAGTGATTGATAGTCATTGAGTGATATTGTGAAATTTTCTATGTACTTGGTTGTTGTGGTTTGGATGATTCATGTGTTGTTGTGAATGGTCTGAAATTCCAAGACCGCGAAATCTATAATCTTAAACTTGCTTATTAAAGTGATGCCTTGAATAAAGAAGGCTTAATGAAATATTGATAAGGAAGTGGAAAGAGATGATAAATAATGACAAATGAATTAACGTTATTATTGGATCGGATGTCACGTTCCGACACGGTGTTATTAGATCGGGTGTCACGTTCCGACACGGTGTTATTGGATCGGGTGTCACGTTCCGACAAGGTATTATTGGATCGGGTGTCACGTTCCGACATGGTATTATTGGATCGGGTGTCACGTTTCGACACGATATTATTGGATCGGGTGTCACGTTCCGACACAGTAGCATTAAAGAAAAACATATTGAATTAACTTAATATACTATATCTCAAATAACTCATTTCCCAAAAGAGCCTGGTGTGGAGGCCTGAGTCCTCATGTGTGTTCTTGATATTGTTAACTGATTGTGTACTTGATTTAGTGTTGTTGTCACTTGTTCATGTGATTTGTGGCTTGCCACTTGCTACGTGCTATAGTGGAATTTGTTAGCTTTTAGTACATAATGATTTTATTTAAGAAAAGAAAAGAGAGAAAAGGGGAATAATAGAATCTCACCTGCGGCTCAACCCTCGAAGGAGAGAACGTCAAAGTTGCCTCAGGTAAGTGAATTTCCAATTGAAACGTATATTTTTTTGCCAATGGTGATGATTACATGAAATATATAGACATGTATTCTAATAATATTATGATATTATAATTGGATATAAATTGAAGGTGGTTACTCGATCATTTCCTTCTTTGGGTTAGATAAATTTGATTCTCTCTTGATGAGTACCTAATGTCTAAAGATCAGATTTTTATAACTTAATTAAGCTCGTGGAAGGATCAAGTTGTGAGAAGGGAATCTTGATAAGATCTATGATGGTTTGTGCATTATGAGTGTGTGGTGGCTGGTTTAGGTTCACTTCTAATTGTAGCCGGTATTGATTCAAAATATAATCGTGGTTATATGAGAAAAGATTCGTCTTGATGATTGTGTTATGGTCCAGTGTATTTCGGCTCAGATTGGATTCATGGGTTAGCCTGTGGCTTGGTAGTCACTCCTAGTCTGTAGATTTGCTAAAGTTTGATTTGAAATTGCAATTCTTAGTAGTTGATCTTGATGGAATGGTCTTAAGGAGGAGCTCACTTAGAGAGATGAACACGACTCTAAAAATCATACCTCATGCTTTTGGTAGTGTTGATTATTCTTCCTTCTCCTTCTTTATGTTCAAGGATGAACATGTTTTTTAGTGGTGGATAATGTAATAACCCGTTAGGTCATTTTGAGAACGAGTCCTCTCTTTTTCATAAAAGACCCTTTTCATAAATTTTTAATGAGAATTTAGAATTACTCGCTTAACTACGGTTGTTTAATTAGCGGGTAAATTTTAAATATTTAATTGTAGTAAGTGGTTAATGGTCCAAGTTCATAATTTACTCAATACCCTAAATCATTTGGCCCATGTACAAAAATAAATTAATGATGAATGGGAGTTACTACGTTTGAGTCATAAACTCAAAACAACTTCAAGCGGCGCACGAAAGTTGTAATATTACTTCCACATGCATACCGCAACTTCGAAGGGGATTTCTGTAGCTTCAGGTTAGCCACTTTGAACAAATTTATTTCCAAGGTTATAAATATTCTATTAGAATGTGAGGGTGAATGGAAGTTATAGGATTGCCATTTATTACGGGTGAATTAGATTATTTTTGTCCTATTGGAGTTAATATGAATTTGATATCATGGAATTTAACATGAAAATAATAATATAGTGATATTAAATTTTGGATAACAATGATGGTATAGGTATAATGTTAATGACGGTTACTGGATTGTTCGACAACAATCACTTTCATGTCTAGCTTCTGATGTGTAGATATCGCATAGAAATATCACAATAATTTTGATAAACTGGGGTTTTAAGGCTAGGGTTCTTAGAATAAAATTATGTTATTTGGAGGAATTAAGGCTTAATCCTAGGCTTGAAATTTAAGAAATATGAGAGTTGACATATCAATTGACATCAAGATTATGAACTTGATTATAAATTTGGGTAAGTTTTTGAGTCTTGGATAGACATAGAGTAATATGAGTGTTGTTAGTTTTGAAATCTAAATGTGATGATTTATTTGAATAGATTGCATTTATTTGGAAGCACAACGAAAGGGAAAGGCTCAAGTTCCGGAGTGATTGTTTGATTATTTGAGGCAAGTGGATTTCTTAACCCTTGTTAAGTGTATAGAATTCGTGTATTTCCTTGTGGTATGTGTTGGGGAGTAATGGGACTTGGTGATGGGTTGACTTGTCCATATTGAATAATTTTAATGATGAAAAAGGGGTAATAAAAGGCAATGTGATTAATTATTGGTGTGTGATGTGTTGAGAATGGTTTGAAAGGCTTATTGATTCATTACTGGTGTTGTATCACGATTGTGTTGTTATGAAGTGTGCATTTTTATGAAAATGGTCATCTCCTCATTATTTATGTGAACATGTTATTTGCATTGGTTCTGAGACATGGTTGTGACAAGTGTTATGTGAATTGAGAAAGAATAAGAAATTAAAGAGGATGTACCATTTCGAGGGACGTGTCGCGCGCCGCGACGGATACTATGATTCGAGGGTCGTGTCGCACGCCGCGACGAATATTATTATCGAGGGACATGTCGCACGCCGCAACGGATTTCATTATCGAGGGTCGTGTCGCACGCCACGACGGATGCATGGACAGATATGTCCCCCATGGGTCCCGGACTGACAGACAGCGGGTGTGTATCGTTAGGTCAGACATGCATCACTATACTTGACATTGCATTGTGCATCTTTATCATTTGTGAACTTATGAGTACTTTTCTGTGGAACTTGTGATTGATGAACTTTATCTTGTGTGTTGCTGATCTGTAATTGTTGAAGTGATATGGTTGAACTATGTGCTATGTAAATTGTGAACTATTCGGTTGGGCTAGTTTTTATGCAGGTTGTAGTTGTGGAGGTTTGGTTGGGGTGTAAGGAGTACCCGTATTCCATACCCTTAGCTTGTGTTCAGAAGTTTGCTTGTTGAGTACCGTGTGGTTTGGTACTCACCCCTTGCTTCTACAATTTTTTGTAGGTTATGAGCCCGGATCTTCATGATACCCTCTCTTATTTTCTTATCCGAGGCTTCCTATGGAGATTTGTGAGGTAGCTGATTGTCATCTCAGCAGACCTTCTTACTCCTTATTTATGATCTTGTTCTATTCTAGAAACAATGTCATTTGAGACTTGTGTTTTCTTTCAAATCCATTGTAACACATTAGAGGCTTGTGCACGTGACAACCAGATTTTGGGGGTTTTAATAAGTTGACTTTGTATTCCGCATTATTAGATGGTGTTAGTCTCTTTTTTTCTAGTTTTACTTCCGCATTTATTGTATTAGTTAGGTTTTAGGCTGACTTGTCTTGGTGGGATAAGACGAGTGCCATCACGTCCATTTTTGGGTCGTGACACTTAACCACGTTCGTTAAGGGTTGTGCGTCTTGGCCTCCACGTTCACGAAGGGTTGAGCTACTTGGCCTTCGCGTTTGCGGGACATTGACTATGGTCTATCGTTCAAGGGACCTTGACCGCATAGAGCAATACCTAGACAGATAATTTAATTCCCAAAACGTGATTTCTTCTCCATTCCTCCATTTTGAACCTTCAGATATCAAGTTAGGCGATTTCACAGAGGATTTTCAAGATTAAGCTTTTGGGTAAGTGATTTTAACTTTAACTCTTTCTTACCCATCTATTATTTCGTAATTTTTAACATCAAAATCATTGATTTCGAATTCAGAATTTGGAGATTTTCTCATGAACGTGAATTTTAGTAATTTGGACTTTTACGAATGATTTCTAACTTATTTTTCGATACAATTTCGCGTGTGAGTTCCTAAATCTTTGGATAACATATTTTTCTATAAAAATTTTAGAATCATCCTTATCCCTCGAATTTGACTTTTTGAGTCGAATTGGATTCGATTTTCAATAATTAGCATTATGAGTATCATTGTTCATATATTCTTATGGGGATTCTATATTTGATTAGATTGTGAGGATCAACGTAAAGGAAAGGCTCAAGTCTCAATTTGATTTCTTCGCTTTAAGGCAAGTGAACCTTTTTTACTCTTTTACAAAGTCTGTGAGGCCTTGTTTGCGTGTTTTCATTATTAGGAGTAATGAGGAATGATGAGGGTATACATGTGGATCTAGTAGCGAGTAATCACCCAAATACTAGAGTCAAGCATGCGAGGTTAATTGCACTTGTTGATGTATTGTTGTGTATTATGCCTATGAGTGGCCTTAAATGACTGTTATGATTCTTTATTAATGATATGTCATAATTGGTGCAGTTGATTATTAATGTGAAACCCGGTGTTGCTTTAATACTCACTCCCTTACTTTTCTATACTTGTGTAGATTACAGATCTGGTTCATCCTGATCGTCCTCCTGCATCAGTGTCCAAGGTTTGCACTTAGGAGTATGTGAGGTAGCTGTTAGTTGCTCCAGCACACGTCACATAACCTTATATTATGTCTTTATTCTATTCTAAAACTATAGATATCCATGCTTATTCCTTCATCGAATCTGTATTATTATCTAGTGGCTTGTACATGTGACACCAAATTTTGGGGAAGTTCATATGTTTATATTTATGGATTCGGAGTAATATTGTTCTTAGTTCCTTGTTTCTTTTTTTATTTTCACTTTTATCGTTGTAGAGGGTTATTTAGGCCTCATTTGTTTGCACTTAATGAATGTTTGAATCTGAATGGTTCAGACACTAGGTCATTAAGTACGTTTGTTTTTTCTACTTAAAAATCTCTTGATGGGTCTGAAAGGATTTCAATGAATCAGATTTGTGACAGAATCTTATTTTCATTCAGACTCTTTTAAAGACACTTTTATTTTAGAGGAAAAATTGTTGATAGAGATGTTTCACTTATTTATTTAAGATTAGTTTGTGTTGAATTATTATTTTTTTCAAAAAAGATGACTATATTTTTTTTCTAACAATTATTTTTATATTATAATTTATATGTGTAGTCCATGTAGTTTCATTTTATTTTTATCAAATTTAAAATATTTATTTAGAATTAAAATATCTTAATGTTTATCAAAGAATGATATTTTTTTCTAATAATTTGTTAATGTTATATTTAACTACTATTTTATTTGAATTATAATATTTATTGTGTTTACATATTAATAAATTATATATATATATATAAACAATATTAATCATTTAGTGTTCAGATCTACAGACATGATCTTAATCATTCAGATGTGCATTCAGATTTAGACGTCTTAATCTTAATGAAAACAAATGAGGCCTTAGGCTGATTTGTCTTTGTGGGATAAGACATGTGTCATCACACCCGATTTTTGGGTTGTGACACTTAATTATTTAATATTCAGATCTTAATACAATATCTTAACATTCACATGTGTATTTAAATTCATATTCAAATATCTTAATCTTAATCTTAATGAGATCTTAATTTTAATACACATTTTAATATTCATATTCAACATCTTAATTTTAATAAAAACTAATAAGGTGTAAGCATAGAAGAAAGATAGTGTTTATCTATTTATTAAAACTATCCCTTATTGTTTTTTTTAAAAATTATATGTGTTATTGTGAATCTCTCAATTATTCGACTTGAATATGTCCTAGATCATTGCGACATTAGATTTATTAAGGGTTTCTTACATAATTATACATGTGATAAAATTTTTTAATAAAAATAAATGCATGTATATGTAATGTATATCTTATGTATCAATATTAGATAAATAGTTATATAATGTATTGATATTGTATAAATAGTGTATACAATGTATATATAATGCATAATTATATATCAGAGATGTATATACATTCATATATTCTTTTTAAATAATATTTATGCCTTGCAGTCTGATTTTCTGACTAACTCAAATCTCCTCTAAACATATCCAAAAGTTTAGATATGACTCATCTCGATGTTTGAGTTTTTTGATATATTATTCACTCGAAACGATTCACGTTTGTGGCACATTAAATTTTAAAATCGAGCTTAATGTGAATAAACTTAAACGGTTGAACATGGGGTCTTTCTATTCCAGTCAATTCAAATATCTTCTAAACATTCCCAAAATCTACATATGAAATCTTTGTAATGTTTTGAGTCTCTTAATATCTTATTCACTTGAAATGATTCACACTTATACATTAAAATAAAATTATCATGAGACTGAGCAATTAACTTCTTGAAATAATACCAACTTAAATCTACTTCATCTCTTTGTACTTAGGAGAGTACAACATTAGTTGTCGGTTAGTAGGTCTAATAGGTTGACAAACAAAGGGATTGAAGCAAGGTGTATTGTAATACCCCAAAAATTTCTAAGCTAAGATCCGAACCATCCTTTATTTGCGTATAAGGTCGTATCGAGTGATTCTTAAATTGTGCTTAGTTGTTAAGGTCAATTATTTAGTGTGGGAATAGATTTGGATATGAATTAAGGTTACACAAATCTCCTAGTATAAAGTTGAGTTGAAAGCTTTCTTACCGATTGAGTTTTGATATAAGATAAGTAGAACGACCATATCTCTCATCACATAATGATTTAGGTAGCCCATGACCCATCAAATAGGTTTATGAGTCCTCTTTCCAACACCACCAAGTTTACCTCATTTAGAGTTCGGAGTAAAATGTTATACCCGTTTTAGTGAAACTCTGTAAGGCAGTCGAAGTTCTACGGATGGTGGAATGTTCCACGAATCATAGAGCCTTCTACGAATGCTTGCTGCAATTTTTTTCAGAAAACTTCCTGCACGTGTTTCAAGGTTATTTTGCTCATTTTCCAAGCTTTTTAGCCATATTCTAAGTCATTTTTTGGATGTTTTAACTGAGTATATCATTCAACTAACTAGTTTTCCTCTCATAATCATCAATCTAAACATTCAAGTCTCCAAAATTTCTCTCAAAACTCACCTAGGATTCCTCTTCTCTATCAAGAACCGTAAAATATTCGAGTCAAAAATTCAAGATACAAAGAGAAGCCTTCCACCCAAGGTTTAATTTCCCAAGTTCTTCCAATCTAAGAACTCCATAAAAGAGTTTCTTTTCTCAGGATCAAGCACCAAGATTTCAAGATCATAGATTTCCTCCGAGAAAACTAATGTTCTTCCTCAAGCTCAAAAAAATGAAGTCTCCACCAAAGTTTTCAATCTAATAGCTTCATAATCAGGTAAGTAAGGCTATTCATAGTGATGGACTGAGTTCGTCCTAACGCCCTACATCTAAATTCAGTCAGTAAGAATTAAATCCAGTGTTCTACTCAAAGTTCCATGATTTTTCCTGAATTCGAATTATGTTCTTATTTCGAGTTTGATCTCCTAATTATGAGATTTTGATATTTTATATATTGATATCCTTGAGTTGTTGTTCATGCTTATGTTTCGCACGAACCCTAGTTGATGAGATTTTTATTGAAAGCCGTTGTGCATTTATTTGGAAATTTTAAAGTGAGTTCAAGAGTATTTTAAAGTATCTTTTGAGAAGAGTTTAAGGGAACACAAATGTAACACCCCGAATTTTTTTAAGTTAAGACCCAAATCATTCTTGAGTTTTGTATAAGGTCGTATCGTGTGATTCTTAATTGTCGTTAGATTCTAAGGTCAATTCATTAGTGTAGGAATGATTTTGGATATCAATTAAGGTCACTAGAATCTCCTAGCACAAAGTTGAGTTGAAAGCTTCCCTACCGAGTGAGTTTTGACCTAAGATTCTACTTAGGTCAACTTCAAAAAATCATATCTTTCAGCACATAATGAGTTAGGTGGTTCATGAACTATCAAATCGAAGGTCTTTGAGTCCTCTTTCCAATGATGCCAAGTTTGCTCCATTTGAAGCTTGGAGTAAAACGTTATGCCCGTTTGAGTGAAGACTCTCTATTTAAGGCGCTTCATTCGTTTTAGGAAATGGTATATTGGTCTTTTCCTTTTTTCCACTAGGCTTAGCACGTTTTTCCTGAACCAATTAAGGGTCTAATCAGATTCTAAATCACCTATTCACGTTCCTAAACACTTCGGGTTTTAGAGCGAGATTTCAAGAAGAGAAAAAGGGCTATGTTCAAGAATTCTTCAAGAATTGTGGTTTTCGCCAAGAACATTGTTCTTTTCAGGTATGTAAGGCTTTCCATAGTGATGGATTTTTTCATCCTCACGCCAAGCATGTGATTCTTTCTTTAATTCATCCATATAATCGTTTATATAAGTATTCTTGAAGAGTTCTTGAGTTTTAACCTTCATTCTTTAACAATGGAGGTCTTGAGTTCTTGAGGTGAGGGTTTTGCTAATGAGTGTTGTTTCTTGATATAATTTGAGTGAGATTTTGATAATTTCATGTTGGGTTTGTGAATCAAAGAGAGTTTGGAAGAAACCAATCGATTCTAGATGAGTTAGGACCCGAAATTGAGCAAGGAAATTCGTCAAATATTCTGGGCAGGGGCTGAGGTAGGGCACCACTAAGGCGCCAGAGTTGGCCCTCTGATGTTTGGGGCCTGGCGCCCTACTCCAGAAGTTCGCCCCAAACTTTCCTCTGAAGTATAGGGCCTTGCACCCCACGCCAGGGGTAGCTAGGGCCCATTTCTTCTCTGTTCATTCGGGCGTGTTCCTTTAAGTTGTGACTATGCTTCCCCATTCTATATTAGCTTCTATAGGCTCCATTTACCATTGAAAATTCATGCATTATCCTACTCATTTGTCTTAATTTACATTCCAAACTAAAGTAAGTTTAAGAGGAAAGTTCAAGAAGTCTTTTGAGTCGTTTTGAGAATTCTTTTGTAATTAACAATGGTTTTGAACTAAGTCTTGAGAAAGTAAATATGAGAATGAGAAGAGTTGTATTCATGATTGAAAAAAAAGAGTATAAGGGAACTAAGTATTCCCAAATGTAACACTTTTAAGAAGATCTTTTGAGTAATTTACTCAAATTGAGAAAAAATAATGTTTTTAAACACTGAGCATGAGTATATATATTTATTGGGAGTAGTATTTAGCACTGATATGGGGGAGAGTTCAGACAACTCACAGCCCCCATAAACCATGTATGCCAACATGGGTAAAGGATTTATACTTTTAGATGATTTCTTAGTGCCTTCGGGCAGAGCTCAGTAGATTCACTTAGTTGAGGTGTCCTATACCCCGGCAAGGTATATGAAAGTTCTGGCAGGGTGGGAAAGACGTTGTATCATCACGTAGCTCATAGTGATGGTTGTCGGTTAGAGAAACTCCCAAATAGAGTAAATAGTACTCTCATTATATTTTCACATATAATTTTCTTTGAGTTATTATATGATACTTTGTGAAGCTTAAAAATGATATTAACTCTAATCATGCTTTACGTTGAGTTGATTTGAGTTGAGTTTAGTTGAGTTGAGTCGAGTTGAGTTGAGCTGAGTCAAGTCGAGTCGAGTTGAGTTGAGCATTTCTTTCAGTCTGGTCAGTTCAGTATATGCTTTTATTGCATTCTTTCGGTAAGAGTTTAAATGAGTTTTCCATCATGATCAATATTATATTTCAGTTGAGTTACTGCCAGAATTTCAGTTCTGTTATTTGGTTATTCAGCTATATTACATATTCGTACATTCAATGTACTGACATCATTCGACTTGCATCTTTTAATGATGCAGATATAGGTACTTAGGATCGTCAACATGAGTTCCGTTGAGATCACTTCATCCGCTTGTCAGCTTTTGAGTTAGGCCTCCTTGGTTCCGGAGGACTCCAGTTTTATAAGTTGTTAGTAGTTGTTCTCTTGAGGAGTCCTGGGTCTTGTCCCGACACTCATCTTTATACAGTAGAGGCTTCATAGATAGACAGTTTTGGAGAGTCTTTAAGTTACAAATATTTTAATTAAATTTTATGTTTCATACTCAGTATTTTCAGATAGTTTTGAAATTCAGTAAGTTGTATTAAACTTGTCTTCAGTTTTGATACTTGTGTATGCTTGAGTTAGTCTTCCGCTTGTAGTCAGCCAGGATGAGGGTTCGCTTGGGAACTAGCAATGGTTCTCGAGTGCCAGCCACGTCCAGGGTGTAGGCTCGGGTCGTGACAACAAATGGTTCCAAAAGTACTATTTTCACATTGAGAAAAGAACTACTATTTTTAAGAAGAGCATAAACAGTTTTCAAAAGCATTTTAGCCAGATAAAGAGAAGTTCAGCTACCCCTTAAAGAAAGTATTATTTTTCACATTGAAAAGAGAGTACTATTTTCATAAAAGTATAAAGAGTTTTCAGAGTATTTCAAAAAGATTGAGTACAGTTCAGTTACCTCTTAAAGAGTCCTTTTTGAGTAATTATCTCAACCCAGTGAGTATTTTAAATGAGCATACAATTATCTATTATGGGAGTAGTATTGAGCACCAATTTGGTGAAGAGTTCAGATAACTCACGGCCCCCATAAACTATGTAGCCAACGTAGACAGGATCGTACCGCAAGACGGACGACTCCTAACCTGCCTCAAGAAGACTTTTTAGTGGATCCATAAATTCAGTTGTGTTCTATACTCCGAAAAGATATAGGGCGTCTCTTACAACGTGGGTAAGATGTTGTATCATCACGAGGCTCATAGTGATGGTTGTCGGTTAGAGAAACTCTCCAATTTTGATTCTTGTGTATGCTTGGGGACCATCGATCAATGGTTCATGAGTGCCGGACACGTCGAGGATGTAGACTCGAGCGTGACATGTATGCTAGGGCCATAACAGAATCCAATACCTACAAAAGTTGCAATTTTACAATCTTTGAAGGTACTTGGAATAAAAAAAAAAAGGGGAAAGTATTGACAGTTAAAACTACCAGAGTAATTTTAAGACTAGGGGTGAACAAATTGAATCGAAAATTGCATCAAATCGCAAATGAAAAAAGTGATTAGTGGATTCATTTGACTTGGTTTGGTATTGGAAAAAAAAAACTCGAGTATTCTTGGGTTGGGTTGATTTTAACTTACAAAAATCAACCCGAGACCAAACCAACCCGACATTATATATATAATATTTAATAATTATTTTATACATAAAAGTATTTACTTTGATATAATTTATAAATATTTCTTACACTTTTTCATAATTTTTATCTTTTAGCATATTATTTCACGTTTGACATAAAATTTTGAATGGTCTAATAAGGATATAGTCCATAGTTATTAGTGACTCTAATAAAACTCAAATCAAAATCAAATCAATACAAATACTAAAAAGAAAAATCAATTCAACACTAAGAATGACAATAATGTTGAATATTTGTATTTAGTTTTACATTGGTTTAGACAATTAAAATATATAACCTAATTTTAATTTTTATTTAATATTTATTAATGTAATTAATACTTATTAGACTTATTTTAGCATGATTTAGTACGTTTAAATTATGATTATTTTCATTATGACTTATTTATTTGCAATATTTGTTCTTTGTGATTTCATTATTATTTTTGTTGAAATTTTAGTGTCATCAATCATATCATATCTTGTGCTATTTTCTTAAGAAACATCTTAGCTAGTTATATTTTTGTAAGACTAAAAAAAAAAAAAATTGAAACTCAGGATAATTATATGTTTGTATGAGTACTTTACAGAAAAAATCCGAAAAAAACCAAACACCGGAGAAATCCAAAAAAATCCGAGAATCAATATCTAGGCTTATGAGAATGCACTTCGGCGACAATAACATCGACTGAATGGTCATTTTAAGTATTAAATTATTTTTGATAAGGAATTTCGACTCAATAGATATTTTTTTAGTTTTCTCTACTATTAAATAATCTAACAACTAAATGGAGTAACAAAATAATAATTAATGCTTATAAATCAAAAGAATACGATAAGGTTATATATTTTTTTGTCTTTTACACACCAAACGTTATGTGTCATCTCCTTTTTTGGACTTGTGAAATGTGTCATCCTATCCATATATAACAGCCAAAAAACATATGCACCTACCTTAATTTTATTAGTTGAGATTGTTAAGCTGATTGGATTTTATGCAGATAATTAAGTTGATTACTAATGAACTATTATTATTTAAAGAGATGACTACAATGTCAATTCATGTGAGACACATGCGTTCAAAATTCTTTTCTAAAATGATTAAGATTGCTAGAAAACAAAATCTTGTATATAACATTAACAAGCAACCTCTTTCATCCTTGATTGGCCACCAACTGCTAAACTATTAAAATAAAGAATATCCAAATTTGTTCAAAAGAGGTCTTTTCTCCAAATAAAGTGACACTGCTTCTCCAATATTTAATTAATGTGATAAAGTTAATAACGTTTCTTGTGTGATTTGTACAAATAAAGTTATTTAAGATAATTATTTGAATTCTGTCCTCACTTAAAAAATTATGCAAAAATAATAACTTTGTTTGTCATAACTCATAACTATTACAATTGAATCATAACTTTTTCTCAAGCTGCCAATAAAAGAATAGAAACTAACACATAATTTTGATATGACCTTCATTATTTGATCTTATTAAAAATAATATAAGTTTTATTGAATTGGCAAAAAAAAATTGTATTTAATTGTTCACAAATTATAATTGTGGATCATAGGGGTAGACAATAAATTTGAGTCGAGAAAATAATAATCACGATTGGAAAATAATGCAATAATCGTATTTATTGATTTCAAAATATGAGTATTACAAACTCTATGATTCCTCTGATTCATCTTTTCAGATATAAATTCATGGGCTCTTAAGGTTGATTTTGAATTTTGAATGGACATGAATTTGATCTTGGATTCAAGGGCTTTTAAGCTTGTTCTTGAATCTTTGATGAACTTGAATTTGATCTTGATTTATGACTTGTACTTGAATTCAAGGGCTTCAAGCTTGTTCTTGAATCTAGTGGTCTTGATCTTGAATGCTTGAATTCTTGAATTCTTGAACTTGTAGAGAAATCTGCGGTGTTTGATCCACGAGCTCTCTCTGGCTTCTTGTTAGAATTTTGGTCTCTTTTCTGAATTATGAGGATCCCTATTTATAATTGTAGAATATAGGAGTTGTGATAAGAACATGTTTCCTGGCTAATCAGATTTAAGTGACTTGGCATATTGGATTTTAGTGAAGTGGGCTTGTCATCTCGACACATGTCATGGTCTTATTGACTTCTTCATTTGACTTGGCATGCCATATCATTTGACACGTGGCACCAAACTGGGCCTCTAGGATGAGATGCCATTGAGCTTTGAAAACTGGGCACATCTATTGTAGCTCAAATCAATTAAATTGGAATTTAACTAAATCCATATTTATTGGACTTAAATAGTTAGCCCAATTATATTTGTGAGACTTTGTGGTCCTTTCGCATAATATATGTAGCGTGGAATGAGTGTATGAGGTGTATATGACTTGGTGTATCACGTTGGGAGAATAAGGTTGCCAAGGAGTGGTAAGATCAAAGAATTAGACTAAAGTTATGGGTGAAGGATGCCTTTAAATAAGTTCGAGTTAAATAATGTCTCTTGTAACACCCCGCCCGTTCGGAAGGTTTAAGTTAACCAGTACCTTCGGAGTAAGATTAAAAGTGTATTATATGCTAAGAAGGATGCTTTCTAAGGTAATATAGTCACGCAATGATCATAAGTTAAGTTTTGAAGTCAAGCAAGTTGTGAAATAAAAGTCGGCAAAAGTTAGAGTAAGTTTCTTTGATAAACTCTCTGAAATTTTGGTTAAATGTCTCGGAGCTTTTCTACCAATATATAAAGCTTTAGAAGGACCCCAATATACCAAATTGAAGGTCTACGAGTCTACTTTCTAAAACACTAAATCGTTCATTCATACGATTTCAGAATACAGAGATATTCACATTTTCGTGAGACTGCACAAGTAGGCACGTGAAGATGGGCCCCATAGCCTCTATGTCGGTTTAGCTTTATAGGAGTTGATTTTCCTTTGTTTTATCTCATTATTTTTGCACAAATGAGACTAAAAACAGTCCTAAATCCTCTCTAAGGGTTCTCCTACCATCCAAGCCAAGATCTATAAGATTTCAACGTGGTTTCACCCTCAGAATATTCGTAGAGATTGTGTTACTTCTTTCCTCCTCGTTGGTTGTGATTTGAAGGATTCTTCATGGTGAAGGAGTCTCATTTTTAGGTGGAGTTGCTGCTGTTTGGAGGTAATAATTCTCACCCTTCATTTTATTGAGTGAATCCAAGTTATAGCTAAGCTATATAAGAAAGAACACATGAATAGACGGTTGAAAAATTGCATTTGGATAGTTATGTGATGTTGGGCTATTTTGAAGTATTTTCTGATGTTGTTGTTGCTGGAATTTTTGGAAAAGATTTGTATGTGTGTGGTTGTTGATGATATGAATTTGGGAGAGAAGAAGAAGTATAGATGGGTAATGAATTGTAGGATAAATTAGCGTAACGTTAGTTTTATTATTGCATTGCGATTTTCAAATAGTTTCTTCTTGGTTCAAGGTCTTGTGTTTGAGGAGACTGTTTGATATTTGAGGTGATATGTTAAAATACTATAAACTCCATCAAGTTTAAGTTAAGGTTCTGCCCTCTTAACCCCTTATTGCTTATAAGGAGAAAGACATGATTCCAAATGTAATTATTGAACGAACTCATAGGATGGTGATTGGAAGCCGTGAGTTCGAGTTATTATGGTTATGTTGAACAATTATAGGACTGTATTATATATATTTCTGGTTTTAATGGTTTTAAGACTCGTGGTTGGGGTTTGGTTGTGGTTATTTTGGGGTTGGAAAGAAGGGGTGTGGCGATACGCCGAGTTTTTATTGTTGTACAATCATACTCTATTTGGTTATGGTGGACTATTTCGTAGGCATCCACTTGTTAATAGCTGCTGCCAAAATTTCTATTATGTCACTAATTTGTGGCTGTGATTTGGAGAAGAAAATTTAACGAAGCATACGTTTAAAAAGGGTTAGACGAGCTAACCACTCTCCTAGTAATCTCTAAATTTTTACTTTGACCCTGACGTGTTAATATTCTGTCTGTAATGGTTGTGTCACATGATTTTTTGTAGATTACATACTATAAGGAAGGGGTACAATCCATATTATTACTGCAATACCCATAATCGAGATATGTTAAGGCTAAATGTTGTACTTCCATTGAGCGTGAATTTTAGAAACCTAAATCATCAAATGCTGTTTTACTATTCTATTGCTAGAAAGACCTTATGTGAAAGGCATTGGGATTGCTGCTGAAGTATTTTTGTAACTCCATTATGTTGATATTCCACTCGTTCGGTTATTTATGTTACTCGATGTCTATATGTCATTTTGTCGATTCCCTTGACTATAGGTCCATGTGTATATATTCTTATTCTTCTTTAGGTGTTGTAACTTGAAAAGATTATGGAGGAAAATTAAGAATTTGCAATCACTCCTCTTTTCTCGCTAATTTATTTTTTTGAAAAAACTTTAAAATAATACGTCGATTTCCAAAACTCTTACATGAAACTCGTATGTTTAAACTACTAAAGGATTCTTTTACAAAATACTATGGGAACATATATAGAAACTAAGTGAAGCGCCTTAAAATCTTTATGAACATCCTCAGTTTAAGTTACCTTTCTAAATTCGAGTTAAGTGTTCCAATTTAATCTAAAAGCATATAAGGTTTTATGAGACATTTACATGTGATATGAAAGTGATTAAGGGATTATGAGAACAAGAGTACCAATGGACCAAGATTGGCAACATGATTATGGTAACATAATGCATTACGAATTCATGACATGACATGACATGTTATGCATTCTACTCCCGAGTCATAATCGGGAGGTATGGGGCCTATTGCCTATATTTATATGTATGAGACACAGATGGCCACAAGATGGTGAATATGATGCTGGTTAGCTACTGGAAGACATCATCATTGCTAGCACTTGGTCAGATATGACATGCATTTGCATCTATCTATATATGTATTCACGACATACGATTACACGAGCATACTATGCATATTTAATTTAAATAAAGCCGGATGTTAGCCACAGAGGCTATCAGAGTTTCTGTTTCAGATGGTATCTTTATTATCCTTTTTACAGCAGTTATTTATTATTCTACTTTCTGTCTTACATACCAGTACATTTTTATTCGTACTGACATCTCATTGCTTGGGGACACTGCATTTTTGTTTCGTGCGTACAGGTCCAGGTAGGGATTCTGATTGACCCCTCCACTAGGATTCGGGGTTCAGCTGTGAGTTAGTAAGCTCCACCTCTTCTTGGAGCTTTCATATGATGTTTACTTTTGTTGTACAGTTTGAGTATAGTCGGGTCCTTGTCCCGACCAGTGCTTATGACACACTTAGAGGCTATTGTGGACACGATATTCTGGGTTTCTTTCTGCAGCTTCCAGTCTCCAGCCCCATAGGCTTGGCATATATATATATGTATGTACGTATGTATGTCTTCAGTTACGGCCTCATCGACTAGCTAGTACTTTATTATTTTTGGCTTATCTACCTTCGTTTATTTGACTTGTTGTTATTCAGGTTATGACCTTAATGATCCAGGCTTAGTATTTTAGATGTTATGTTGCCCGACCTTCTAGGCCTACAGTTGAGTCAGTTAGTATGTTTCAGCGGCTAACTTGATTGAATAATATATCGAGTGCCATTCATGACTCCCCTAGTTTGGGGCGTGACAAACTTGGTATCAGAGCAGGTCGTGTCCCAGGGAGTCCACAAGCCAAGTCTTGTAGATTCTTGTTTATAGGTGTGTTGTGCATCACAATTATAATCAGGAGGCTATAGGGTATTTAGGACTGGTTACATTTCTTTCAATTTATAAATCGTGCTATAGAGCAGAGTTATAAGTTTGCATAAAATCTAAATCATGTTTTGTGTTTTTTATCTGACTGAGTACTTATGCTCAAAAGAATTTATCGAGGTTTTATGGTATTGATTGTTGGTCGTCAGAAGTTTGTAGACTTGATAGAGCTAGAGATTCTCGACTTTGTTATTAATATGGGCATGGATTGGCTGAAACTTTGTTATGCCAATGTCGACTACCGAGAGAAGACTGTTAGATTTCAGTTCCTAGGGGAAATAGTTTGAGAATTGAAGGCTAATGCAGCAATGCCGAAAGGCAAGTTTATTTCCAATCTTCAGGCAAAGAAATGGTTGCCAAAGGCTGCATTTATCATATTGTCCAAGCGAGTTTAAGATATTGATGCTAAGCCACCGACTCTTCAGTTATTCTAGTGGTCAATGAGTTTCTAGATGTATTTTTAGGTGAGCTTCTTGCTATTCCCTTGGAACAGGAGACTGATTTTTCTATTGATATATTACCAGATGCCCAATTGATACCAGTTCCCCCATTTAGAATTGCACCAACAAATTTGAAGGAATTGAAAAAAATTAACTGAAGGATATATTAAATAAGGGATTCATCAGGCCTAGTGCATCATCGAGCGGTGCACCAATGTTATTGGTGTGGAAGAAAGATGACTCATTGCAGATGTGTATAGACTATCAAAAACTGAATAAAGTGAATATAAAGAACAAATATTCACTACCAAGGATTGGTGGGTTTTTTGACCAATTATATGATGTCGAATGCTTCCCAAAGATTGATTTAATTTAGGGTACCACTTGGTACTTGTTTGAGAGAGTAATATTCCAAAGACAACCTTCTAGATAAGATATGGCCATTTTGAGTTTCTTGTAATGTCTTTCAGATTGACGAATGCCCCAACATTATTTATGAATTTGATGAATAGTATATCCAAGTCGTTTTTAGACTTGTTCGTAATTATATTAGTTAGTGATATTTTGATACATTCTCATTCAGAGGCAAAGCATAGAGATCATCTCCAAGTAGTGCTTCAGTTACTCCAAGGTTAAAGGTTGTATGCTAAGCTCTCGAAGTATGAGTTCTTGTTGTGTTCAGAGGTTTTTTTGGGGGGGCCATATTATAATAGATGCTGGTATTTGGGTTGACTTACAGAAGATTGAGGCCGTGAAGACTTGGCCTAGACCTATGAACCTGGTAGAAGTTCGAAGCTTTCTGGGGGTTGGTAGAGTGTTATAGAAGTTTTGTAGAAGGATTTTTTTTACTTTCAGCACCCTTAACAAATTTGACTCAGAAAGAAGCTATGTTTCAGTGGACTATAGCCTACGAGGGGAGATACCAAGCTGAGTGATAGATTGACTTCAACACCAGTTCTGACCTTACAAGACGGTCCATAGGGCAATGCAATGTATTATGATACTTCAAGCATTAGGCTGGTTTATGTTCTGACACATCACAGAAAGGTAGTTGCTTATGCTTCATTACAATTAAAGAAGAATGAAAAGAACTAGCTGACCCACGATTTAGAGTTGGCTGTAGTTATTCATGCCTTGAAGATTTTGAGGCATTACTTAAATGTCTTTAATGTTTGATATTTATAAAGATCATAAGAGCCCCCAATATATTTTTAGACTGAAAAAGTTGTACCAACGATAGCGCAGATGGCATGAATTGCTAAGAGTCTTTGATGTGGATATCTTATATTATCCAAGGAAAGCCAATATAGTAGATGATGACCTTAATCGTAAGTATATGGATAGTCTATCATCTTTGGGAGTTGAGAACCAGGAGATGGCCTAAGAGCTCCATTAGCTAGCTGGTTAGGGGTTAGATTATTAGACACCAATGATACTAGAGTCACAGTACATGACTGAGTAATATCATCTCTAGTTGTAGAGGTGAAGGCCTAACAAAATGAGGATCCTAGCTTAGATCAGCTCAGAGGTAAGGCTCAGCAGCGGAAGTTTTTAGCCTTTGATAGAGAATGAGATATTGTCTTCAGATGCAGAGATTAGTTATAGGTTTTGAACGCCACAGGGCTTTTATAAAAAATTATGGGACATGCAAACCATTCTTGCTACTTTATTCACATAGGATCCATAAAAATGTGTCATGGTATTAAGGAGATATATTGTCAACATGTAGAGGTAGAGCATCAGAAGCCTAGTTTGCTGACTCAGAAGATGGTTATTCCATTGTGGATGTGGGAGGAGATAAATATGAGTATTTTCACATGTTTGCCTCATTCGCGATGGAAGATCAATTCCATTTGGGTTATTATTGACAGGTTAACAAAATCAGCCCATTTATATCTAGTCAGGGCTACATTTTAGTTGAAGGTTATGTTGGGATGTACATTAGAGAGATATTTAGATTTCATGGTATCCCGGTATTGACTATTTCAGACAGAGGGGCAAAGTTTATAGCACAGTTATGGAGATCCATGTTGAAGGGTTTGGGGACTCGAGTTAATCATAATATGACTTTTCATCTTCAGATTGATGGCCAAGCCGAACACATGATCCAGATGCTCATGGAAATGTTATATGTATGTGTGCTAGATTTCTGCGAGAACTGGTATGATCATGTGTCACTAATTGAGTTTGCTTATAATAAAAGCTTCCAAGCAAGTATTCAAATAGCTCCTTATGAAGCACTATATGGGCAAAAGTGCATGTCACCGATTGATTGGTTCAAGATTAGGGAAGTAGAGTTGCTAGGTCCAGATCTAGTCCAACAAGTGATAGAGAAGGTAAAGATAATTAGAGATTAGTTGTAGATAGTATAGAGTAGGCAAAAGTCTTATGTAGATGTTTGACGGCGAGACTTAGAGTTTGATGTAGAAGATTGGGTTTTCTTGGAAATATTACCTATGAAGGGTATCATGCGATTCATCAAGAAAAGAAAGCTGAGTCCAAGGTATATAGGGCCATATAATATTATTCAAAGGAATGACAAGGTGGCGTATGAGCTTGATTTGCCTTCAGAATTGAAAGCGGTCCATCCGGTGTTCCATGTATCTATGTTGTAGAAATGCATTGGAAATGCTTTACGGATTATGCCCGTTGAGGATATTCGTGTTTATAAAGACTTCTCTTATGCTGAGGTGTTAGTGGCTATGTTAGATCGGCAGGTAAGAAAAATTTGGACTAAAGAAGTGGCTTTTGTGAAAGTGTTATGGCGAAATAACAACATCGAGTAAATAACTTGAGAAGCCAAGGAGGAAATAAGGAAGAAGTACCCCCCAGCTATTGACGATTTAAGCTAAGTTGCATTTCAATAATTGACAATTATTCTAGTACACCAACTTAATTGGATTTTAAATTACTTGGAAATGCAATTTATATGGCTTGTCGCGAGGTAGCTATACGAAGCCTTGTAATTGAAATTTTCATAATTGGATTTAAGATTTGCGAACGTAAAAATATAGCCTCGCAAATAACACAATAACAGTAAAGAAATGCAACCAAGAAATTGTTTGAATCAATTCGCGGATGAATGTTCTTAAGGGGGGAGAATGTGAGATCCCGTGGTTCTTTCGCATAATGTATGTAGCATGGCATGAGTGTATGAGGTGTATATGACTTGGTGTATCACGCCGGGAGAATAAGGTTGCAAAGGGGTAGTAAAATCAAAGAATTAGACTAAATTTATGGGTCAAGGATGCCTTTAAACAAGTTCGAGTTAAATAATGTCTCTTGTAACACCCCGCCCGTTCGGAAGGTTTAAGTTAACCAGTACCTTCGGGGTAAGACTAAAAGTGTATTATATGCTAAGAGGGATGTTTTATAAGGTAATATAGTCACACAATGATCATAAGTTAAGTTTTGAAGTCAAACAAGTTGTGAAATCAAAGTTGGCAAAAGTTAGAGTAAATTTCTTTGATAAATTTTCTGAACTTTTGGTTAAATGTCTCAGAGCTTTTCTCCCAATATATAAAGCTTTAGAAGGACCCCAATATACCAAATCGACGGTCTACTAGTCTACTTTCCAACACACTAAACCGTTCATTCATACGACTTCAGAATGAAGAGATGTTCACATTTTCGTGAGACTGCACAAGTAGGCACGTGAAAGTGGGCCCCATAGCCTCTATGTCGGTTTAGCTTTATAAGAGTTGATTTTCCTTTGTTTTATCTCATTATTTTTTTACAAATGAGGATAAAAACATTCCTAAATCCTCTCTAAGGGTTCCCCTACCATCCAAGCCAAGATCTATAAGATTTCAATGTGGTTTCACCGTTGGAATGTTCATAGAGATTGTGTTACTTCTAATTTCCTCCTCGTTGGTTGTGATTTGAAGGATTCTTCATGGTGAAGGAATCTCGTTTTTAGGTGGTATTGCTGTTTGGAGGTAATAATTCTCACCCTTCATTTTATTGAGTGAATCGAAGTTATAGCTAAACTATATAAGCAAGAACACACGAATAGACGGTTGGAAAATTGCATTTGGATAGTTATGTGATGTTGGGATATTTTGAAGTATTTTATGATGTTGTTGTTGCTGGAATTTTTGGAAACGATTTGTATGTGTGTGGTTGTTGTTGATATGAATTTGGGAGAGAAGAAGAAGTATAGATGGGTATTGAATTGTAAGATAAATTAGTGTAACGTTAGTTCTATTATTGCATGCGATTTTCAAATGGTTTCTTCTTGGTTCAAGGTCTTGTGTTTGAGGAGACTATTTGATATTTGAGGAGATATGTTAAAATGCTATAAACTCCATCAAATTTAAGTTAAGGTTCTGCCCTCTTAACCCCTTATTGCTTATGAGGAGAAAGACGTGATTCCAAATGTAATTATTGGACAAACTCACAGGATGGTGATTGGAAGCCTTGAGTTCGAGTTATTATGGTTATGTTGAACAATTATAGGACGGTATTAAATATGTTTATGGATTTGATGGTTTGAAGACTCATGGTTGGGATTTGGTTGTGGTTATTTTGGGGTTGGAAAGAAGGGGTGTAGCAATACGCCGAGTTTTTATTGTTGTGCAGGCATACTCTATTTGGTTGTGGTGGACTATTTTTTAGGCCTCCACTTGTTAATAGTTGCTGCAAACATTTCTGTTATGTCATTAATTTGTGGTTGTAATTTGGAGAAGAAAATTTAATGAAGCATACGTTTGAAAAGGGCCCGACGAGCTAATCACTCTTCTTGTAATCTCTAAATTGCTACTTTGACCCTGACGCGTTAATATTCAGTCGGTAATGATTGTGTCTAATGATTTTGTGTAGAATATATACTGTAAGGAAGGGGTACAATCCATATTAATACCGTAGGACCCAGAATCGAGTTACGTTAAGGCTAAATATTGTACTTACTTTGAGCACGGATTTTAATCGGGAGGTATAAGTGTTCCAGTTTAATCTTTTGTGATTATTATTAAAGCTACGATACCATATCATAGTACAGATTCCATACTCTACATTCTTTATTAGTACCTTTATGCTTATAACACTACATTATTATTTATCGTAAGGTCAATCTAATTTGTGTGTCCTTAAATTATTTTTAAAAATTCAATTGTATCTTTTTAAAGGTAAACAAGTAGACTTCGATATGTTTGGGCAAAAATATAAAAGTTATTTGAAATACTCTTAAATTTGCTTGTACATGTTGCTTCTTTTAGAAAATTACATGAAAATTCAGAGAGAGTGGATGATAGTATGTCACAATGTGCTCTTTACTCCCAAAGTACTTTTGCTACTGCTGATGTGGCCAATGCTTTGCTCTCCTTCTCCTTTTCTTGTCAATTTTAAGCTTGTTTTCTTGCCTTTATGATTTAACCTTCACCGCAATTTCTCGATTGCTTATTGTAGAGAGTAACGTGACTTTTTATGTCATTGAAAACTTCAAGATACGCTTTATCTAAGATAGGTCGCTTAGGATGGTCCTAACGTAGTTGTACACTAGTATACTTGTTCGCGCTTCACGCGGGTATAATAAAATATTTAAAATATTTTTAAATAATTAATGTCACTATTTGATAAATATTCTAATAAATAATATAATAAAAAAAGAGAAATACAAATTAAGTTACGATTCTAATAATATCTATTCAGAAAAATTTCTAAAAAAATCTCATGTTGCATTTTCAATGTAGAATTGCTTATAAAAAAACGAAAATATAAAAGTTGATATGAAAAGCTTCAGTTAAGTAACTATCTAATTATAATAGTTTCATACTAAATTCAATGATTCTTATAGCAATATTATTGGTTCAACCAACAATATTAAATCTACTTGATCGTAAATTATGGAACTTTCTTTTTGAATGAATGACTCTATAATAAAAATAAACAAATCAAAATATATTTGTGCTAAATCACGGTGAGAAAAAAATACTTGAATTATATTCGAACATAGTTATGCACGAAATTCAAAAGTTAGATAAAAAAAAATTATTTTTTTCTATATTCGATGCTCGTACTGGCACTCATTTAATACATATTTGTGTCACATAATAAGATCCATTAATATTAAAAATTTATATTTAAACTTTCATTGTTATAGTATGCATTATTAAGTTGCTATAGTGAAACATTGTCGTTGAGGTTATACTTTTAAAATAAAAGTAAAATAAATTTAAACACCTAATTTAGTCGCATAGAAATTATCAGAGAGCGACGAAGAAATAATTTTTAAAAAGGAATATGTGTATGCAGCTCGAAGATGTAGAAAAAGTACCAAGAGTTGGATAATTTTTTTTCAATTATTCCTATTATTACAATATTATTGTGGTTATTATTTTAAATAAATTGGAGCAATAACTTTCTAAAAGATAACTTCATTTTTTATGTGGAAAAAATAAAAGAAATGTTTTCTTACTTTGAATAATAATAAATTGAATACACATTAATCATATATTCACATTTATTATAATAAAAAGGGGGGGAAATATGACTCTTTGTTATCCTTATTCACACCTTATTTACGTTGCTAGAAAGAAGATTAGTTTATATATATGACTTTTCTTTAACAATTTAAACACAAATTTGTCATTAAGAGAATTAAATGACGAATTTAAAGTGTTTCTAAATAAATAAGAGAGTGAAAGAATTTATTTTTTTAGATATATTTGATCTCTAACTTTAGTATACATATAAATTTGATTATTTTTATAATAAAATTTTATAATGCCTCTATTTATATGATAACAATATGAAACATCAAATGATATCATGAACATGACTATTAATATAATTTAGGAGTTATAATTATCAAAAGTCATGAAAGTAGGAAAAATAAAGACAGTTAAATATCAAATGATATTATGAACATGATTATTAATATAACGGAAAAGGGTCATATTTGCCCCTGTACTATCTGAAAAGGGTTATATTTACCCTTCGTCATAGTTTTTGGATATATTTACCCTTACCATCCAACTCAATTGTCTCTTTTGAAGACTAGAAGAACTGTGGCTTATGCATATGAGTTTGTGTTTGTATGTCTTCTTCACTTTCTCAATGCTTGACACAAGATGATATCGTTCATTACTATACCAATTACAGATTTGATGACAACGGTAAAAAAATTCAATTCGGCCAATAAATGGCAGAATTGATCAAATTACAATTTTTATAAAAATCATTTAATATTGACTGAATGAATTATATTCTTTCTCCTAGTATTGAAAAGCTCTTTTCTTATCCATGGCTAGATTTGGTGTTCTAAGTTCAAATTGTTTAATTTTTGTTTACTTTTAGGATGTTTCAATGTTGACTCAATGAATTAAACGGGGCACTTGCTCCTTTCCAATATAAATAAAAAATAAAAAAAAATCAATTTTCACATCCATGTTATGTTTCTTTGTGGTTAAAGTGAAGAGAGGGAAAAGGTAGTGTATAAGAGTTGGATTTAGTGGGTCTGAATAATTGAGTTGGATAAAATGTTTAATAAAAAACCAAAATTTTAATTGAGATAAAAAAAAATATTTGATGTAGATGTCATGTAGGCGCCACATGGGATAAGAAAAAGGAGGAAAGTAAGATTTAACGGTTCAAGAGTAAATATACACATAAAGTTGGATGGAAAGGGCAAATATATCCAAAAAATATGACGAAGGGTAAATATAACCCTTTTCAAATAGTACAGGGGCAAATATGACCCTTTTTCGTTAATATAATTTAGGAGTTATGATCCTCAAAAGTCATGAAAGTAAGGAAAATAAAAACAATTAAATTTTTCTATTAAAGAATATGAATAAATGAAGGAGTAGTAATTGACATATTCATTTTTGTACAATAATAAAAAAAATATAAACAAGAAAAATTGTCAAATAAATTTTAAAAAAAAAGATAATTATGATTCTTGGCAAACAAAAATGGTGTCACATCACTTTTCTTTTATCTAGATAATTTATATGTTGGTAATGAAAGTAGAATGTGAGAGACAAGTTATTTTACTAAATCATTTTAATCCTAACCAAATACTTTTGCATTTCAAGCTCAAGCCCAATAGATTATAATAGTGATCTATGAAAATCTCAAAAACTTGAGAACTTCTAACAATAATAATAGTAAAAAATTAAAATGTGAAGACTACAAAGTTACGTACTAATAATCAATTTTTCTATGAATTAAATTGTATTTTGAAAATTGCAAATTAACTTCATTCTCATGTTCTATCATTAGGGATGGCAAAGGGGCGGGGCGGGGCGGATGCGGGGAAGGGTGGGTTTAAGGTTGTGCGGGGCGAGTTGCTGGTATATGTGATTTTATGCGAGTTCAAACTTAATTTTAATTTTTTACATGTTATAAGAGTGGTAGAACATTATTTATTAAGATTATTTCTTTAAAGCTACCAAAATATTCAAGATAGTAAATGAAAACGATTTAATAAAAAATAATACAATTTCTTACATGTTTCCAATTGACCTCTAAAAAATAAAATTTTAAGTTATTATCTATTAAATTAATACAACTTAATGAAAAAATGAATTTATTTTTATGAATTTTATTTTTAGTATCAAACTTAACTAGAAAAAGAAAATATAAAAAGAATTATGCGGTGCGGGTTTATGCGGTGCGGGTCTATGCGGGGCAGGGCGGGCGGATAAATTTTTTTGCAGGTTAAGCTCAACCTGCTCCGCCCCCACCCCGCACCGCCCCATTGCCATCCCAATCTATCATTATAATTAATTAAAGTTGATCCACATAACTACAAAATTATATCTACAGACTTTCTTGAGTAACACATGTATATGTTATCTCCCTTTTCTACTTTTATTTTCTCAAATATCCTAATTTGAAAACACAAGATAATCTTACAAAAAAAAAACATAAAAATAAAGTTACCTAATCAAGTAAAAACTTTAAAGAATATTTAGCTATGAGTTAAAGAGAAAAGAAAGACCATGTTATCAACATAACATTTTTTTTTAACCTCAACATAACATAATTCAATTCTCCAAAAACTACAAAGAGAAGAAGAGAGTGAAAATAATCAGATTCTCTAGAAACTACAAAAATAAGTCAAAAAAAAAGTTCTCAAGAAACTACAAAGAGATGCAAAAGAGAAAAAATCATTTCATTTTTTCTAAAAAAAAATTAATTATTTGTATCATCGAGAATCAGAAAAAATAATATTAAATGTACAAGTGCAATAGAAAAAAATGATAATTATATTAGACTTGTCAATTCATAATTACCTCGTAAAATCAAACTATGCATGAATGTCTAACATTAATATTCTCTAGAAATTACAAAGAGAAGCAAAGAGAAAAAATCCAATCATTTTTTCTAAAAAAAATTCATGATTCGTATAATCAAGAATCAAAAAAATAATAATTAAACATATATTACAATAGAAAAAAGTGATAATTATATTATACATGTTAAATTATTTTACCTCGTAAAATCAAACTATGCAAGAATAGCTAACGTTCTTCATTATAGATCTCTATCCTACAAAATCATATCAAAGAAGACAAAAAAAATTAACCAACCAAAGAGACAAAAGATGAAGAATAAGAAAAATGAAAATAAAATAATCATCATGTCTAAAAAATAGGTTTTTATAAGTGACTTTAAGGAGTTATAAATTTGTATATTAAATCATTTGAAGATTATGAATATGAAAGGTTAGGAGTTATAAACATTACTAAATTAATTAAGAGATGAATTTATGTAATTGAAGAGGTATGAATTAAGGAGATGATTTTATAAAATAAAATAATTGGAGAAAATAGAAAAAAAATCAAAAAAACCACAAAAAAGATAAATAGGATCCTTGGCCATCGAGAGGTGCCACATCACTTCTTTTTTATCTAGCTTTATATATATATAGATTTGTCCACAAGAAATCGGTTCTTAATCCAAAAGCGAAGTTATGAATTATATAAATTTTAGAACGATGATTTTAAGTGCTGACAGTTAATCTAATATAGACGAGTTTGGTGCTATTGTTCATCTAGAGAAAGCATGAATGTTTCTTCTTTCTGTCTTATTTAAACTCCTTGACTCCAATTTAGGAAGTTAAAAGGAATATTTTTTACTAGGCTTCAACCCTCTTTATTATTGCTTGATTCTCGATGTTCTCATTTTTGAAATATTCGGTTATGTTAATGCGTTATGATCTTCCCCCACAACCCAAATATTAGGTATTATTGGACTTCCTATACAATCGGAAGAGCCTAATAGGTCAATTTTCATATTATAAAAAACAATAAAATAATGCAAGTCAAATTGTATAATTAATTATCAGGGTAGAAGTTAGTATTTATTTAATGGGGGCATGCTTTTTGTTTGAAGCAAAGAGCCAAAGAGGCCAGGAACAATCCTTTCTTTGCTCTTCTTTTTTTTTAAAAAATGTACACCTTACTTGAAGTGTACAATTTTTCAGCGAGCTTTAGAGTGGCATGTGATTGGATTACAAGTTATGTCACACTACCAAACGAAGCAAGGTGCAGTCCATGCCATAAAAGCCACTTCCGCCGGAAATTGGACCCCTTCTTTCACTTACTTAGTTTGCACGTGTATATTGCGTTAATTTGTAATTCTATATATATATATAATGTAAGAAAATAAAATAAATATAACTAGATAACATGATTAAGAAAACTCCAGAAGCAAACACCTTTTCGTCAACATACATGTTTCCAGACGAGGGTATGTACAAAAATTACATAAATACCCTCATCTAGAAACATGTATGTCAACGAAGAAGTGTTTGCTTCTAGAGTCTTGTTAGTCATGTTATTTAGTTATACTTTTTTATTTTCTTAAATTTTGTGTCAAATTAAAATCAAACAAATAAAAAAAATTATTATATTCTATTTATTAGAAATGGAGCTTTTCTATATTCTAGAAATGAAATGGAAGTTATGGTGCATGAGTTGCAATGACTATTAAAACCTTTAGATTGTGACACATAGGGTAGGATTTGAAAAGTGCACAACATTTCACCTAGAATAATAAAAATGTCCTTCAAATAAATTTTAATTTCTAAAAGCACACATATTGACCAACATACGAGTCTTCTATATAGTAATAAAATAAATATAGATTCATGTTAGGTCCCATATATTTCTTGAGATTTCAAAGAAAGAACAGTAACATCTACATGGTAAGGAATAACATATGGTGGTCCAATTAAAACATATTTTACTAAATGAGTACATTTCATCATAATCAACATAATTGACAAATCTAGTCAAAGGCATTATACAACTTCAAATAGAAGAAAATGATGGGCATCCAGAATACTAGGTGTTTGGCCGGCCTAAGTGGTTATCTAACCAAAGAGGAAAATATGAATGATTCATATTTTGGAGTATGTACAATGTCTATTTATTGATGATTTCATATCTTAAAGTCGTTCCTATTTTGGAGAAATTTGTTATTAACTACCATTAGGATAATATAGATACAACAAAAATTTTGAGTCTTTTTTTTTTACCGAAGGTGTGACCTAACTGTTAATGAAATGAATGCAAATTTAGTAAATGTATATATGAATTTGATGTTTACATCAAATCAATATATTTTTTTCTTGATAACAACTTTACCCCTTGTTTTGAATGTTCGTACCCCAAATCATTTGTATTTTGAGACTTTTATAGGTTGATATGTATTATGTTTTGGGACTTGTTGGTAGGGTTTAGGATGAGACCCAAAGGCTCGGGGGTGATTCAGAACAAATCAAACCCAAAACAAAGTAGCAATTTTTTGTTGTTATCTGGTTTATCATGATTGTGGGACACCGGGCCACAATCACGATCAGGGGCGGAGCCACCCTTTGCCAAGGGGTGTCAAGCAACACCCTTTCACCGAAAAATTACATTATATATAGAGGTCAAATTTTGGTTTAATAAAATATATAGAAATATTGACAACTCTTGATACAAGTTAAAGGTTCAGTCCACTGGTTAAGGGTCATGAAAATTTCACGAGGTCACGTATTCAAGCCCTACTAGCCTCATAATTAATTTTTACACCATTGACTCCCCTTAATGAAAATCCTAGCTCCGTCGCTGATCATGATGTACTAGAATAAGCATTCGCGAACACGATGCACTTATCACGATTGTGATGTGTTACATGAATGTTTCCTAGCATATAAATATATTCCTAACGTCCTTTTATTATTCTACTTAATTGGATTTGAACATATATAGAATTATGCGTCCAAAATTGGAAATTTAGACATAGTTCTTAACTTGGAAAATTAAGTATTTGGACTAGAAATCTAAGTAAAATTTATAAGGAATTTTTTTGACAAAATGTGCATTGCCTCAAAATTTCTTGTCCAATACAACTCAATTATCATTTATTACACAAATGGAGGGGGGCGGGGGGGGGGGGGTGTTTCAAGAATTTACATGCATACATTCAATTGTTTTTTAATCTTGTCTTCAATGCTCAAGCAAAGCAAAAACGAAAAAAATATCGACCATTTGCTAGACCACCATTAATCTAGCTACTATTTATAGAATGCAAACATATATTTTTAGTAATCTGTTAGAAATTGAGAAAAGAGTGACAAAATGTCCATTAAGATGAGATAAATCGTCCCGAGAGAAACTCATATTTAAAATTTGAGACGGTTAGAGGAGATTTGATTTGGTCAGAATTATAAAAAATCAGCGTGTTGAGAAAAATGAATTGTTGTAATGTATAAATGTTGTATAAACAACGTATATGGATCTCTGACAAATGGTTATATATCATATATACATAGTTATACACTATTTATACAATATTGATGCATTACATATACATTACATTATTATTTATACAATATCGATACATTACATGTACAAGCGGTCATTTTTATTGAAATATTTGTTTTCACGTGGACAGTCACGTAAGAAGCTCAAAATTTATAAATTACAAATCAGCTCTACAATTATTTCAAAATTTGACTAGTTTGACAAAGAATTGACTTTTTATTGATTTTGCCTAAAGATATAGGATTAACTATAATGCGTATAATTGCATTGATAATGTGTATTATGAATAGGTTAGGAGTCCTTGGATGGAAGATCACAAGAAAGGTGAAGAAACAACTTTCGGTCAAGTTTGTTCGTGAGATAAGTAAGACTTTAAGTTCTTGAATACTTGCTTAAGAAATAATATTTGGTATACTTACGAAAGGTGTTTGGTATACTTGCGAAAGGCGAAATAGATGAAAGAAAATATACCAAATATTATTTATTAAAAAATATTAGGTGAAATACACTTAATTGTATGTCTGTACCTCTTAAAATTAAAACAAAATATTCTCATTGTTATTTTAGCTGCCTCTTAATGTGCTGAATAATCATGTTCTTCAATCCCTTTATAGGTAAAGTATGGAATGTAATCAACACAAGAAATTTTACTGTAAAAATTCTTTGCTCAAGGAAATACGAAATTACAACCTACATGAGTTAGATTTATCTCAAATCTCCTCTTAGATTATAACTTTACAAACAAAGGAAACTAAACTTTAATACCTTTTTCCTTGCGATTCTCCTAGTTGTAAGTGCCTCTTTCAAGACTCTTCCTTGGTGTTGAAAAAAGCTCTTACAACTCAATCAACAAACATTTAACACAAAATTTCTAGTAAAGTAAATAAGTTACAATTTATGAACAAAAGAACCTAACAATTTGAGGACTAAAGCAACAACTTTTTTAGGAACATCGTTTGATTGACGAATGACTTATTACAAAACACTCTTCACAATGACTAATATTTGCTAAGAATGAATTACAATTTGTGGGCGCAAATAGTGTAAGAGACAATAGAATCAATATGGTGCTTTATCTTCAAACTTTAAATCCCATAATAATCTAGTTAAGGAATCCAATCCCAATTGAAATTAATTTTCTTATTTGTTTAACCTCCAAATATTTTTGCCTATTTCTAATGCTCTTCTCATATATATATATATATGTAAGTGTAGCACTATTTTCATGTTACAGTACGTTTTCTTAATCTACACATTTATTCTATTAACTCGATTTCTCAAAAAATTCTTTTTGCACTTAAAAACTGTTTCGTAATTACTAAATAATAATCATCTCCAGTCATCAACTAAGGATTTGATTCTTCCAATGCATGTATAATATTTTTGCGATCACCTTCAGTGGTCTGCTATGGACTTGATTCTTCCAATGTCTACATAGTATTTTTGCACTCCTATAGACAACATAACTAATTTCTTTAAGAGACATGCTAAGAATATGGTTTTTTTATAATATTTGTTAATCATCAAAATATGAACTCAATTCAGCTCAACACTCATTGGGCGTTCGAAATTCGACTTTGAATTTGCAAATTTTGAGTTTGATAATTTGGTGATTGGTAGTTAAAAGCAGATACCAAATATCAAATTTTAAAATTTTGATTTGGTAATTTGTTAATCGGTAAAATAAACTTCGATTCGGTACGGTATTCGGTAATACCGTATTGAAGTTGTAATCAATTGTATTACAAAGTTAATTCTATTGCTTTAGTTAGTTTTATTTTTCTATGTGGAGACACGATATAATAGAAGATCAACAAGTAAGAAGACATTAAGAAAAACAAATTGACACAACTAAACAACATATGTATTTGGATTGTTTATGTTTAGTCTTTAACTTTTTCTTTGGACTTGTACTAATGAGTAATGAACATGTTGATATATGACCTTCATTATGTAAATAATTCGGTATTCGGAAAATATCGAATATCAAATGATACTAATATCTCATACCATACCCAAACTCGTATACTGTAATTCTAAAATTTTACTCGCGAATACCATATAGAATAACTAAATAACAAATTATCAAAAAATTTGGTTCGGTTTTCAATATTTTATGCCTAGACCTACTCATCTGTTTAACTAAGAGCCTGTTTGAATTGATTTATTTTAAGTGCTTTTAAGTCAAAATAATTTTTAAGCACTTTTTAAAATTTGAATAAAGTAAATTAGTTATTTTAAGCACTGGTTTTTAAGTAAAAAAATAAAAATAAATGAAAAATAATAAATTAAAATTTCTAATTTATCATTTTTAACTTATAAGTCAAAAACAATAAGCTTTGCCCAAACAAACTCTCAAAATTGATTGTTCATCTTTATATTATATCCATACAATATCCAATAATCTCCCCAATAATTCCCTCCCCCACCCCACATACCCCAACACACCCCACAAGTCACCATGCGTCAATCCACAATTCCATATTAATTATTTATATAATAAACTTGTACTATATTCCTTGATGTATAATTACTTAAAATATTATTTAAATCATATATCGAGATAAAGCTTATTAAAAAAAATTGAGCTCATTTAAGTTGATTTGAAGAGGTTCAAGTCAATATTTTAAGTTGATGCTTAAAACACAATATATATCTATATAGCTTTCCTTTATATTTATTGAGGATTTATAAAATATAACCTTTTATTTCTATAAGGTAAAAATAAAATTTGTGTATACTCAATCTTTTTTATACTTCTCTTATAAAATTACATTAAATATATTATTATATACATTTTCTCTATAAATTATGTATTTCGTTAGATATGCTCGAACATAACTTAATATACAAGTATGAGATATATACCTAAAAAACTAGTTTTTCCCAAAATCACAAATATAACTTATGTATCTGTAACCTAATAAAAGAAACAATTTTAAACACATTTTCAAATGGGTCAGTACTAAAGTTTTTTTTTTTGTTTTTTTTGGTTATAAAAATGTTTTTTGGCTTGTAAAAAACGATTCTTTTTAGTAAATTAAAGTATATGTCCATTTGTGAGATAAATGTTAAAGGAAATTACAAAGATCTACTAATTTAGGATCTAATTACTTAAATAACTCTAGTTTGCTATATTATGAATCTTATCAAATTTTGGTGCGTCCAAATACGTTCAGATACATTATACATATATCTCAGAATATATAGGTCAAAACTAGGTGTAATTTCTTCTATGTACAATGTATCCAAGTGAATTCATATGTATATGAGGATACATAGACAAATCTTGCTCATCACTCTCCTATGTATCTGGTATCCCAAATACATGCAAATACATTACATACATACATATACCTGTATCTAATATGATTCTCATATATTTGAGATACATGACTATCTCCCTCTCCATCTCGCTCGCCTCTCTCCCTATTTTTGTATATCTGGTAGCAAAAATAAATGTATCTAAGTATATCTTCCTTAATATATGATAAAAAATTCTTAATTAATGATAAAATACATAATTATTCAAAAATATCAATAAATGACAATTTTCCTCAAAAATAAAATTTCATCCCCCACCCCCAACCATCCGTGTACTGCAAAATTTATAAAAATAAACTTATTATAACTTCACTTGGGAAGATATAAAGTGAAAACAACTTAAAAGATAAGATTCTTGTACACAATTAGATAACCCCAAAGTCAAATAATTCTAAGCTCCCACCAACCCCCCAGGCCCCTACCCGCCTAAAAGAAAAAAAAGAAATTATTAGTGTGTCGAAAAAGACCAAAAGTCTACAATACAAAATAATTAAATCTAATAAATATCTACTAAACTAATAGTGCTTAAACAAAAAACTATGGTCCTCATGTCGTTATATCATTTCGTCATACACGAGGGTTCACTTTTTTTTTTCCCAATAAAATATAAATCTTAGTATTTTCCTCAGAAAATCTTTTAATATATAAATAATAAAATAAAAAAATGCTATTTAGTAGTATAATTAATTTGTATTCATCCACAAGGACATTGATGGTAATTACTTATTCATTCTTAATCAATAGTTTGATTTGAGTCCTGAGTCACTTTTGTTAGGAAATACTTTATTCCAATATTAGATTTTTTGGCGTGAATCTTGATGTAATCGAATTCCAATATAGGTATCAGACATCGAGTAAAAAAAATAAAATTAATTTGTGTTCTAACGTTTAATTAAACATATTAATTATTACATGCTTCTGTCTTTGTTGCACCTTTTCTCTTTGGGGTTTCTTCCTTTTCACAGAATCTGAACATCAAGAATTATAATACTCTCTCTGTTTTGGGTCATGGCCGCTTGATTCAACTCTTTTTCATCTATCTAAATCTCTATTTCCTTTATCTGATACAAACCCAAATTTTTTTTATTTCACTCTTTCTCTTGACTTTACCCAATTTGACGAAAAAATTTAAAGGTGAGATTTTTTTCTTTATTTTCTATTTATTTTTCATTTTCTTTAGATTATTTCATGTGGGTATCTCTTGATTATGATCTATCTGATGTTTGACGTCTTGTGTCCTTTTTTGGTATTTTTGTTCTCATGGTTTGATTTGGATTGTTAACAGATTTGGCTATGTTTATGGGGTTTTATATGTTGAAATTTAGTGGCTATTGGTGAAAAGTTGTGATCTTTAGCATCTTAACTAAGAAGTTAGTTCACAGAAGTGGCCAACTTTGTGTGTCTTTTTCAGCTTGGATATAGTTATAGTTGTTGTAAGGATTTGATACTTGATTAATCAGAAGTAGAACTGGAGCTCGACGCGTATAGTGGAAGAGCACTTGACTAAAGTAGTTTGTGATTAGTCCTGATGGGAACTTCTATGATCTATACTATGATAGAGATGTTCTTTTATGTAAAGGAATATACTTTTTGACTGCTGAGTTGCTACAAAGTATTTGTAAATGATTTGCCATTGTTTTGATGATACATAGCTATATTTTAGTTGGAAGAAATAATAAAGGATATCATACTGCTCATTTATCTTTTAACTGTTTGCTTATTCAGTAGATTTTTAGCATGGACTTGGAGTTTCTTTTAAAAAGTGGACAATTCTTCTCCTTATAAAAATGAAAAAAAGAAAAAAAAGCTGTTGTTCTCCTTGTTAGTATGTGGATGTTGGTGAAACTTGAAATGCGTTATGTAGTAAGGACTAACTTATACTGGTTGGGTTGTTACTTTAGTTGGTTTTCGCTGTAGTGTGCATTAACACGTAATCTGCACCAAAATGCAAGCGTTCTTTAGTTTTTATTATTGAAATCACATCCTCTGAGTTTATTTTTGCTTTTCTTTGTAGAAGAGAGAAGATGGAGAATATTGAAGAGTTAGGTAGTCCTAGTTGGGGTGCATCCTTTTTTCAAACAACGGAAGATGTTGCAAGAGCTGTTGCTGCTGCTGCAGCTGCCGTTAGGTCGCCACGACCTTCTGTGGTATATTCATCTAAAGATGATAATGGTAGTCAGCTCCAGAAATTTCAGCGTCAAGTAACTAGATTAGTGAAAGGCTTCTCCAGTCCCCCTGAAGTTAAAAGTGGAGCCTACAACCCGGAAATATTAACTAGCCAAAAGCGTCAGTGGGCTAGGTTTCAGTTGCAATCCCTGGTATGCTATATGCCTAACCCTGGAGTTTTCTGCTGTATGTTAAAATGCTGGAAATTAAATTATCCATTTAAAATTCCCCTCAAGATCTAATTCTGGTTTTAATAGCAGTTGCTTCAAATACAACTTCGTTCCTATATTTTTTCTCAATTAATTACTAATTCCAGCTTGAAGTTTTGATGATGGTGAATGATAGACATTAAACTCTTGGATTTGATGGTTAAATGTACTTTTCAATTTATACTATGAGGGCAGAGCTCTTTTGGTTTTGTTAGATAATCATACTATGTAAGTTTGTAGGATCATAGAGTTTGGAAAGAGCCATCAAGGCTTTTTGAGAGCATGGTGGTGGTTGGACTCCATCCTAACTGTGATATTCAAGCACTTCAAAGGCTTTATTTTTCAAGAAAGCTAGATGGTCCAGGGAGATTTAGAAGCGCACTTGGTGGTCAAAGTCAATCACGTGTGGAACCTAACCTTGAGCCTCAGGTGTTGATTCTTGTAGGGTTTGAGTTGCACGGAATTAGAATTGTATAATTTTTATGGACTATAAGATGTTGTTACTTCTTTGGGTTTCAGGTCTTGTTTGTTTACCCTCCAGAGAAACCACTGCCACTGAAATACAAGGATCTTCTCTCATTCTGCTTTCCAGCAGGAGTAGAGGTGGGGTTATCCCTATCAGCCCCCCTTTTCCCTTTTATTTGACATGTATATGTGATGGTTGTGGAGTTTTTAGGCAGTTTCCTCCGTAATGTTGAGATATAGGAGAGATTTATTTTGAAGTATTTCAAGTTTCAATTGTGATTGCATTTGGTGAACTTCTGTAAAGGGTTAGATGTAGAAAGCAAAAAACTTTTGGTTTGAAGCATACAAAATATTATAGGTGATGGATCATGCATCTTTCAATTTACATGTACCTGTTCCTACCTTAGGTAAGAAAAAGAAACATAAACATAAACAAAAGGACTAGTTGATTTAAGATGCAAGCAACTAAGTGAGGCATTCTCCTTTCTGTATCAAGGGAAAACAAAGATACAATTAATTATAGCTTGAACTTGGAATGTATTTTAGGCCAGGCTAAACAAATACTGTCTCTCCTGTTGCATCTCTACCTTCTTTATTCAGCCACACTTGCGGTGGATCTTTTCTGATGGTTCAAAAATGGTGTATCTGGCTACAGGTTCATGCTGTTGAGAGAACTCCATCAATGAGTGAGTTAAACGAAATACTTCTGGGTCAGGTAGTGATGCTTCCTTTCTATAATGACCTCCAAGTTGATAATTGCAATCAAATTCCCGTAAGATAAGCCAAACTGTAGAGAAGCTTTCTTCCAAGAAGAAGCTGATTAAAATAGACTCTCAAACAAAAGAAGTGGCTTAATATGTTATTTGACAATTAGATATTCATAGAGGAACAACTGAAGGTTTTATGCAGGTGCAAGGATATTTTTTCCAGGAACTCTTATAAGCATATATGTGTCTTTGCAGTGGCTATTCTGAACTAGAAGAAGCTATCTTCTAGGTTCCATTGATTGGCCATATTTCTGTGGGTTCTGTTCTTGGATCAGATTTAGGTTTCTTCTAGACACAAGGATGTGAAAATTAATGAAGGCATACTTTATTATCTGCTATTATTTCCAACTATTAGTAACTTCATCTATGATACCTGGACAACTTCCCCCTTTTCTTTGCCTAAGGTATCAAGTAACTGTCCCCGCCTCCCAAAACTTAGATGAACATATAACTCCTCCAATGATTTCCTGAGCTAGAGTAGTGTATTACCTGTTTAAAAAGTTTTCTTTCAATACCAAGAGAATAACATAATAACATTAAAGAAATTACTTTTCTGTCCCGTTGTTTATTCTCCATGAGAAAGACAATTATATATTTGTAAGTCTTTTGTCACCAATCTGATAATTATCAACCTAACTTCAGTGTTTTGATATGTAAATTTGGTTTTTTGGTGTAACACAACGTCTACTGTATTCAGATATACATGTTAATGTGCTGCTACTTTTCCAGGAACACCTTAAACAAAATGATCTGTCCTTTGTGTTCCGGCTTCAGGTATCCCGTTTGACTCTCTGCTTCCATGTATGCAATATATGCCTTGCATTATAATATCATATGATCCTTCACATCTCTGACCAGTCAATTTCTAATTGGTTTTCTTTTGTTATTGAGCATAACATTAATTTGCACATGGAACTGGTTTAGATATCATTTTCTATCTACAACAACGTTATTAAATAATAATACTTTTTGATTGTTTCGGTTTTAGTAGTTTCTTTTTAATGTTAAATAGGTTCATGTGATCTGTAGGTATATGCAATGTACTTGAGAATACAACGTAAAAAGTGCCTTACACTATCAGGTGTAGCCTATGTATTTATCACCAACATTAAGTAACTCCTTTTTTGATCGATAACATCAAATAACTTACTACAAGGAAACAACAGTAAGAATTAGCTGTCAACTTCTATGTGTACTCTGTGCATAGATATGCCAGCTTTGGTTTTATACAGTCTTTTTCTGCCCCTTTTCTCATCCTAATGTAAAAAGGTAGGAGTAATTAGATAAAGGAATTGGTGCTGACTAGTTGGAGTATGTATTTTAACTCAAGTTTCTTGATATAGGTTGCTGATAATTCAACTCTATACGGTTGCTGTGTTTTAGTTGAGGAAATGGTTCAGAAACCCTCTGGATTGCTTTCCATGATTTCAGATGGACAACATACCAGCTTGGGTATTAGCCGCCAAATTTTAACAACACGCCGCTGTTATTGCATTCTTTCCAGACTTCCATTTTTTGATCTTCACTTTGCTATATTACATAGGTTCGTTTCTCTTCTGGTTGAATTTTCTATATTGTCCAGATCTTTTTGTTGTTGTTAAAACATGATGGGCCTAATTTAGGGAATCTTGTTGAACAATAGCTCCTTAGTGTTCAATTATTTATATGCTTTTATTGTGTGGTTACATTGAGAGACCTATTTTATTGATAGTGTTGTTCTGAAGAAAGTCCCGACCCCCACTCCTCCCTAGCAATATAGGCAAGATCAATGTTCTGTTAACAATGGAATAGCTACTGAATTTGTTGATACCTTGCAAGGTTTCTCTTGCACATATGATGGACTTCCTATCAGCTTTTTCTAAAAGAAATGATGAACTTCATATCCTTTTCATTTCTTGTGAATTTTATTAGAGGTTGCCAGCATGTACAAAGATGATCTACATTTCAGATAAACAACGAGCCTAGGGAGAGTAAGGTAACCTTGAAGCAGAATAAAATGTTGGCTAATTTTTCAGCTGAAATTCATCTAGGGAATTAGGCTCTGCTGTATCAAACATTTGAGCAACATCTTAAATAGTTCAATAGTATGTTGTTTGGCTACTTACATACAACGTCTTGCATAAATGCAGGGTAAGGTTGCGTACAATAGACCCTTGTGGTCCGGCCCTGCCTGGACCCCACGCATAGTGGGAGCTTAGTGCACTGGGCTGTCCTTCTTACTTAGATACTTAAAGGAATCAGAAGCATGATACAATTAGTAGGTTTTAGCTCTTTGGCCATTGTTTTGAGAATTTAATAAAAGAGAACTCTTGATAAAGTCTATTAAGGAAGTATGCTTAGGTGCTTGTGCATTCACATTTGCTTGTAATAATGATCATGAGCAAGAAGAGCAGTATACCAGCTTCCGCTGCTTGCTATTCCTAGTCTATACTCTATATATATGCAGAATAGGTAAATGTATGGTTTAACTTTGGAGGATTCTTCGCAAGTCATCGTTGTTATTTCTTTGTTGCTAGTGCCTACTGCCTACTGACACACTGTTTGTTATTTGTCCTTTTTCTAGCATTTTCACTGAAGAAAGGTTGGAGCGGTTAACAAAGCAAGTTGGTGATCTTAATTTTGATTCGCTTGTGATTGATGACGAGGAAGAAAATTTGGAAGAAAATCCTCCCATCATATTGGAAGAAACAGCTAAGTACGTCCTGAATGGCGCTGTAGAAAGCCCCCAAACAAGTACTGCTGATTCTGTAATTAGTGGAACTGTGGGTGACAAGTCTCAGCTGGAGTATAGAGTTGCAGAAGGGGACGTACTCCCAAAGAAGGATGGGAGTGATAACAAGGCATGTATGGTTGATAATGATATAGATTTTGCTAATAAAGAATTTATATTTGGAAGGCAAGTCCCTGAAGCTTTTGATAACTCTACTGATGATAACAAACAACTGGTAGAAAAGGGTGTACCAACTGCTGTTTTGCCACTTCTAAGATATCATCAGTGCGAAAGTTCTGAATCTTCCTCTAGGTATATTACTTCCTATTTGACTTTTAGTACATTTTTTTCTTTCCGATCTATCTCATAAATTTGTAACCCTTTTGCTCTACGCTATCTCTGTTGTGTTACTGGAAGTTGGTATTTTTTATTGGCAAATTCTACCTCTATGAAGTGCTTTTAGTTTTGGATACAGCTTCCAGGACTCTCCTAGTGAAGATAGACATTTTAGAAGTGATTTTGATGAAACCGAAACTGAGGAAGCATCCTTTTCTGGTCAAGATGATTCAAGCCAGCATAGTGATATAGTTGAATGGGCAAAGGTTTGAATATAATTTGGCACTTACCTAGTTAAAATTTTAAAGTTATGGCTTGTCATTGGGTTACCCAGGTCTTCTCTGACCTCTTTATTCTCCTTCACCTTCCAGGCCAATAATCGTGGATCTTTGCAGATACTATGTGAATATTACCAGCTAAAATGTCCTGCAAGGGGCTCAACAATAAAGTTCCATCCCCTGGATCACCTTCATCCTTTAGAATATTATAGACCCGATGAAGCACTTTTACACGTTGCAGGATCGACAATTGACTTAAAATCATGCCGTACAAGTTTGGAATTAGCAGAGGTACATTCTTTCTTTTTTTTTGGGTGATTCCTGGTTTTATTATATTCATCATTGAAGAGTGAAATAGAGGGGGTGGACTGAGAGATGTCATGTTTTATGGTTGAGAAATGGTTTATCTAGCTAGCTACGCCTTCCAATAGTTGGTTTCCTGTGCTTTATCAGCTTATGTTAATTTGGTTTCCGTAATACAGGCTCACAATGCACTCATGGTGGAAGAGGAAGCAACTGCATTGTCAGTTTGGGCTGTTGCATGCTTATGTGGCTCATTGCGGCTTGAGCATGTGCGTGGTGATACTGGGCATCTGTACAACCTAAATATAACCGTTCAATTTGACTTACTAATTTGCTACTTGACTATAATAAGTGACAAGTGTTCCGAGACTAGTATAAAGCTTTTTGACCTTTGTCAGAAATGATGGCCTCTTTGTCACCAAATTTCTTATAGAGAAGTGCAATGCCAGATCGGTTAATGTCATCCACATTAACTTTGTCATTGAATAGGGGCTTTCTGATTTAAAGAGAAAAATGTGGTGATTCACACTTGTAGACAGGAACGTGTATGCTATGCTCCAATCTTTGACTTAGTGTAATGGGTTTGAAGTGGGAAACCACCACAGAATTCTGGTTTGCAGCACAAGCATAAATTTACCAGAAAATTATTGAAATAGTGCTCAACATGTTAAAAGGTTAAAATGACTAATTTTTATTTTTTATGACATGATAGATTTCTTTTCTCTGTCCTTTGAATCAATCATTTGTATTAAGATTGTCCTATTTCTGAGCTTCTATGGCTGCAAACCTCTTGCGGATGACTCCACATTACTGTATTGATTGCTTAAAATGGAAAAAGCAGGTTAAGGGAAAACATATTTCTTACTAACAGAACGGGGGATGAGTTTATTTTTTTGATTTTGGAGAATTGCTCAAGCTCTACGAAGTTTTGGTTTTCCTAATTATCGCCAGCGTATTTCGTGCTGAGTATTGGAATAATCAATTCTTCAGCCTCCTATATCTAGTCGTATACTTAAGTCCATTTAATCTCTCAATGTTGTCTATGAACTCCCCAGGCCTTACTTGTGTGATTACACTAGGTTTGTTGTTGTTGTTCTTGTTGTAATGTTGTCTTTGAACATTCTTGCATGCTCGTCAAAGTCTCTGTTTTTTATCAGTAAACACACTTGACTAGTGGGCTGGGAAGCGCTGGTTTTAACATGCTTGTCAAGTTCTTTTGACACTATCATTTCCTACTCGCATTTTATAGGTGCTGACACTGTTTGCGGGAGCTTTACTGGAGAAGCAAATTGTAGTGGTTTGTTCAAATTTGGTAAGTATCAGGTCGCAGCATCTTTTGCTGTATAGATTTAGTTAGGTTTGCCATATAGATTTAGTTAGGTTTGGCATCATAGGATTGCTGTTTTGATTTCACATATTGAATGCTTTCTTGATTAGTCTGTTCTTACTAGGCAGCGTAGTTTATTGTTGCAAAGATTGATTTTATCTTCCCCATATATGTAATTTGTTAGGTGAAAACTTCTTTCTAGATCCAAATGCTCTCAGTATTCCCATGATTTTGAAAGCTGATATCTTTGAAAGCCCTAAAAATTTGATGCAGAATCTAATTTTTGTTACTTAATTGCAGGGAATATTGTCTGCATGCATTCTGTCTATTATACCTTTAATTCGTCCTTATCAGTGGCAAAGCTTGTTGATGCCGGTACCTTTCAGTTGACAATGAATGTTTTCCTTAGGTAATAGATCTATTGCATTTCTGATTTGTCCGACTTTCTTGACGTGTAAATTGTCCAGGTTTTGCCTGACGACATGCTGGATTTTCTGGATGCACCTGTTCCCTATATAGTGAGTATATCCATGTCTTAGAATTTTCTTTGTCTTTCATAATTGGCTCCCGAAGAAATGTATAAGCAAAGACGTTTTGTTGGAAGTTAGATGAGGCTATTCTTGAAACAATTGGAGTACTTGAATGAGGGGTTTGTTTCATTTAGACTGAAAGTTGATGAGTTTGTAGATACTCTCGTCGTCAGTGATGAATGTTTTCTTGACTTCTTGTTATTTCCTGTGCCATGATATCATTTTGCCAGCTTTTTCATAGATATCTTGCATTTTTGGGAAATCAATCAGTATGTTTTTATCATGTATTTGCTGATCTCATCTGTGCAAGAATGTATTGGTTCCTGCATATTCACAAAATGTATCTCTCTTTCCTGAGATTTTGTGTTGCAAATTAATCAACTTGTTTCTCCTGTTTGCGTGCTTTCTACGATGATGTGGTGTATTATTTTCGATGAATAATTCTTAGGTCGCAAGGGGCCATTTCGGGTGATTTAACTTATATTTTGCTCTTTCTTTTTCTTCTTATTACCTTTGAGTAGGTAGGTGTGAAGAATAAGACCTCTGAGGTTCAGTCAAAGTTAACAAATGCCATCCTTGTAGATGCAAACAAGAACCAGGTTTGTGAACGGGTTATTTCTATTGCATGAGCTGAAAGTAACCGTTTGCACGACTCTCCAGCAGACTGTCTTCTTAGTTTTTGTTTATCAAAACTTCATTACTGAGTACTGCATAGATGATGTGAATTTTTCTGTTGCTTGTTGTGAAGTTTTCTAAGAGGGATATATTTTCCTGTGTATTACATTGAAAATCAGGTGAAGTCCCCAACTTTACCACAACTTCCGCAGCAAAAGGAGTTATACTCTTGCTTAAGTCCTTACCATGCAAAGCTGGTGGGAGAAAGTTATCTGGCAAGGAAGAGGCCCGTTTATGAGTGCACAGATGTTCAGGTATTGCCGAACATCTCATTACTCCCCTTCCATTCCTTCATTTGTCCTTGCCACAGGGGCAACCCTGATTTATTTTTGACTCATCTAACGTAGTTGGTTGCGTCCAACTAAGTTGACAGGTTTACTTGTTTTCCTGGAAATAGCATGGATGAAGCATTTCTAATTTGAAGTTAGATTATAGTCCTTGAGTTTGTCAACGTAGTTAATTATATCATCAAGAAGCAAAAGAAAAAAAAAAGATATAGTAGGACAAATCAATCTCACCAAAATAAAAAGGACAAGTCAATCTAATTATGCCTGCAGTTGGAATTAGATAAGTAGATTAAGTTAAATGCTGTGAGGTTTAGACCGTCCTTTTTGGGAGCCTCACGAACTAGAACTCAACCTTAGTATGTTGTCCTCTTTTTTTCTTGGTTTGATGATGGTGGTGTTCATGCCAGCTTGCACGTATCTCAACTATTACACTGGGTACCTAATATCTCTCTGCCTACCAAGGCTTAGGCAGATGGGAAGAAATCATGTAGTGTTTTTTGCTTCTGGGGATTTGAACCTGAGACCTCGTGGTTCTCCTTCCACTTTATTGACCACTAGGCCAGACCATTGGGTGCAAGTATGTTGTCCTCTCCTTGTTACGAGGATTCTCAATTTTCCTTTCCTTCTGAGTGTTTAATCACTTACTTACCGTTCTAAGCTCTATCCCTTTGCAAATGCTCATATTCCTTTCCTTCTGAATGGATAATCACTTATTTGACCATTTTAATGCTTATTCCTTCAGGAGATGCTCATTTTTCTTTGATAGCTTATTGTTTCTCCTTTTGACCCAGCACCCAAAAATGATTAACCTGGATGGGTGAAGTGTAAATTGGGTTCCTCTTATGGGGTAAAAAAGGTACCATACTAAGGGCAAGCTTGGGACTCTTTATCCGTGTGCTTGTAGAAGGTGGTATCCTGCATGGGTAGAGGGAGCATGAATTGTTATCAGAAACAGCCTAGTTGTTGTGAAACTGTTTGCGAAGTATGTAATCCCAATGAAGTCAGCTCCACCAGTGGACCATCTTGCTAATTGAATTGTGAATTGGTAGAAATGATTAGATTGGTAATGTTGAGACATTGTACATTTCATTTGTAATTGCGTACCTGAATACTTGTTCTTTTATAGGAACCTATTTAAAATGTTAACTGAATGTGTATAGAGTAGCTATTGGAGTTTATTGAAGATATTTTGCTGGTTCGTTATTTGTTTTCTTCAGCTTCCCTACAGAACATTTACTTTGTGGCCTCTTATGTATATATGATCTTTTGGTTGAGATAAAAAAACCGATGACTTATTTGGGATGGTTGACAATTTCAGGTGGTGTTTGTGCATATTCTTTTTGAGAACTTGCAAATGAAATTTCAAAAATGTGTTTGTTTAAGTTTTTTTTCAAAAAACAGTTTCCTGAAAAAGTGGTTTCAGGGTATTTTTCAAAGAAAAAGTTCTTTTTCCATTTGCAGGACACTAACAAATGTTAAAAAAGAATGTGACTATCCAAGCATGTCTCATTACACTTCCTCGTAGTTCTCTTGCAACTCCGGTATCACAGATTTCATATAGCTGCCTTTGTCATTTTGGTCACCGACTCTTCTTCCTTTATTTATGATATTTGTGACCTCATTAGAATGCTAACTCGCCCAGAAAATAATTGTTCAATGTAATATCTTTACAGTATGTTATATTACTCTAGCTATCCAGTCAGTCTTTATTACTGTTTAACCATGACATTATGTTTAGGTTGAAGCTGCAAAGTCTTTCCTGGCAGTGTTGCGCTCGTACCTGGATTCACTTTGCTCGAACCTTCGTTCACACACAATTACTAATGTCCAATCAAATGATGATAAGGTTTGTAGCTTCTCCTTGGAGCATTTCATTTGGCTGACTATTTGTGTGAAAAAGCCTTACAGAGTGACTGTACATGCTGATACTTTCGAAAGGTATTTGTTAATTTATTCAGAATAAGATGTTGTCTAGACTCTTTGGCATAACCTGTTCCAAATGGGGAATCATTGAAACTGGTACGCTAAACCTGCTGCAAACTGTATGTACTGGTTTATCCAATACAGAAGTTTGAAACAGTATTTGATATTTGAGCAATTGTGCACACTAAGACCTGTACTTGAAGAAAAAGCAATTTACTAGCAAACATCCATTTGTGTTTCCACCCAAAGAAAAGTAGATGAAGATGATAGTAGATTATTTTGAGCTGCTGGTGAGTGGTGACGTCTATAACTTTTAGAAACTTCTTATGTTGGGAAAATGAATTCACAATTCATATGCAGTAAAGCTTGTTCCTGTTGAACCTCCTATCTTCCGAATTTATCACTCTGAATGCTTCAAATGTACTGATAACTGGCACTATTTCAGAATTATTTTTTGCTCAGTTTCTTTTATGTGCACAAGTTGTATTACATGAATATCACTATTTGATGAAAACCTTTTCTGAATCTATCTTCGTATACATGAAAACTTACACCAGAGTATGTTACTAGTAGAGCTTTATCATAACACTTTGAAGGTAAAATTTGCACGTGTCAGTGTTACATAGTTTCAGATTGTTAAAGGTAATTTATCTGATAACATCACTCTTTTTCTGCTCCACTTGGTGATGGATATATGCGTCAGTGTATATGAAGTTTTGCATTATTGAAATCTGAGTCTTCATTCAATGCGAGCTCTTATGCTTTACTTGCCTTAGATGTTAGACTAGTTTCACTTCTTTTTCTTTTTCCTGTAACAATATCTACAGTTTGACAAACATCATCATCAGCTTTTATGGAGAAATCCTTATGCGTTTCATTCTTACACTGATGAATTCTTTGTTCTGTCCTTTGGTTATTAGGTATCTCTGCTCTTGAAGGAGAGCTTTATCGAGTCTTTCCCTAGTCGAGATCGACCCTTTATGAAGGTGTGTGCTTAAGCTTCCCTACTTTTTTTTCAGTTTTTATCTAAAGCCATTACTGCATTACTGTGCTTTGCAAAATGATCTGTGAGCTGGACTTGTTCATCTTAATGGTTTGTTTGTAAAACTGAATCTGCACTTACAGAAGCTATACAAGCATTTTGTATTGTTATTTAGGGCATCAATTGACGCAATGAAAGTTCATTTTAGATTATACTAAAAATCTTCTCTTGCCACTTCTTCCATAAAAGAACTTGTGTTTAAATGTTATCCTTCATTTTTTGGTAAAGCCACCACTTTGGTTTTCCTCGTGCAAACACGAAGAACATGCTAATCTGTTACTTGTTGCTCTTGGTGAAACAGTTTTTCCTGGACACACAGCTCTTCTCTGTACATACAGATTTTGTACTCTCTTTCTTCCAGAAGGAATAGAGCCGCGATGCAATGATCCAGTTTTGGATGTAATAGTGGAACGCAAGTTCCTGTATTTGTAGCTTATAGTTTATTGCTTAAAGTCTAATGTAAGGGTAAGTTATGTATCACAATTCATAGAAGAAATCACTTGTACTGATTTCTAACTTCTCTTTTTTTCGCTTCTCCAAAAACTTTTCTCGATTGTTCAACTCAGGCATGGCAAGTAGCTAATGCAATGGAGAACATAAAGAAATGTAGGATAGAATCATAGACTTTTGTACAGCGAGTGAACTTCTACCTAAAGTTAAAATATATTTACTGTTCTGAGTTCCATTCTTTTTTTTTTTTTTGTTATAGTTAAAAAAACACAACAGCTTGTTCCCTCTTTTTTTACCACCAAAGGTTGTGGTGGACGGTAAGTATTCCTCTATTCTTAATTAGAGTTTATAAAACTACATAATATTCTATCACAAAGTAATTCTAAAAAAATACAATATTTATTCATTAAATTTTAATTCAATAAAAAAAAATTGAACATAAGTTGTAGTGTACTAGTCTTTAATATAATCTTTCCATATAGTACGGACAAGATACATCTTGATCATATGATCAAGAAGATCATCCAACATTGTTACTTTGAGCCATTTGTTGGCAAATAAATTTGATTAAAAATAATGAATTTGGTGAATATAAATGAAAAAGTAAGAATTGATTTGAAGTAATAATAAATTTTATATAGGTTGATGGTGAGAATAATCGTTATATGAGAAATAAATGGTTAAAAAATAATGATATGAATTATAAATTTCATTTATATATGAAATAAATGGTTAGTAAATATAAATGTGATTTTTTAATAAAATATAAACTTGTGGGTCAATTTTTGTATTTGAAAAAAAATATCTCAAATCATACTTTTTGGAGAATTTGAAATTTTATCTCATGATTTCAAAATCAACGTGAAATTACATGTCCAAACGCTGATTTCATATCGCGACTTGAAATCGCATGTCCAAACGCTTACAAAGTTTGCCACATGTCCTGTCCTCCCTTAAAATTAAGAGCAATTTTATACTAAATATTTAAATCGAAAGTATAATAAAAGGGATATATTTAGATCAAAAGTATAAATATATCAAAAGTATTAGATTCTCCGAGCACCTATGTAAATCACTATCACTTCCTCAAATTAGACAGTATGTAGTAGCACTTAAAAGTTAAAACCACCAGCATTGCTGCTTAATTAAGAGGGGATTTGAGTATGAGCAACATGTAAATTGTCCGTTTTGGTGCTGGACTCTAGAAAATAGTGTGATAGACATACATGTTAAGGATGCTGATATGACAATGCTAATAACGGGAAAAAAGAGTCAATTCTCAGTAACATCAATTTGTCAGACCAGTGTTACAGCTGATAGATGCCTTTTGGAGTCTATTGAAATATTGAATGTTTTTTTTTATGTACTGTTTTGCCAACTAATACTACTTGTGCTTTCACCTTCATTATGAGCATCAAAAAATACGACTCTGATGTGCATGAGTGTGTGTGAAAGAGAGCTGTGTTTGTCAGTCTTTGGGGTCATGTAAAATGTTAGGACTTAATCTCTCTTAGTAAAGTGCAATTTGGAGTATACTACATAAAGTCTAACTTGTCAGTGTGGCGGAGCCAAGCGATTTTTATTAAAGGGTTCAAAATTTGAGAAAGTAGATATATAAACTAGCTGAATAAACAATTATTTAACTATGTATAAATAATATTATTTTTCGACGAAGGAGGTTCAGATGACTTCTTGATCACAAATGGCTCCGCCCCTGAGTTGTAGTGTACAAAGTGAATGCTTATGTTACAAAAAATCATGCAGCACGATGGTCGTAAAACACCAAACAACCAACCACGAGGGTAAAATTTGAATATTATTCTTACGGGTTGGGGAGAGGTGAAGAGGAAAGCTGGGGTATGCAATTAAAATATTCAATGCTAAGTGGGCGTTTGATCATGAAAATCAAATTTTATTTATTTTATTCAAAATTTTAAAAATTAGTACTGAAGTTGTGTTTGATCATATTTTTTGCAAAGAATATTTATAATAAGAATGTACTTTTTAAATATAATTTATACCCCACCCTCTCCATGCCCCAAATTTCTAAGAAATTGATAAAATTATCCAACTTGACTAATTTATCTAAAATATACAATCAAATCTGATCTAAAAGAGTAATATCTCAAAATAAACAGTCATATAACGTATAAATTAGATCCAATATGTTTTATATTTTATTTAAAATTTCTGAAGTTGATGTTGAAGATGAAATTGTGTTGGTTATAGTTTCTGTGAATAATATTTGGTTATTTAAATATACTGTCTAAAAGCATAAAATATAATTTAAATAAGATTATTTTTATAAAAATAAATATATAGGATACATTTTGAAAAAGAAAATACAGTAAAAGTGAAAATAAAGTTTTCATGTTAGTAAAGAATCAAACTATTATTTTCTTTTTGGTTCAATTAAAGTTGGTAGTAGGGACATTCCTGTTGGGAGCGCCACCCCCGAATGGGCCCTGTAGTGCGCGATCCGAATTTAGTGGGAGCTCCAATGTAGGCTCCGAACACCGGGTGGGAAATAAAAAAAAAGAAGAAGGTAGTAGGGACATTATGGTGCATTTTCATTTACTAAACCCAAAATGACACAACTACTCACCCGTATGCATGTCGGAACTGTACTAAACACTTTGTACCCCTCAACACCCCCACTCACACTATGTGTTTGGACAAATTCAAGGTGAAGTTGAATAAACAAGGAAGAAGGCTGAAAAAAATCCTTTACTTACGTTTATTAGGTAAGTTTGTCCCTTAATATGCGATGAGATCAATTTTACTTATGCTGTTATGAAACTTAGCAAATTTTTCCTTTGACGATTTTTCTCAAAGTAAAAAAGAAAAAATGACATGTTGTAACCATCGGAAATTTAAATGGTCCAACAATATGAGGATCAATTTCCATTTGATTGATAAAAAGCTTCTATTTCTTCTATGTAGCCAGCTCGGGTAAACATGTCAAAAATGTATATAATGGGTATTGTGTGTATACATTGTATAATTTTTTAATATAAAGTGTATAATAAATGTATATATAGTGTATATTATATGTCCCGAATGGTGCATTTCACATTAAAGAAATAGAAAATATTAAAACAAATTAAAAGTTTAATAAATAAATATATTTTGGCTACTAAGTATCAATTGAAGTTTTATGGCTAGCTCCATGTCAAATGTTTTGGCTTAGAAGCCATTTGTGTATTTTGCCTAAAAAGAAATTTTGCATGTTAACAACAAAGATGATGAATTTATTAGAATTTGGAGAACAACAATCTAAAGAAGAAGGCAGTCCGTCATTTAAGTGCGATCAAGTACAAGTTAAAAAAATTGAATTGAATTGTCTGGGGTCGATAAACTCTTGACAGGGGAATGGGAGTATCAAGTATGTACTCGATCTACAAACCATTCAAACGGACTTAGGATTCTCTTAATTATAAACTTAGAAAACTGAATACTCTCATGATTATTTTTATTTTCTTATTTATGTTCAATTTCAGCTGAATTAGTATATGTTAACATGATTTATGATACCTTTGAATTTTAAGGGGATCGTCTGTCTTTACATAATTTCGATTTGAATAACAAAGATTTTAAAACCATCTTTTAGACATAACAGAGTTGTCAAACCTTCAAATTGACCTCATTAACTTTAGTTAAACTTCCTAAACTTTAAAATTGAAAATATTATCTGATCAGCTTAAAATTCATGCCACTCATTCCTACAAGTCACACCTGGTATACAAAAGCTATATGAATGATCCAAATAAGATAACACCCAAAAAATTCAAAACGACTATGAAGGTCATTACAAGATTTTTCTCTCTAAGTCTGACCAAGTAATATAATCTTATCCAAGATTAAAAAAACTTGAACTTTCAAATCATATTATCGTTTTATAAGAATCATATATATATATGGCTAAGTTGATGAATTAAGAGACTCCTTTAAACAACTTGGAGGCAACTCCTTGCCGGTGGCTTTCCCTTTGGCGTGAGCGCAATATGCAATTGTAGGTCCATGATGGCCATGGTAGGCTAAATTGATATCATTAAGGATGATTTTTTGACAAGGAAATAATGCACTGCAATCCAAAATAACTGCTCTCCTTGAACTTGAAGTTCCCCTTATGTTTTTGAATGTCATGTCCTTGATTTGTACTGAACTTGGCTAATAATTAAAGGAAACTCAAAATCATATGTATATATATAGAAATGCATCATTCTTTTTGAGACTGACTAAAAAGAAAAGTAAATCATATAAATTGAAACAGATGGAGTACTAATTACTTATGCTAAGACTTAGACATTATTATTGATTATTTCATAATGTTTTGTACTTAGCAATCAATCATGAGAAAATATATTTTTTTACATGACTTTCGACATATTCAACACATTAAATTTAATGATTGAAAGAGGAAAATGTAAGTACCTGTTTGCTGCAATGATGTATCGGGCAATAATGTTGGTCAATAAATATAGGATTTCGAACCTTTTTCATGATAACATCTTCAAAAATTATATTGGTAACGTTACCAACATTCGATGATGCCCAAGTCTTAATTCTCAACCCATTTTCAGTAGCGATGAGAGTGCAATTTTTGACATGTATGTCCTTAACAACTTCATTTGGCGAATTTCCTAAGCTACCAATGCTTATTCCGTGGCCAGGGCCACAAGTGACTCCTGAAATGTTGATATTATTGCTTCCCGCGATCATAGCTATACAATCATCTCCCGTGCCAATGTGAGAATCTAAGACATGAATGTTGGTGGAATGGCTAATGTGAATTCCATTGGTGTTAGGGCTATTGCCTGGTGCCGTTATTTTAACATGACTAAATGTCATGTTTTGGCAAGCAAAGACCTTGAAATGTATGTTCTTGCTATTGATTGAATGTATGTCACGCACAACCGTATTTGTGACAAAATTGAATCCAAGTGTCTGGTTCAAACATTAGAAATAGTGTTTAATTGTTAATTTTATATTATAATCACAAAAATAAAAATAATGTTACCAAAAAAAATGATTGATGAGGAAATAATTTTTTTGTTAAATTTATCATTTTTTATGAGAAAAATGGTGAGTTTAGATGCCCCTACATGTTTAAGACCTTCTAATAGTAGTTGAGATTATCTTTACCATTTTTCACTTTTCTCACAAGACAACTAGGGCTAAAAAATAACACAAAAAAATAAAAGATATTATGAAAGAGAATTGATATTACTAACCAGAATTTAAACTTCAACCACGTCAAATGATAAAACAATATTAGATTATTTTTTTCCTCCAAATTTTACATCAAATAATTTGATTAAGAATTTCAATGTTCTTTCATCTAATTCCTTATCAAATTAGTATTTCCTCCGTCCCATTTAATGTGACACCCTTTCCTTTTTAATTCGTTCAAAAAAGAATGTCACCTTATTATAAATAGAAACAAGTTAACTTTAAAATTCCCCTTTTACTCTTAATGAAATAATTTACAATTATACAAATATCTAAAGATTATTTTAGACCACAAATTTTAAAAATCTTTCTTTTTTCCTTAAACACCGTGTTAAGTCAAATGATACCACATAAAATGAGACGGAGGGAGTAATTTTTATTAAACGGAGAAGGGCCTAAAATACCATTAAAATATTGGAATTAGTACAAAAATACCCTCCGTTAATCTATTGGCTACAAAATGCCCCTGGGGTTAACCTTTGTGATCCTATTATACCCTTATCACAAATGACCCTATTAGTTAAATTAATTAGCATTCTCATTTAATACATGGCACGATCTGATTCGTTACAAAAATTAATTAGCTAAAACTAATTTAACCCCACCCAAACCCGAATTCACCCAAAAAATACACCCGACCCAACTAAAAACCCAATTATTCTAAAGAGGGGAAAACCCATTAACAATTGAATCAAGTAATCCCCAAAGCCTTTTCCTTAATCACAATCCATCTTCTTAAATCCTAATTTTTCTTCTTCATTTCAATGTAATATATCTCAAACGCCATGGCGTTTTCATCATTTTAGCACTACGAAGATAATACCAATTTGCTTCTTCATTTTGGGTGTTTCTTTGAGGGAAATGTCAAGCGTGGCTGTGAAATTATAAAGTGATTTCTTCAAATTTATGTTAAAGCAACAGTTACAAAATCGAATCTAAATTGATGATGCCAGTAATGGCTCGTAGCATTTTGGTGTTACTCTCGACCTAACGAAGAATCCATTGCTGCTTCCAATCCTTTGTTTTATGTAAATGGGTTTTCCCCCCTTTATAATAATTGAGTTTTTAGTTGGAGCAGGTGTTTTTTTGTGGTGTATTTGGATTTGGGTTGGGTTAAATTAGTTTTAATTAATTAATTTTTCTAACGAATCAGATTGTGCCAGATATTAAATGAGAATGCTAATTAATTTAACTAACAGGACCATTTGTGATAAGGATATAGTAGAGCCACAAATGTTAACCTCGAGGGTATTTTGTGACGAATAGGTTAACTAAGGATATTTTTGTACCAATTTCAACAATTTCAGGATATTTTAGGTCCTTCTTCGTTTATTAAAAAGAAATATATTTAAAGTGGAATTTAGCACAAATAATTTTACTCAAAATTATGAAAACATACCATTGATGCACATTGATGCTTTCCCCAAACAGAAGATCCTTGTCCATCTAACGTTCCACCTCCTTCAATTTTTAAGCCATTGATATATTGAAAAGTAATCCAAGACGAATTGCAAAATAATTTTGGATCTGTTGGAGCTTTAATAATTCCTTTGATTTGGATGGTCAAGGCTGATTTTTTGCATAGTCCAATAAAATTTACAACATTTACCATGTATGCACCTAAAGGTATCAACAATTTGGCTTGTCCATTCCATTTGCATGCATCCACCCAAGCATTCAAAAATGCCTTCCATAATATATAAGTAAATAAATAAATAAATAAAAGTAGACTTAGGAGGTATTTGGATTGTCTTCTTTAAAGTTAAAAGTCAAAAGTCATAAATTGGGAACCCTCAACATTTGACTTTTTACTTCTTTTTTTTTTTTTGGTACTTTTCAACTTTAAAAAAAGTGCAAATTATTTTTGTAGTTAATGTTTTCTTATGAGTTGTGCAAAATATAATCAAGTAAAATTGACCAAAAGGAATAGTTTCTCGAGGAGTATCAAAATAAAAAAATGGACAAGTAAAAAAAAGAAATGGAATGATTTTTTGTGTGAACTTATATGTAGATCTTTTAGAGTTTTTACTCATATCAACGGTCAAAAGTCATAAATTGGGAATTCCCTACATTTGGCTTCTGACTTTTTCTTCTTTTTTTTTGTACTTTTTCAGCTTTGAAAAAGTACAAGTTATTTTTGTAGTTACTGTTTTCTTATGGGTTGTGCAAAATATAATCAAGTAAAATTGACCAAAAAGAATAGTTTCTCGAGGAGTATCAAACCAACAAGAGGGAGAAGTAAAAAAAAGAAATGGAATGATTTTTGTGTGAACTTATATGTAGATCTTTTAGATTTTTTTACTCGTATCAACTGGATAATAATTAAAGACACATTAAAAAATGTAAAATGACATATTCTCACCTTACTATTATCTGTCACTCCATCTGCTTTAGCACCATAGGAAAGGACATTGAAGACCTTTCTCTCAGCATTAGTGCACACAAGAACAAGGCCGAATATAAAGACTATTTCTAAACAAGATTTTGAAACCATTACTTTTTATTTTTGTTTTGCCTTCTTCACTTGTGTTTATATACGCCTTCATTTTTCCTCACACTTTACAAGTAATCTATAATTTATTAATTATTACCTTAGTAATAAAAGAAATCCTGAATTTAGTTACATCCAAGAGATTTCTTAGATTTAATTTATTGATAAAAAAGGAAAATAAATAAATATTTTGACTGAACATTAAAGTAAGTTTTTAAAAATTTTCACCTAGGCTTTTTAGATCAATTGGATATTACTATTCACTAGATATTACTTATTTTACTAGAATTCAACGTTAGTGTGAATAAAATAATTTTTGCTTAGTAGATAAAACACTTCTGCATTTGTTAATGGAGATTCTGAAATTTCTTTCCGCCCATAGACTATATACCACTCCTGCAAATGATGCTTTTAGTATCACTGATCTTGATTTTCTACCTTTACAAGCTTGTTGCATCCATTGATACTCCCTGATCCAACTCAGTATACCTCTATTCCAGTGTCGCCAAAACAACAGGTCACTCCATACTCCGTTAGAAAATTCACAAAAAAAAATAAGTGCTGCAAGGTCTCTGGCTGACTTTCACACAATACACAATCTCCATTAACAATCATACTCTATTTAAGAAGCCTATCTTTTGTTCTCAACTTCTCCTAGAATGTTATCAATAATATAAAATTTTGCTTGGGGCATGCTGCTTTGTAACACACCAAACTCCTCCAGTTCCCATTTTCAACAGGACCTCTAATCTTCTTATACACTTAACTTATTTAATTTTTTTCCTATCGGACCATACTTATCTGGTGCAGGCTTGGTTAGCGCTTCCTCATATTCAGAATTTTTCTAACCATCCATGATGCCTGTTGTGGTATAACCATGGTTTGCCAATATTTCCCCTTTTTAGAGTAAGTGTGGATCCAAGTGATCCATAGTTTTTCCTTCCTTAGTCTAAGAACCCAAAGTAGTTTAAAAATTGCGACTTAATTCTAAATCTTCAGATAGGTAATATTCAGTCCCCCTGCTCCTCTAAGCATACACATTTTTTTCACGTGCAACTAATGTCTTCTTTGTGATCTTTGCTTCTCTAGACCAGAGATAACTTCTGCATGTTGCTTCTATCAACTTTATGAATAACTTCTGCATGTTGCTTCTATCAACTTTATGACCTTCTAGGAAAGGCGAAAAAATTGTGACCAGTAAGTCTGAACTCTCATTAGCATTGCTTTGATCAATTGTAGTCACGCAATATATGAAAGACCCTTGGACATCCATGAAGTTATTTTATACGTAATCTTATCTACTAGAGGTTTACACTGTACAACAGTTAGCCTCTTAGTAGATAAGGTCACTCCTGGGTACTTGAAAGGTTTCTCCCCTAATTCATATCCTAGTGTATAATGTCTTTTTTTGTTCTTCTATCCACTCTATCAAAGTAAATTTGGCTCTTAGCTAAGTTTGCTTTTAAACCAGACACCTTCGAGAACTCCTTGAACTTTTCTCTTTGCAGCTGGACAAATTTTAAATCACCCCTCCTAAACATTAACAGCTCATCAACAAAACTTAGATGGGTTATCATCATCTTTTGACATCTTGAAGGGTAATTGAATTTTAGATCTTTCTGTAAAGGGTATAGGCATCCATTTAGATATTCCATGGATAGCATAAATAGATAGGGAGACATGGAATCCCCTTGCCTAAGACCTCGTTTGGCTGTAATTGTATTAATATTATTTTTGAATCTACATTTATTCTTGATCACCCAACTAGGTGATTTAACAAGACACCTACAAATACAAAGAGTAAATGTGACATCCAATCAATTCATCTAGCATGATTACATTTCAGAAAGTTTTTGTGGGTCTAATACAAATTAAAAAAAGGAAAAAAATCGAGTGGAAGTGTAACGCCTTGAATTCGAAAAGGAAAGAATTTATTTTTTTGAGCAGTACCAACGAGACCACCGACGGTTCGTGGTCTGACCTACGGACCGTAGGTGGAATCGTGGTTGGCACTGTCCAAGTTTTTCCAAATGTTAAGTTTCAGTAGTTGATATACGGTTCAACAGGAAGAGTCGTCGTTCTATGTACGAGCCGTAGGTAAGTCTCGTAGGTGAGACCCACAAGAGTTGGACCTACGGTGGCCATGTACGGAACGTAGGTTGACCCACAGACCGTACATGGGGCCCCGTCGTTGGGGTCCAAGTTGGAAAGCGTCTGAATCTATCTACAGTTGAACAGGACGGTCCGTAGGTTGACTTACGGGCCATAGGTCCAATTGTAGTTAGGGGTCCGACATTTATTTTAAGAAGGGCTTTTTGGTCTTTTCCCTAGCTGTTTAATTCCTAATCTAAGTCGGTTTGGCCTTTAACTTAGCCCCTATATAAATCTTATAAGCCTAATTCTACCCTTTCAAAAATCTTTCCCCAAACTCTCCTCTCTCAAATATTTCTCTCTCTAGAAGTTAGAAGAAGAAGAAGGCAAGCTAGGGTTCAAGAAATCAAGTTTTCTTCATCAATTGCTTAAGGAAATTGAACACTAAGGTATGATAGTCTTCATCGATGGAGCCCTTTCCTCCATAGAGTTCCAAAATTCTCTATTTTACAAGTTAGAAATCCTCCATTGAAGTTAGGGTTTTTCTTCTATGTCATGGGTTCTTTTCAATGTTGATTTAATTGATTGTTTTATGAACTATGAAGCATGAATTGAGTTGAATTTCATGAATTTAGATGAATCCCCATGAACCCATGTGTTTTCCCTAATTTCGAAATTTATGAATTGTTGATGGGTTGAGTTGTGAAGAAGATGAATTTTATGAAGTTTATATGAACCCATGCATGATTTACGATTTCTAAAAGCTATGATTTCATGATGAATTAAGAATGATCAAAGGATGGGTTTTCATGAAAGTATGCATATTCAATTATGAAATTTATGATGATTTATGAATTGCTTTGAGATTGAAGCATAATTGATGATGTTGTTGAGTTGTGAAAGGTTTTCTCACATATTACTCAATCTATAAATGTGAAAGGGTTTTCTCACATAAAGGATTCATAACTTGTTGAAAGGTTTTCTCAACCAAAGTTGAATCAAAGGTTTAAGGAGCTATTCTAATGAACTTTAGCTTGGATTGGTAACTCTAGTTGTACCTTTCCATGGATAATAAGATGAATAAGAATTATGTCTATTCCGTGGGATTTATGCTTAACACCGAGAGGATATTGAGATGGAAGCTCTCCCGTATGTAGAGGCCGGGTTTCTAGTAACAATCTCCTTATCCCTTACCTATGTGCCCCAATAGGATGATTGTCTATGATAGACACTAGCTAATGGATCCACGTAAGCTATATGTTAAGTAAAGGATCCTACCTTGGCAAGTAGGATGGCCCTATCGGTGTGGGGTTAGATACCAGATTCCATGTTGATAGCTCACATGGTCTTACATGTCGGTTAAGACTACTTCCCACAACAATGAACTAAAGTGCTTTTTAGGATATTTCACAAGTGATGTAAAGATGTTTAGCTAGCTTTGACAATGGTTTATGACTTATGTTTCTAACCTTTTTTCATGTTTTAGCTTGGTCATTGCATGACATGAAAATGTCCCTTTTTTTGCAGGTTTAAATGATTTTTTGCATTGCTATCATACTTGGTACTTGATTATACTAATGCATACTCTTGGCTACATTGATTTATTAATGTAGGGCATAACGACACTTCTCCATCTATTCGTGGCTAGAGCCTAGTTGAAGGATTCTTGAAGATTGGTGAGTCCTCATGCTTCGAGGACCGAGACTCTTTCATTTCATTTATTTTCTTTTATGTCGTTCTATTCTAGACTTTTGTATGTGATATGTGGGTTACGTCCCCGTCAATCTATGATGTAATAGATGGCCAGAGATTATGTAGATTTCCGCTTCGTTTTATAAAACTCTTATGACTTGGACTTGTTTTTATATACTTTTGGTTTCCATTATCTTGTCTATGCATGCTAAGTGGCTTGTATGAGGTCTTTCGGGGTCTTGTACGCCATGTCACGTCTAGGGGGTACCTTGGGTCTTGGAAAATTTGGTATTTAGAGCACACGGTTTTAGAAAGATCCTAGGAAGTCTCATAAGCCACGTCGAGTAGAGTCTTGTTCATGAGTGTGAAGTGCACCACATTTATGAATGAGAGGCTATAAGATGTTTAGGAAACTCCACTTCTTTCATTACTCTTAAGTCGTGCGATAGAGTGTATCTCTATATGTCTCTCTCATAATCCCTATCCTATGTGGTTCAAGATATGGCCAGTCGAAGAGACTATGCTAGGAGAAATGCGAGAGAGAATGTGGAACAAGTAGCTCTTCCTCAAGCTCCTCAAGTTCCCTATCACGACCCAAGGTACCACCTAGACGTGACATGGCATACAAGACCCCGAAAGGCCTCATACAAGCCACTTAGCATACATTCATACAAGATCATAGAGATTTAAATGTTCAAAAGACGTTGTCATATCAAAGCTTTTAAGGAAATAGCGGAAGTCTACATCAAATGTCTCAAAGCCATTCTAACATAAGAATGAGAAATAAAGTTTGGGACGTAACCCAATATAAGGTCAAAAGGAAGAACATAAAAGTAAGAACAACAAGGCTATGTCCTAGAATGGATGAGGACTCACCAAGTCTTCAATAATCCTTCTACTAAGCTCTAGCCACGAATAGATGGAGAATCGCCAAACCCTACATTAACAAGTCAATTAGGCAAAAATATGAGTTAGTACAATCAAGTATCAAGTATGATAGCAACATACAAAATCATGTAAACATGCTAAAACGGGACATTTTCATAACATGCAATGACCAAGCTAAAACATGAAAAGGTTAGAAACATAAGTCATAAATCATGGTCAAAGCAAGCTAAACATCTTTGCATCACTTGTGAAATATCTTAAAAGACACTTTAATTCTTTGTTTGTGGGAAGTAGCCTTAACCGACATGTAAGACCATGTGAGCTATCAACATGGAATTTGATGTCTAACCCCACACCGATAGGGTCATCCTACTTGCCAAGGTGAAACCCGTTACTTAACATATAGCTTACGTGGATCCACTATCTAGTGTCTATCAAAGACCATCATCTTATGGTGGCACATAGTTTACGGGACATAAGTAATTGCCACTTGTCCACTCGGTGCTAAGCATAATTTCCACAGATTAGACATGGTTCAATTATCATAAGTAGACATGGGTGATCGCCTCTTGTCTATATTAGGGAACATGGGTGATCGCCTCTTGTCCCTTCGTTAGAATATCTCCTTAAGAACATGGGTAATCGCCTCTTGTTCGTTTCAAATTCATAGTGTGAGTATTACGTGAGAAACCCTTTCACAACTCAACCACAACATCAACATATCATAAACTTTGATACTTCAATCTCAGAGCACCCTTAATTCATCATTAGCTTCATAAGAGACATACATGACTTCATAAACTTCATCTTTACATAGTTCATCATACTCATAACGTACAATTCATGGAGCTTACATGGGTTCATAAGAATTCATCTTAAATCATGCAATTCAATGCAAACTCATGCTTAGAAATCCATAAACACGGCAATTTGTCCTTAATTGAAGGAACCCACATAATAGAGGAAAATCATAGTTTTTGATTGAACATGCTTACTTACATAAAATCATCCTCAGGTCATTCATAATCTTATCATGAAAAGTCTTAGCTTAGAAATCATAATTCATACATAGGTTAACATAGACTTCATGAAATTCATGTCTTCACAATTCAACCTATCAATACATTCATAATTTTGAAAATGGGGAAAAGGCATGGGTTCATGGGGATTCATCTAAATTCATGAAATTCAACTCAATTTATACGTCAAAGTTCATAAATCAATCAATTAAATCAACATTGCAAGGAACACATGACATGGAAGAAAACCCCAAATTCAATTGAGAACTTCTAACTTGAAAATTGGAGATTTTAGGGATTCCATGGAGGAAAGGGCTCCATGGATGAAGACTATCATACCTAAGTGCTAAATTTCTTTAAGCAATTGATGAAGAGAAACTTGATTTCTTGAACCCTAGCTTGCTCTCTTCTTCGTCTTCTTCTTCTAACTTCTAGAGAGAGAAATATTTAAGGGAGAAGAGTTTGGGGGAATTCGCAAAGTGATTGGAAAGGGTAGATTTTAGGATTAAAAAGGTTTATATAGTGTTAGGAATAGTTAGGAACCGATCTTGGTTGATAAATAAGTCATTAGGTGAAAAGACCAAAAAGTCCTTTTAAAAATAATTGTCGGACCCCTACCTACGGTCCGTAAGTAGACCTACGACCCGTCCTGTCCTTCCGTAGATAGATTCAGAGACTGCCAACCTTGGAACCTACAATGACGGACCCAATGTACCGTTCGTGGTTCGACCTACGGCCCGTACATGGTCACTGTAGATCAAATTCTTGGCCCTGAAAATTTAACTATGGGTCTCACCTACGGGACTTACCTATGGTTCGTATATGGATCGACGGTCCTTCCTGGCGAACCGTATAAAAGTATTGAGGCTTAACATTTTTAAGAGGCCTTGACAAGCCAACCACGGGCATGACCTATGGTCCGTAGGTGGCTCCGTTGGTACTGACACCAGAAATTCCAGAAAACTAAAATTCTTTCCTTTACAAAACCGAGGTGTTACAATATCTCCCCCTTGGGAACATTCGTCCTTGAATGGGAATCAAGGCATCATAAGAAGAGTAAGGACTCAAGATCTAACAGCCCAATACACATGCAATCATATAAATGCATATATCCGAAGAGGAAATATCAACTCCAAGCTAAAGCACGTTCAAAACATCATTTCATGAAGGCTTAATGCAATTCACTCTCAAATGCACATAATCATAGAGAAATCAGTCAAGCTAGCTCATTTTCTCAAAATTAGACTCTTCATGAACATGCATAAACAAGGAATCCTGGAAACAACTATGACACATGAAACCAAAAGAATGAACCATTAGAAACTAGATACCTCAAGCTAGAGTAGGATCGGAGGGAAAGAGATGAGGATATCGGGACATCATATCGGCCTCGGCTTCCCAAGTAGCACCCTCAACTAATTTATTCCTCCAAAGAACCTTCACGGAAGCAACTTCTTTATTTCTTAACTTTCGGACTTGCCGGTCTATAATCTCAACTGGAACTTCTTCATAGGAAAGACTATCCTTTATGCTAAGATTCTCTAATGGCACTATAGATGTCGGATCACCAACACATTTCTTCAACAATGAGACATGGAAAACCGGATGCACCGATGCCAAATCATTAGGCAAGTCAAGTTCATAAGCAACCTTATCAACACGTCTCAAAATTTAATATGGGCCTATATAACGGGGACTAAGCTTCCCTTTCTTTCCAAACCTCATTACACCCTTCATGGGTGAAATTTTCAAGTAAACCCAATCATCAACATCAAATTCTAAATCTCTCCTTCTAACATCGGCATAGGACTTTTGTCGACTTTGAGTCATTTTCAACCTTTCTCTAATAATCCCATCTTTCTCCATAGCCTTAAGTACCAATTTGGGACCTATCAAAGCGACTTCACCAACTTCAAACCAACCTATAAGAGATCTACACCTCCTACCATAAAAAGCTTCAAATGGAGCCATGCCAATACTAGAATGGCAGCTATTATTATACGCAAACTCAATCATAGGCAAATGATCATCCCAATTACCCTTGAAATCAATCACACAAGCTCTCAACATATCTTCCAAAGTTTTGATAGTACGCTCTGCTTGCCCATCTATTTGAGGATGAAAAGTCGTGCTAAGCTTTACACGAGTACCAAGACCCTTTTGGAAAGACTTCCAAAATTTAGAGGTAAATTTTTCACCACGATCGGAGAAAATGGATAAAGGCACCCCATGCAACCTAACCATTTCCCTTAAGTACAACTTAGCATAATCCTCCGCCGAATAAGAAACCTTGACAGGAATGAAATGGGTTGATTTCATCATTCGATCTACAATAACCCAAATCGAATCATATTGTCGTCGGGTGCGTGGTAAACCGACTATAAAGTCCATATTCACATCTTCCCACTTCCAAGTAGGAATACTAATATCTTGAGTCAAACTTCTCAGCTTTTGATGCTCGACTTTCACTTGTTGACAATTAGGACACTTAGCCACAAATTCCGCAATATCCTTCTTCATCCCATTCCACCAATAGATCTCCCACAAATCACGGTACATCTTGGTAGCTCCCGGGTGAATGGAATATCGAGAACTATGGGCTTCCAATAAAATTTGTCCTCTTAAGTCATCTACATCGGAAACATGCAAACGACCTTGATATCGAATCACACCATCTCCCCCTAGGGAGAAAGCCTCTACGGACTTTTTGAGCACCGCTTCCTTCAATTCGACCAAATTAGGATCAAGATCCTGTTTAGCCTTCACATCATGCACGAAAGACGATTCGGAACCATCGTGAACCATAACACCACCTTTAGTGGAATCAATCAACCGAACACCCAATCGGGTCAATCTATGAACGTCACGAATCAACTCTTTCTTACCATCCTCAACATGAGCAACACTACCCATAGACTTCCGACTAAGAGCATCCGCCACCATATTAGCCTTACCGAGTTGATAAAGGACACTCATGTCATAGTCCTTCAACAATTCAAGCCACCTTCTTTGGTTAAAATTTAGATCTTTTTGTTTAAACACATATTGAAAACTCTTGTGGTAGGTAAAAATGTCAACATGCACACCATACAAATAATGCTTCCAAATCATTAAAGCAAACACAACCGCCACTAACTCTAAGTCATGAGTGGGATGGTTCTTTTCATGAATCATGAGTTGCCTTGAAGCATAAGCAATAACTTGACCATTTTACATAAGAACACACCCTAACCTAATCCTCGAGGCATCACAATAAACTACAAAACCATCAGATCCTTCTGGTGAGGTCAACACCGGAGCCAAAGTAAGTCTATCTTTCAATTATTGAAAACTCTTCTCACATGCTTCGGACCAAGTGAACTTAACTTTCTTTTGAGTCAAAGCCGTTAATGGAGAAGCAATCGAAGAAAACCCTTCAACAAACCTCTTATAATAACCGGCTAAACCCAAGAAACTATGAATATCCGAAGGTGATAGAGGTCTAGGCCAATTCCTAACCGCATCTGTTTTCTTAGGATCTACCTCAATACCCCTACCAGAGACAATGTAACCAAGAAAAGCCACGGACCTTAGCCAAAACTCATATTTACTAAACTTCGCAAAGAGTTGTTGGTCCTTGAGGACTTGCAATACAATCCTCAAATGATCAGCATGCTCACTCTCACTACTTGAGTAAATCAAAATATCATCTATAAACACAATCACAAACATATCAAGATATTGTATAAACACCCTATTCATCAAATCCATAAACGCGGCCGGAGCATTTGTTAACCCAAACGACATCACTAGGAATTCATAATGGCCATATCTAGTCTAAAAAGCCATTTTCAGAATATCATCTTCTTTCACACTCAATTGGTGATAACCCGAACGAAGGTCGATCTTAGAGAAGTTACTAGCCCCTTGAAGTTGATCAAACAAGTCATCTATTCTTGGAAGATGATACTTATTCTTAGTGGTAACCTTGTTCAATTGGCGGTAGTCAATGCACATACGAAGTGAACCATCCTTCTTTCTAACAAAAAAAATGAAGCACCCCATGGAAAGATACTTGGTCGGATGAAACCCTTATCCAACAAATCTTTCAGTTGCTCCTTTAACTTCTTAAGTTCTGCCGGAGCCATTCGATAGGGAGGAATAGAGATAGGTTGCGTATCGGGAAGGAGATCAATACCAAAATCTATTTTCCTTTCGAGAGAAACACCGGGTAGATCATCGGGGAACACTTCCAGAAACTCTTTTACAACGGGAATCGACTCAAGAGTAGGGGTTTCGAAATCCACATCCCTAACCCTAACAAGATGGTATATGCACCCTTTAGAAATCATCTTTCTAGCTTTAAGACAAGAAACAAATTGACCTCTAAACATAGAATTTCCCCCCTTCCACTCTAAGATAGGCTCATTCGGAAATTGAAACTTGACCATTCGGTTCCTACAATCAATAGAAGCATAACAAGAATGCAACCAATCCATCCCAAGAATAACGTCAAAATCTAACATATCAAGCTCTACAAGATCAACATGAGTGACTCTATGGGATAAGGCGACGAGACAATTTCTATAGACTCTCCTAGCCACAATAGATTCACCAATCGGAGTAGAGACATGAAAATGATCTAACAACACATTCGGATCAATATCAAACCTCATAGCCACATATGCCGTCACAAAATACAAGGTAGCACCGGGATCAAGCAAAGCATAAACACCAAAGTGAAAGACTTTCAACATATCGGTAACCACATCGGGAGAACTCTTTTTCTCATGGCAAGCTTGAAGTGCATAAAATCAGTTTTGCTTCTGATTTCCACTAGAACTCGATGGATTTTGAGGTTGAGTTCGTTGACGATTATCCCCTTCATATTTAGCCACTAAGGGACAATCCCTTATCTTGTGATCCATCTTGCCACAACCAAAGCATGCATTTAGAATCGGCTAGACATTTGCCCTTATGCTTTTTCCCACACTTAGCACAAGTAGCTGAAGAGAATCCACCACCATTTCCTCCTTGAGGCTTAGGGTTAGGCACCCCATCTTTGTTGAACTTAGAAGGAGCATTGGAGGAACCTTGAATGGAAAACTTTTGTCTAAATCTAGAACGACCATGTCCATCGGACCTTGAATGTGAGAAATTACCATCACGGGTCTTAGCCCTCTTTGCCTCTCTAGACCTTTCCTTAAGCTTTTCCTCTTCTATTTGCTGAGCATGAACCATAAGACGAGAAATATCCATATCATGGATAAGCATAGCGGTACGACATTCCTTAACCACCATTTCGGACACTCCCAAAAATGAACTTACTCATTCTTGCCCTAGGATCGACAACCATAGAAGGAGCATATCGAGACAATTGTGTGAACTTCAAAGCATACTCTTTAACGCTCATGCTTCCTTGACGAAGGTTGATGAACTCAAGCACCCTGGCCTCCCTTATATCAAGGGGAAAGAACCTATCAAGGAAAGCAACCTTAAATTTCACCCAATCAAGAGGACCCTCATTAACCACCCTCCCTTCCTTCCATTGGTTGAACCAAACTTGAGCAACACTCTTAAGTTAATAAGCGGCCAACTCCGCCTTTTCCTCTGACGTCACACCCATGATTATTAGCACCTTGTACACCTCATCAATGAACTCTTGAGGGTCTTCCTCAACCTTAGAGCCATGAAATTTTGGAGGGTTCATTCTAGAGAAGTCCCTCACCCTTGATGCCGCCGTACCCACATTTGGGTTCACGGGAGCCACAACCTCTCTATTGTCTTGAGCCATCACGGCTTGAGCCAATGCTTGAAAAGCAGCCCTAAACTCCGCGTTAGTTACTTGTTCGGCCAAAGGGTCGGCCCGAACTTGAGGAGCTTGAGGAGGAGCTTGTTGATCCACATTCTCTCCCGCATTCTTTCTAGCAAAAGCTCTTCGGGTAGCCATGTCCTGAAACTCATAGGATAAGGATTAGGAGAGAGAGACATATAGAGTTACACTCTATCGCACGACTTAAGAGTAATGAAAGAAGTAGAGTTTCCTAAACATCTTATAGCCTCTCATTCATAAATGTGGCGCGCTTCACACTCATGAACAAGACTCTACTCGATGTGACTTATGAGACATCCTAGGATCTTTCTAAAACCCTGAGCTCTGAATACCAAGTTTGTCATGACCCAAGTTACCCCCTAGACGTGACATGGCAGACAAGATCCCGAAAGGCCTCATACAAGCCACTTAGCATACATTCATACAAGATCATAGAGATTAAAATTTTCAAAAGACGTTGTCATATCAAAGTTTTTAAGGAAATAGCGGAAGTCTACATCAAATGTCTCAAAGCCATTCTAACATAAGAATGAGAAATAAAGTTTGGGACGTCTATGTCCTTGAATGGATGAGGACTCACCAAGTCTTCAATAATCCTTCTACTAAGCTCTAGCCACGAATAGATGGAGAATCGCCAAACCCGACATTAACAAGTCAATTAGGCAAGAGTATGCGCTAGTACAATCAAGTATCAAGTATGATAGCAACGTACAAAATCATGTAAACATGCTAAAACGGGACATTTTCATAACATGCAATGACCAAGCTAAAACATGAAAAGGTTAGAAACATAAGTCATAAATCATGGTCAAAGCAAGCTAAACATCTTTGCATCACTTGTGAAATATCTTAAAAGACACTTTAATTCTTTGTTTGTGGGAAGTAGCCTTAACCGACATGTAAGACCATGTGAGCTATCAACATGGAATTCGATGTCTAACCCCACACCGATAGGGTCATCCTACTTGCCAAGGTAAAACCTTTTACTTAACATATAGCTTACGTGGATCCACTATCTAGTGTCTATCAAAGACTATCATCTTATGGTGGCACATAGTTTACGGGACATAAGTAATTGCCACTTGTCTACTCGGTGCTAAGCATAATTTCCACAAATTAGACATAGTTCAATTATCATAAGTAGACATGGGTGATCGCCTCTTGTCTATATTAGGGAACATGGGTGATCGCCTCTTGTCCCTTCGTTAGAATAGCTCCTTAAGAACATGGGTAATCGCCTCTTGTTCGTTTCAAATTCATAGTGTGAGTATTACGTGAGAAACCCTTTCACAACTCAACCACAACATCAACATATCATAAATTTTGATACTTCAATCTCAGAGCACCCTTAATTCATCATTAGCTTCATAAGAGACATGCATGACTTCATAAACTTCATCTTTACATAGTTCATCATTCTCATAACGTACAATTCATGGAGCTTACACGGGTTCATAAGAATTCATCTTAAATCATGCAATTCAATGCAAACTCATGCTTAGAAAGCCATAAACAAGGCAATTTGACCTTAATTGAAGGAACCCACATAATAGAGGAAAATCATAGTTTTTGATTGAACATGCTTACTTACATAAAATCATCCTCAGGTCATTCATAATTATCATGAAAATTCTTAGCTTAGAAATCATAATTCATACATAGGTTAACATAGACTTCATGAAATGCATGTCTTCACAATTCAACCTATCAATACATTCATAATTTCGAAAATGGGGAAAAGGCATGGGTTCATGGGGATTCATCTAAATTCATGAAATTCAACTCAATTTATACCTCAAAGTTCATAAATCAATCAATTAAATCAACATTGAAAGGAACTCATGACATGGAAGAAAACCCCTAATTCAATTGAGAACTTCTAACTTGAAAATTGGAGATTTTAGGGATTCCATGGAGGAAAGGGCTCCATGGATGAAGACTATCATACCTAAGTGCTAAATTTCTTTAAGCAATTGAAGAAGAGAAACTTGATTTCTTGAACCCTAGCTTACCCTCTTCTTCTTCTTCTAACTTCTAAAGAGAGAAATATTTGAGAGAGAAGAGTTTGGGGGAATTTGCAAAGTGATTTGAAAGGGTAGATTTTAGGATTAAAAAGGCTTATATAGTGTTAGGAATAGTTTGAACCGACCTTGGTTGATAAATAAGTCATTAGGTAAAAAGATCAAAAAGCCCTTTTAAAAATAACTGTCGGACCCCTACCTACGGTTGGACCTACGGTCCGTAAGTAGACCTACGACCCGCCCTGTCCTTCCATAGATAGATTCAAAGACTGCCAACCTTGGACCCTGCAACGACGGACGCAATGTACGGTTTGTGGGTCGACCTACGGCCCGTACATGGTCACCGTAGATGAAATTCTTGGTCCTGAAAATTTAACTATGGGTCTCACCTACGGGACCTACCTACGGTTCATATATGGATCGACGGTCCGTCCTGGCGAACCGTATAAAAGTACTGAGGCTTAACATTTTTAAGGGGCTTGTACTAGCCAACCACGGGCATCACCTACGGTCCGTAGGTCAGTCCACCGGCCGTAGGGTGGCTCCGTTCTTACTGACACCAGAAATTCCAGAAAACTAAAATTCTTTCCTTTACGAATCTGAGGTGTTACATTCCCACCGATCCTTTGGCCGAACAAGTAACTAATGTGGAGTTTAGGGATGCTTTCCAAGTATTGTCTCAAGCCATGACGGCTCAAGCCAATAGGGAGGTTGCGGCTCCCGTGAACCCAAATGTGGGTACGGCGGCATCGAGAGTGAGGGACTTCACTAGAATGAACCCTCCGGAGTTTCATGGTTCTAAGATTGAGGAAGATCCTCAAGAGTTTATTGATGAGGTGTACAAGGTGCTAATGATCATGGGTGTGACGCTGGTGGAAAAGGCGGAGTTGGCCGCTTATCATCTTAAGGGTGTGGCTCAAGTGTGGTTTGAGCAATGGAAGAGTGAGAGGTTGGTTGATGCGGGTCCTCTTGATTGGGAAAAGTTCAAGGTTGCTTTCCTTGATAGGTTCTTTCCCCTTGAGATGAGGGAGGCAAGGGTGCTTGAATTCATCAATCTTCATCAAGGAAGCATGAGTGTGAAGGAGTATGCTTTGAAGTTCACAAAATTATCTCGATATGCTCCTACTATGGTTGCCGATCCTAGGGCAAGGATGAGTAAGTTCATTTTGGGAGTGTCCGAAATGGTGGTCAAGGAATTTCATACCGCCATGCTTATCAATGACATGGATATTTCTCGTCTTATGGTTCATTCTCAACAAATAGAAGAGGAGAAACTTAAGGAAAGGTCTAGGGAGGCAAAGAGAGCTAACACCGGTGATGGTAATTTCTTGCATTCAAGGTCCGATGGACATGGTCGTTTTAAGTCTCGATAGAGGTTCTCCGGTCAAGGTTCCTCTAATGCTCCTCCTAAGTTCAACAAAGATAGGGTGCCTAACCCTAAGCCTCAAGGAGGAAATAGTGGTGGATTCTTATCGGCTACTTGTGCTAGGTGTGGGAAGAAACATGAGGGCAAGTGCTTAGCCGGTACGGATGGTTGCTTCGGTTGTGGTAAGAGCGGTCATAAGATAAGGGATTGTCCATCTCTCACGGCTAAGGGAAGAGAAGGTAAGCAAGCTCCACCTAGTGGTTCGAGTTCAAATGCTCCAAAGCAAAATCGATTCTATGAATTTCAAACTCGCCATGAGCAAGAGGGTTCTCCCGATGTGGTTATCGGTATGTTGAAAGTCTTTCACTTTGATGTTTATGCTTTGCTTGATCCCGGTGCTACTTTATCTTTTGTAACGCCATATGTGGCTATGAGGTTTGATGTTTCCGGATGTGTTGTTAGATCCCTTTTGTGTCTCTACTCCTATTGGTGAATCTATTGTGGCTAAGAGAGTCTATAGAAATTGTCCCATCTCCTTATCTCATAGAGTCACTCATGTTGATCTTGTAGAGCATGATATGTTAGATTTTGATGTTATTTTTGGGATGGATTGGTTGCATTCTTGTTATGCTTCGATTGATTGTAGGACCCGAGTGGTCAAGTTTCAATTCCCAGATGAGCCTATCCTAGAGTGGAAGGGGGGAAATTCTATTCCCAAAGGTCAATTTGTGTCATGTCTTAAATCTAGAAAGATGATTTCTAAGGGATGCATATACCATCTTGTTAGGGTGAGGGATGTGGATTCTGAAACCCTTACTCTTGGGTCAGTTCCCGTTGTTAATGAGTTTTCGGAAGTGTTTCCCGATGATCTACCCGGTGTTCCTCCCAAAAGAGAAATAGACTTTGGTATTGATCTCCTCCCCGATACGCAACCTATCTCTATTCCTCCTTACCGAATGGCTCCGACAAAACTTAAGGAGTTAAAGGAGCAACTGAAAGATTGGTTGGATAAGGGTTTCATCCGACCAAGTATCTCTCAATGGGGTTCTCCAGTTTTGTTTGTTCGAAAGAAGGATGGTTCACTTCGTATGTGCATTGACTATCGTCAATTGAACAAGGTTACCATTAAGAATAAATTCTTCCAAGAATAGATGACTTGTTTGATCAACTCCAAGGGGCGAGTTACTTCTCTAAGATCGATCTTCGTTCGGGTTATCACCAATTGAGGGTGAAAGAAGATGATATTCCAAAAATGGCTTTCCGGACTAGATATGACCATTTGAATTCCTAGTGATGTCGTTTAGGTTGACGAATGCTCTGGCCGCGTTTATGGATTTGATGAATAGGATGTTTAGACAATATCTTGATATGTTTATGATTGTGTTCATAGATGATATTTTGATTTACTCAAGGAGTGAGGATGAACATGCCGATCATTTGAAAATTGTGTTGCAAGTCCTTAAGGACCAACAACTCTTTGCAAAGTTTAGTAAATGTGAGTTTTGGCTAAGGTCCATGGCTTTTCTTGGTCACATGTTCTCCGGTAAGGGTATTGAGGTAGATCCTAAGAAGACGGATGCGATTAGGAATTGGCCTAGACCTCTATCACCTTCGGATATTCGGAGTTTCTTAGATTTGGCTGGTTACTATAGGAGGATTAGTGAAGGGTTTTCTTTGATTGCTTCCCCATTGGCGGCTTTGACTCAAAAGAAGGTTAAGTTCACATGGTCCGAAGCGTGTGTGAAGAGTTTTTAAGAATTAAAGGATAGACTTACCTCGGCTCCGATATTGACTTTACCAGAAGGGTCCGATGGGTTTGTGGTTTACTGTGATGCTTCAAGGATTGGGTTAGGGTGTGTTCTTATGCAAATTGGAAAAGTCATTGCTTATGCTTCGAGGCAACTCAAGATTCATGAAAAGAACTATCCTACTCATGATTTAGAATTAGCGGCGGTTGTGTTTGCTTTAAAGATTTGGAGGCATTATTTATATGGTGTGCATGTTGACATTTTTACCGACCATAAGAGTTTGCAATATGTGTTCAAACAAAAGATCTAAATCTCAGCCAAAGAAGGTGGCTTGAGTTGTTAAAGGACTATGACATGAGTGTCCTCTATCACCCCGGCAAGGCGAACGTGGTGGCGGATGCTCTTAGTCGGTTATCTATGGGTAGCGTTGCTCATGTTGAGGATGGTAAGAAGGAATTGGTTCGTGATGTTCATAGTTTGGCTCGATTGGGTGTTCGGTTGATTGATTCTAGTAAGAGTGGTGTTATGGTTTACAATGGTTCGTAATCGTCCTTTGTGGTCGATGTGAAGACTAAGCAAGATCTTGATCCTAATTTGGTTGAGTTGAAGGAAGCGGTGCTTAAGAAATCCGTTGAGGCTTTCTCCCAAGGAGGAGATGGTGTTCTTCGATATCAAAGTCGTTTATGTGTTCCCGATGTAGATGACCTAAGAGGACAAATTTTGTCGGAAGCCTATGGTTCTCGATATTCCATTCACCCGAGAGCTACCAAGATGTACCGTGATTTGCGGGAGGTCTATTGGGGGAATGGGATGAAGAAGGATATTGTGGAATTTTTGGCTAAGTGTCCTAATTGTCAACAAGTGAAAGTTGAGCATCAAAAGCCGGGAGGTTTGTCCCAAGATATTAGTATTCCTACTTGGAATTGGGAAGATTTGAATATGGACTTTATTGTTGGTTTACCACGCACCCGGCGACAGTATGATTCGATTGTGGATCGTATGACGAAATTAGCCCATTTCATTCCCGTCAAGGTTTCTTATTCGGCAAAGGATTATGCTAAGTTGTACTTGAGAGAAATGGTTAGGTTGCATGGAGTGCCTTTATCCATTATCTCCGATCGTGGTGCACAATTTACTTCTCAATTTTGGAAGTCTTTCCAAAAGGGTCTTGTTACTCGTGTCAAGCTTAGCACGGCCTTTCATCCTCAAACCGATGGGCAAGTGGAACGTACTATCCAAACTGTGGAAGATATGTTGAGAGCCTGTGTGATTGATTTTAAGGGTAATTGGGATAATCATTTTCCTTTGATTGAATTTGCTTATAATAATAGCTACCATTCTAGTATTGGTATGGCACCATTTGAGGCTCTTTACGGTAGGAGATGTAGATCTCCTATAGATTGGTTTGAAGTTGGTGAAGTTGCTTTGATAGGTCCCGAGTTGGTACATGAGGATATGGAGAAAGTTTGACTTATTAGAGAGAGGTTTAAAACGGCTCAAAGTCGACACAAGCCTTATGTCGATGTTAGAAGGAGAGATTTAGAATTTGATGTTAATGATTGGGTTTACTTGAAAATTTCACCCATGAAGGGTGTGATGAGGTTTGGAAAGAAAGGGAAGCTTAGTCCCTGTTATGTAGGCCCATATCAAATTTTGAGACGCGTTGGTAAGGTTGCTTATGAACTTGACTTGCCTAATGGCTTGGCATTGGTGCATCCGGTTTTTCATGTCTCATTGTTGAAGAAATGTGTTGGTGATCCGGTATCTATAGTGCCATTGGAGAATCTTAGCATAAAGGATAATCTTTCCTATGAAGAAGTTCTGGTTGAGATTTTAGACCGGCAAGTTCGAAAGTTAAGAAATAAAGAAGTTGCTTTTGTGAAGGTTCTTTGGAGGAATCAATTAGTTGAGGGTGCTACTTGGGAGGCCGAGGCCGGTATGATTTCCCGATACCCTCATCTCTTTCCCTCCAATCCTACTCTAGCTTGAGGTATCTAGTTCCTCATAGTTCATTCTTTTGGTTTCATATGTCATAGTTGTTTCCATGATTCCTTGACTATGCATGTTCATGAAAAGCTTAAAATTTTGAGAAAATGAGATAACTTGATTGATATGATATCCCCATGATTATGTGCATATGAGTATGAGTTGCATATAGACTTTACGAAATGATTCTTTGAACATGCTTTAGCTTTGAGTTTTTGTTTCCTCCTCGGATATGTGCATTTATGTGATTGCATTCTTATTGGGTTGATAGATCTTGTTTCTGCCCTCCTTAAGATGTCTTGATACCCATTCGAGGAAAAATGTTCCCAAGGGGGAGATAATGTAACGCCTCAAATTTGAAAAGGGAAGAATTTATTTTTTTGAGTAGTACCAACGAGACCACCGACGATTCGTGGTCTGACCTACGGACCGTAGGTGGAATCATGGTTGGCACTGTCCAAGTTTTCCAAATGTTAAGTTTCAGTAGTTGATATACGGTTCAACAAGACGAGTCATCGATCTATGTACGAGCCGTACGTAGGTCTCGTAGGTAAGACCTACACTTAGTGAAATTTTCAGAGCCAAGAATTGGACCTACGGTGGCCATGTACGGAACGTAGGTTGACCCATGGACAGTACATGGGATCTCATCGTTGGGGTCCAAGTTGGAAAGTCTCTGAATCTATCTACGGTTGAAGAGGTCGGTCCATAGGTTGACTAATGGACTGTAGGTCCAACCGTAGATAGGGGTCCGACAGTTATTTTAAGAAGGGCTTTTTGGTCTTTTCCCTAGGTGTTTAATTCCTAATCTAAGTCAGTTTGGCCTTTAACCTAGCCCATATATAAACCTTATAAGCCTAATTCTACCCTTTCAAAAATCTTTACTTAAACTCTCCTCTCTCAAATATTTCTCTCTCTAGAAGTTAGAATAAGAAGAGGGCAAGCTAGAGTTCAAGAAATCAAGTTTTCTTCATCAATTTCTTAAGGAAATTGAACACTAAGGTATGATAGTCTTCATCTATGAAGCCCTTTCCTCCGTAGAGTTCCAAAATTCTCTATTTTACAAGTTAGAAATCCTCCATTCAAGTTAGGGTTTTTCTTCTATGTCATGGGTTGTTTTCAATATTGATTTAATTGATTTTTTTATGAACTATGAAGCATGAATTAAGTTGAATTTCATGAATTTAGATGAATCCCCATGAACCCATGTGTTTTCCCCAATTTTGAAATTTATGAATTGTTGATGGGTTGAGTTGTGAAAAAAGATGAATTTTATGAAGTTTATATGAACCCGTGCATGATTTACGATTTCTAAAAGCTATGATTTCATGATGAATTATGAATGATCAAAGGATGGGTTTACATGAAAGTATGCATGTTCAATTATGAAATTTATGATGATTTATGAATTGCTTTGATATTGAAGCATAATTGATGATGTTGTTGAGTTGTGAAAGTTTTTCTCACATAGTACTCAATCTATGAATGTGAAAGGGTTTTCTCACAAAAAGGATTCATAACTTGTTGAATGGTTTTCTCAACCAAAATTGAATCAAAGGTTTAAGGAGCTATTCTAATGAACTTTAGCTTGGATTGGTAACTCTAGTTGTACCTTTCCTTGGATAATAAGATGAATAAGAATTATGTCTATTCCGTGGAATTTATGCTTAGCACTGAGAGGATATTGAGATGGAAGCTCTCCCATATGTAGAGGCCGGGTTTCTAGTAGCAATCTCTTTATCCCTTACCTATGTGCCCCCATAGGATGATGGTCTATGATAGACACTAGCTAGTGGATCCACATAAGCTATATGTTAAGTAAAGGGTCCTACCTTGACAAGTATGATGGCCCTATCGGTGTTGGGTTAGACACCGAATTCCATGTTGATAGCTCACATGGTCTTACATGTCGGTTAAGGCTACTTCCCACAACAATGAACTAAAGTGCTTTTTAGGATATTTCACAAGTGATGTAAAGATGTTTAGCTTGCTTTGACCATGGTTTATGATTTATGTCTCTAACCTTTTTTCATGTTTTAGCCTGGTCATTGCATGTCATGAAAATGTCCCCTTTTTGCAGGTTTAAATGATTTTGTGCATTGCTATCATACTTGGTACTTGATTGTACTAACGCATACTCTTGCCTACATTAATTTATTAATGTAGGGCGTGACGACTCTTCTCCATCTATTCGTGGCTAGAGCCTAGTTGAAGGATTCTTGAAGATTGGTGAGTCCTCATGCTTCGAGGACCGAGACTCTTTCATTTCATTTCTTTTCTTTTATGTCTTTCTATTCTTGACTTTTGTATGTGATATGTGGATTACGTCCCTGTCACTCTATGATGTAATAGATGGCTTGAGACTATGTAGATTTTCGCTTCATTTTATAAAACTCTTATGACTTGGACTTGTTTTTATATACTCTTGATTTCTATTATCTTGTCTATGCATGCTAAGTGGCTTGTATGAGGCCTTTCGGGGTCTTGTACGTCATGTCACGTCTATGGGGTACCTTGGGTCGTGACAGGAAGAAACTTAGGTTGTGGGAGGATTGCAATAAATATAGTAAAAATCTATTATGTTTGTGATGACCCAAATTTGTGACGGTTATGAGCGAATTCCAATATGCAATAGTAAAATCAATTATTTATGTCAGGATCCAAATTTTTGAGTTATGATAAATGCATAAAAATATTATCCAATAAACAAATTCGTTACTTCTCAATTAACACAATATAGAGTCAAAAATATCATAAAATGTATAAAAGCCACCAAAAGTGTTATACCTAGCAACAAAAGAGAACATGATTACAATATTTCCAGAATATGTCAAATCTCAATTACCAAGTCAAAGAACATCTAATAAATTTTACATAAAACTCTAAAATATAGTTGTAAAGCTAAAATGAAGCAATACATAAATAACACTCAACCACCAACATGAATAAATGTGGTTTATTTACCTCACTTAAAAATCCAAGAATGCCGTGTACAAGATTAAATGTGATCATCAACTGTTCTAGAAGATGGATCTACATAATTACCAACTTTGCATATTTTGATATGTCTCTCAATTCGTCAATAACTAGTATGTCGATATGTTATTGCTTGATGATCTTGAAGAACCAATTGAGACTGACCTACTTTTTTATCTGTCCCAAGTTTTGAGGAGTTGGTGGAGTAGTCTATGCAGTAGGCACACCCAATGAGAAAAATTATCCTCCCCACAATGTTATGGACTATAAAATCAATCTTACAATCTAATATAATAAAGTCAGTAGAAAAAAAATAAATTTTACCGCCTTCACCAGAACATCGTATAAAAGTCTTAAAGGTCTCTTTACTTTTGTGTTCTTGAACTTCTGAATCCTAATTTTCTGAATATAGTAACAGACATAAAATTTATACTTACACCAAGGTCAGATAGAGCTTTGATAATTTGCATTGCTCCAATAGTGCATGAATTGATAAATGCATTGGGATCTTCCTTTTTTCTAAACTAGAGAGTTTAAAATAATTGCACTATAGTAATATGTTCCTTCTATAGTATCAAAGTTTACTTCTCTCTTCTTGGTGGCCAAGTTTTTCCTGTAATTAGCATAGCCCGACATTTTATTCAGAGTGTCAAATAATGGGATGTTGACTAATAATTTTTTTTAGCATGGATATAAACTTTTTGAACTTGTCATCCTCTTTATTCTTCATGAGCCTTTGTTGGAATGGAGGGGGATATTTTTTTTCTTTGGCATAGATATTACTGGAGTGTCTTTATCTTGAAAACTTTGCTCTACTTTTTCATAAGATATTTTAATTTTTTGTTTTTCTTTCTCGCTATCACTGGGTTCAAGATTGATGGGTTGACCTTTTATTGCACGTACATCATTATTTGGAGTCTGGTCATCATAGGATTGAATTCTTTGAGGTTTATCACCTTCCACCACTACATCACTTCCACAAATTTGCCCACTTCTTATAGTTACTGCCATGCATTTGATATTTTTACCGTGATTACTTGGATACTTATCTTTCATTATGTGATCAAAATATAATGAAATAAGGTTTATTTGAGTTTTTATTTGCTTGATGGTCGTAGAATGTGAGTTCACCATCTACCCAATACTTGCTAAATGATCATGTATTTGGTGAATATTCATATCGGTTGACTCAACCTTTGTCAACACACGGGATATCATATCCTCAATTCTAGAACTAGTTAGGTGGACAATAGACTGTTTTTTGCCATTTTAGTGCTTGTTTTGGAAAGGAATATGTGGTTGTGCACCTCTATTTCTGAAGACTTGATCCATTTTATCCAATCTATGTCTTGCTAATTTTGCCCTCAGTTCCAACCTTTGTTCTCATAACCTTGCTGCCAAACCCTCTGAGTGGGACCTTGGAAGTAGGGCCGAAAACCCTCCCATTGACTTCCTAAATAGTGAGCATCTTTATAATATTGGAGAATATCCTTGATCATTAAAAGCCACAACATTTACCATTTGTATTGAAAAACCCATCACATGCTAGGTCAATATCTCTATTTTTCCCATCAACTGTGCCATATTTTTCTCTTTGGCCTCTTCTCAGAGTAATTCTTCTTTTGACAATTTTTGAGTTGATGCACTACTCACCACCTTAATCTATCTGGTATGTCAAGCCTTATTCTTCTTAGTCATCTGGTCAAGCATAGACTAGTCTCATCATAAGTGTTGTCCATTAGTGAACCCTCTACAATGTTGCTGGCCACTGACTTCTTAATTGCATCTAGTGATTTGTAGAAGTTTTCTAGTAATACCTCATTTGGTAGCTTATGATTGGGACATTGAACTACTTTTTTAAAAAAATCTGAGCCAAGTTCGTATAGTGCTTCACCTTGTACTTGTGTAGAGTTACTAATATCATTCATAAGCTGGATACGTCTACTTGGAGGAGAAAACCTCTCGAAGAATGCTTCTATGAGTTTTGCCAATGTAGAGATGGATGCTTCTGATAACTCTATTCCATATCTTCCATTGTTGGTGAGCCCCCTTGTTTCTGGGGCTTAGTCTACATCTTTTCAATACTTTATATTTATATGTTTATGATATATAGGGGGGTTTTATCCCAGTAGACAATACTCACTTATGTTTAGAGGCTTCATAGATAGACAAATGGCTATGTTTTATTTTGGACCTTCATGTCCCTTATTATCGATTTCAATTATATGACTTATGTTTTATGCAAAGTATTTTCTTTTATAAGACTTTACCCTTTGAATGTTCGTAAACTATACTTTCGCTCATGTATACATATATACTTTTGTCTAATGCCATGTTATGAGTATGCTCAGGACACCAATGCCATTGAGTGCCAGCCACATCAAGGGTGTAGGCTCAGAGCGTGACATGTGTTAAATTAAACCATTGAGTTAAAACTTGTACACATAAGGTGAATGATTTGGATCTTAGTTTAGACATTGCAGTGTGTTACAAAATTATCTTGTTAGGTAGTGAATAATCTCTCTTAGTTTTTTTGTGTGCATTGATTGAGATGTGAACTTTGAACTGGGTAATTTCTTTTATTTTAAATAGTAATTTTTTTTATTTTTAGTCATTGGTGGAGACCTTTTCAAACGATTGATGAATGTCAACCGTCGTGAGAAAAAATTAGTCAGTAGATTTTTAGTATTATTATTCTTATTTTTATTTTTTAAGAAGGGAACGGAAAATATCTTTTTGACTTGATTAATACTAGTATATTTTTCCTAAGCTTGAATAATAGTTTTTTTTTAAGTGCTTGATTTATAATTTAAAAAATTTACTTTTGACACCTAGACTTAGAGTAGTGACTTTTTGTATAGCGTATGTTTATTTTATTGTTCATGATGATCATGTCTATCCTAGAAGTAGAATAGATCCATCTTGATTGATACTTGTGTCATGAGAGGTGAGAATTTTTTGCATATTTCATAATTTGCATCTTAGTCTAGAATTTTCTCTGTATATATTATTCGAACAAAATAAAAAGTGTTGCTGTCTAAAAAATAATAAAAGGCTTTCTTTTATATATCTTGTAAGTTTTGGCCTTTTTAGATATTGTTATCACAAGTTAGCCCTTTGAGCCATTAACTTTTCATTTGGTAGCCATACTATTATCTTGATCCATTTTGTCGAATCCCTAATATTTGCGTCTTGCTTTTTTGAACATTATTTCTTAGACTGAGATATTATTGTTAAATCCAAATAAAGGGTATTCAATTATAAATGGTGACTAATGAAAATTACTTGTGATGACAAAGAACATTTTGAAAGAATGTGACATAAAATATTGAAAAACAGATTAGAACATTCTTGATATGATAAGTTAACTAGTGAAAATAATTTATGAAGAGATGGGTGGTGAAAATGAAGAGTAGAAAATAATGAGTGACGAAGTATTAAAGTGCAAAATGCTTTGAGAAGTGTAAGTCACTATTATACGGTTTTCGACCTATCTCCTAGCCAACATTACAATCTCTTAAAGTCCTGTTTGATTTTATTCGAGCATGTTTAATTAGAAGAGAAATACATAATGTAAAAGCATGTGTTCTTTGTTCACACATGTGAATTCTTTCTGAGTGCATTTGATCCTAAGTCCTTAAATTAAATTCGAATCTAAGTTGATTGTGTGAACTATTTCTTCTTGTGAGGAAACTTGTTCATGATAGATAGATGATTTGTTCCTGAGGTTTGGTGGTCATAGGTTTATTTTTTGTTTATCTATCTTGCATGATGATCGGAAAGTGTACTTTATTATGAATTGTTGTGTGGTCTAATTATTGATTTCATTTCAAGTGATGACATTTCTAGGCTTGATTTAGTGACATAAGCTTTAAAGGTTTTTCAAGGACAACCAAGAGTCTAAGTGTGGGGGATTTATGTTCGGCATATATATAGTCATTATTTGTCCTATATTTTAGTTCTTTTAATTGTCCTTGAGTATTGATTATATTATTTTGGACTTAATATCATGATTTATTGTGTAGGATTAAAAAAAGAATGTATGAAAACAATAAGGGACAACCATTTATGTTGACGACTAGAAAATGGAGCATTAAACAATTTAATAACATGAAACAAAGTAAAGCAAAGAAGGAAATAACAAATAGATATTGTGGCAAGAATTGAAGAGTAATGCAATTGAAGTGCAATGAATTAAAGCTCTCTCAAGCGGTTTGTTCTCTGCCTTGCATAGGAAGGCCTATTTTCCTAACTAATTCATTTTCTACTCATTTTGGATTCAGTGTATTTTATTTGGGACTTTTGTACTTTATAAATAATCCTAAAAATGTTTGGAAGACAAAGAGGAGAACGCAAAGAGAAAACTTGGAAGAGCTAGGAGCCATCGTGAAGGCCAGAGATTTGTGGTTTAATCTTTTCTTCTTTGTGTTATATACTTTTATATTTTTTTTGGAATGATTTATTATATTTCCTCTATTTTTATGTGAAGTTAAACGGTTTTTCTTGGGTTAGGGTCTAATATGAATGTTGTCGTCATGAACTTGAGTTTATTTGCATATATTTATCGTATGAGTTATTCGTTTAAACTTGTGCTTACTATTCTAGTGCTTCGAGACCAATAAGATAAATATATATTCTATAATGCAACTGAAGATATTTAATATGAAAAGTGGATTAAATGGAGTAGAATGCGTTCCATCGAGGGCAAACTTGCAGCTACGATAGAAATTTTACCTAGTTTGTGCTATTTGGTTCACATACGGGAGATATAATGCATTGATGTAAGTAGCATATCATCATTTAACAATATAGGTATGAGGTAATTATGTATAGAATATTAGAGGCTCGAAAGACCATTATTACATTATCAACCATGTGAATCAACAACTCGATAAATATTGTCAAGATAACAAAAGTAAATACGCAACATGATTGTTAGCAAATTTATAACTCCGTATTGATTTTTTTAAAAAAAAACTTGTTCTTTGTTTGGTTAATTGTTCATTAATTATTTTCTTTTGATTTTTAGTTTAGCTCATTTACAAATAAACCTTGAGATTTTATAGATTGAATAAATAATTAGCATTTAATTTAGTAAATAGTTAATCATAATTTCATGTGGGTTTACATCCAATTGCTTGTAATTACAATATTACTTGTACGATCGCATGCATTTGCATATGTAATTGGGCGTAGTTGTACAACCACCTAGTTGAGTCATCTCCTAATTTTTTCTTAGTTATGATTCTTTTTAGGGAGTTTACTTTAAGTTGAGTCAAAGAATAATGACTTTTCTCAATGATATATTGATCGAAGACTTTCTTAAGGAAATAAGTCATGTTTAGTTTGAGTAGAATAGATTAGGTTTGACTTATATGGCAGTGGTTTGTCTGCTTAAAGCATCAAACATTCTTTTGTTTGGAAAAAATTAGCCCCTCCAAAAATATTTACATGAACTTCAATTACATATATTGACATGTATATCTCTTTTTGTGACATTGAGAAATTACTAAATGCTCAGAGTACAACTTTGGATGTTAGAATATGAAGCTTAATAAAATCTAATGTTATTTTGTGAGTGATTTTTTATTATTTTTATGCACTCAATCTGTATCTTTCATGGTTATTTATGTCACATGTCCAATGATATCTTTATTGAGAGATGAACTTAAACTTTCTTTGTGGAACAAAAGTCACTATTAGCTTAATTGAATCTTTCAAATGATAATAATATTCCTAGTCTACCATTTTGAGATTATAAACCTTTTTGATGGATAGTCATGACTAAAAACTTCTATCCCTTGTTTGAAAATAATTTTGAACTTGTTATTCCTTGACATTGAAAGTGAAAAATGAGGCTTAAAAAGCTTAAGTTATGGACAAAGGGTGCAAAGAAAAGTAATAAATGAGGCTTCTAACCTAAGTTAGAGATGGAGAAGCAGTTTTATTTAGACCTTGAACTAGTGTAGAAGAAAAAAAAATCAAAATAGAAAAAGAAAAAATATACAAATAAAGAGGATCATTAGTGATAATGTCACGCCCCGAGCCTACACTCTGGACGTGGCTGGCATTCGAGAACCATCGCTGGTCCCCAAGCGAACCCTTGGCCTGGCTGATTACTTAGCGGAAGACTTACTCAAGCGATAAAAAGCTTAAAACAGAATTTTTGAACATTTAAATTCAAAGTAAAAACTCAGCTTAAACTGTCTGTAAATACTCAATAGCATAAGTATAATAGTTTGCGAAACATCTCAAGGAAAAGTAAATACTGAAAGACTCCTCAACTCTATCTATCTATGAAGCCTCTAACATTAAGATAGGTGTCGGGACATGACTCACGCCACCTCAACCAACTAATAACAGAAATGAAAGTGGGGTCCTCTGGAATGCAAGGAGGCTCACCAAAGCTAACTAGGAGTGCTAAGTGATCTCAACGAAGCGCCCGTTGAGGATCCTGAACACTTGTATCTGCATCATAAAAAGATGCAAGTCGAATGACATCAGTACATGGAATGTACGAGTATGTAATATAGCTGAGTAAAACAAATAACTGAACTGAATGACTGAAAGCACTCAACTGAATCAATACATGAACATGAAGTGAAAACCATTTAAGCTTTACAATAAAATAAGCAATAAAAGCAATATGAAAATAACATACTTTACTTGTGGGGAGTTTCTCTAATCGACAACCATTACTATGAGCCTAGCAATGATACAACATTTCGTCCACGTTGCAAGGGTCATCCTATACCTTGCTGGGGGTATAAGATGATACTGTAACTATCGATCCATCTAATAGGCCTTCTCAGAGGCAGTGATGAGTCGCACGAAGGTTCGGTGCAATCCTATCCTACGCTGGCTACGTAGTTTTATGGGACTTTTGAGTTTTAATAGACTCTAACTCAATTTGGTGCTCGATACTACTCCCAAAATAATCAATATACTTTATGCTCAATCACCCTTTACAAAGAAAGGGACTGTTACTTCACTTACTTTTCACTTTGCTTAATCACCCTTTACAAAGAAAGGGACTATTATATTACTTTACTTTTCAAAAACATCAGTCATATTCTTTCTTTTTCTGAACTGTCAAATAGTACATAAGAAAACATTTGATTCTCTTTTCAAGGATTCTGTTCAAAACTTATACTTTTAAAACGTATGCTCATGAATTTATCTTTCAAGCCCAAAATCAATATATGAGGAACTTTCACACAATTTTCTTTGAGAAACATCACTTTAGTAAATCAATAGGGTTCATGTGATACTTAGCATGAAAAATATTATGAGATTCACATGTAAAATAGGAATCAAAACTTCAACTTGTTAAAGAACTGAATTCAAATATCAAGAACTATGAATAGATCAAGAACTAGGAATATATTCTTTAGATGTAACGATTTCTGACTGAATTGAGATGTAGGGTGTGAGGACGAACTGGTCCAATACTATGAATAGCCTTACATACCTGGGAAGAACAAAGTTCTTGGCGAAATCGATGAAACTCGAAGGACGCTTGAACTCTAGCTTTTCTCCTCTTGGAACCATGTTCTAATGTCTTGAAGTGTTAATGAACGTAAAAGAATTGATTAACACTTTCTAAGCCCTTAATTTGGTATGAAGCGACGTAGTTTAGGCTTAGAATATGGTTAAAATAACGTAGTTTGGGATACAAAATACTTTGGGAAAATACCACATTGATCCTAACTTAAAAACTGATGATGTGTCTCACTAGAGAGGCATCACTAGCCGTATAGCCAGTCGTGAACCTTCGCCGCTTGACAGTTCTTCACTAAAATGGGCAAAACATTTTACTTCGAACATCAAATGGAGCAAACTCTGTGGCGTTGGAAAGCGGACTCAAAGCCCTTTAATTTGATAGGTCATGGGTCACCTAATTCATTTTGTGCTGAGAGATATGATCATTTGAAGTTGATCCAAAACTTAAAAGCTGATGGGTGACTTGTACGGACCACTAAACGGACCATACAAGTCACCACGGGCTGTTTAGTGGCTCGTCTAGGTGACTCCTTCCCAGGCAGTCCCTGGGGGTGGTTCACAATGCCCTTAACAGAACGTGGACCCTTAAACGGCCCGTCTAGGGTGTTGTGAAGGGTCAATGGTCCATTTTGGGTTCGTGGACTTGCCCACTTGTCTTTTCTAGCCCTTTGTCGAAGTCCGAGGTGTTACACTTTCAATTTAACTTTGTGCTCAGAGATTCTAGTGGCCTTAATTGATATCCAAAATCATTTCCATACTAATGAATTGACCTTAGAATCTAACAACAATTAAGAATCACTAGGTACGACCTTATACGCAATTCAAGAATGGTTCGGTCTTAACTTAGAAATTTTTCAGGGTGTTACAGATAAAAAGAATCATATCAGAGTCAATGGTAGTAAAAAAAGGGAGAGAAAAAGAAGAAGGGAAGAGTAAAGTATGATGACCCGCCACATCATCATGACACTTGGCATCATGTGGCATAAAGTTGTCAATCTGGAAGGCTAACATTGGATGAGATTAGCTTTAGTTGAATATTCTAGAAATATATGGAGAATTTCTCGAAAGACTTCAAAATTTCATGAATTCTACTAGTTCTACAGAGAAGCCCTTGAATTCTACTAGTTCTACAGAGAATTCTAGAAAAGGGGCTTATCTATAAATATGTAGAAAATTCTTGAAATAAGACACAAATTCCACCAAGAGGAAAGAAAGAGTAGAAGCTATCGGAAATCCACAGCGACTTTACCTAAGAAATATCACTGATCCTGCAGTCAGACTATGCTAAATGGTATAGAAAGAGTAGTATCAGTACAAACAACATGTACTAGTAGGCATCATCGGTCGATCCCTATCCACCACATAATATAATTTAGCCATTAATCCCTTGTGCTTTTCTTACATATGCATTGCACAAGTAATACTATAAAGCAGCTAACATGCATTTATAACATAAACTTGGAAACAACAACCATCACCTATCTGAAGAATTCCTTTTCAAATATTTCCTACGCATAAGCCAATAACCACGATTTCCTTCCCCAAAATAACACTTATCCATATTGTACAGTCAACCTTAACTAGTTGGTACATCCTTAGTCTAAATCACACCGAATCACATATTTAACCATCCAGACTTCGTGTCAGAAAGCCTATGCATGAAATCTCTCATCAATTTACAAGAATATTATGAATAGAAGACATGTATAACTATTTTGTCATGCCCTGAGCCTATACCCTGGACGTAGCCGGCACTCGAGAACCATTTGCCTGACTGACTACTTAGAGGAAGACTACTCAAGCGATAAAAGGCTTAAAGCATAATTTATCTCAACATAACTCAATTGGAATGTCTAAAAACACTCATTTCAATAATCATAATAGTTGTAAAACAATTTAACAATAACTCTGAGGACATCTCAAATCTAACTATCTATGAAGCCTCTAAGTTCAACATGGACGTCGGGACAATACCCTCGACGCCCCAAAGTAAATACTGAAAAGAAAAAGAAATGTAGCCCTCCGAAATGCAAGGAGGACTCACCAAAACTCTCAAAGGGAAGTGCAAAGAGATCTCAACAAAGCATTTGTTAATGATCCTGAACACCTGTATCTGCATCATAAAAAATGTAGGTCGAATGACATCAGTACATTGAATGCACAAGTATGTAATATGGCTGAATAAAACAACATCTGAACTAATAAGGCTAGGAGAATACTCACCTCAACTCAACTCAATGCAAAGCAGTAATAAGAGATGCCATATTTAAAGGTTTGTAAATAGAAAATATTAACTTGGGAGATTCTCTAACCGACAACCATCACTCTGAGCTATGTGATAGCATCTCGCCCACGCTGCTAGAATTGTCCTATACCTTGCCGGGGTATTAACACCTCAACTAAGTGGATCCACTAAGCTCTGCCCGAAGGCACTAAGGATTCATCTAAAAAGTATGATCATTTACCCATGTTGGCTACGTAGTTTATGAGGAATGTGAGTTGTCTGAACTCATCCCTATATCGGTGCTCAATACTACTCCCAATAATTATATATACTCAAGCTCAAATGTATAAAATATACTCTTTCTCTGTTTTGAGGTAATTACTCAAAATAACCTCTTAAAAGAGTAACTGTTTTGAAATATCTCTGAACTCATAACTCTTTTTAGAAATCAAAGTTTCTATTTTCTCAATGTAAAATGTTACATTTGGAAATACTTAGTTCCCTTATATTCTTTCTCAATCATGTGTAAAACTTTTCTCAAAACTCATCTTTGCTTTCTCAATAATAACTCAATAAAAGCTCTTGAACTTTTGTCTTAAACTCACTTTAGTTTTGTAAGTGCATTAAGACATGTGAGTAGGATAATGCATGACTTTTCAAAGGTAAATGAAGCCTATAGGAGCTAATACAGAGAGGGAAAGCATAGCCACAAATTAAAGGAACGCGCTTGGATGAACAAAGAAGAAATAGGCCCTTGCGACCCTTGGCACACTGCTGGTGCGAGGCGCCAGGCCCCAAACTTCAGAAGAAAAGTTGGGGTGCACTGTTGGCACGCTGCCCTAGACCCTGAACTACTGAAGTTCAGCCTTGGCGCGCCACCCTAGGCCCCTCCCCAGCACCTTGATGAATTTTCAAGCTTAAATTAAGACCCCAAATTAGTTTAGAATTGGAAAATTTCTCCTAAACTCTTCTTGATTCTCAAACCCAACACAATTACATGAGAACTTTCATATAATTCTTTTGGAGACACAACGTTACCAAAGATTCACAAAACAAAAGAATTCAAAACCTCCATTGTTAAATAATTGAACTCAATATCAAGAACTACAAATGGATCCTTTAATGTAATGATTTCTTGACTAAATTGAGATGTAGGACATGAGGACGAACAATTTTAACACTGTGAGAAGCCTTACATACCTAGAAAAAACAAAGGTTCTTGACGAAATCGGTGAAAACTTGAAGAATGCTTGAACCATAACTTTTTCTCCTCTAGAAACCTTGCTCTAATTTCTCTAAGTGTTAAAGAACGTAAAAAAAAAGATGGTTTAACACTAATTAGACCCTTAATTGGGTGAAGAAAACGTGGTTAGGCAAAGAATGAAAAAGGAAAAGGCCAAACTACCCCTCTAGAAAATCTGACGAGATGCCTTAAAAGGAAGGTTCATTAAAATAAGCATATCTCTCTACTCCGAACTCGAAATAAAGCACACTTGGTGGCGTTGGAAAGAGAACTCAAAGACCTTTAATTGGATAGGTTATGGGACACCTAATTCATTATGAGCTGAGAGATATGATCGTTTGAAGTTGACCTAAAACTTAAAATTGATGGTGACTAGTATGGATCCCTCTTTAGCCCTTATCAAAGTCAAGGGTGTTACATATTTAGTTAAGAAAATCTAACCTACCTGGATGCCAAGCAATTGCACAAAAACCCCAAACGAAGGCTTTTGGCAGTGCGGGGGTGAATTCTGATAATACTAGACCAAGAATTCCTGGATTTCAACCCTCTTTGCACTATAATCTCTTCCCTCCATGGTTCTCAAGTTAAGGATGGCTTAGTAGAATTTTTGGAGCAACCCTCGCCTGTTTTCTTCATGACAAGTGAGAGAAAAATAAAAAAACATTATTTATCTAGGGTCTGATTCCATCAGCATCGCTATAAAGGCCATGGAGTCGCTATAGTTGCGTCGCTATAGCGGTAGGCTTCCCGCAATGGAGGGCGAACGTCATCCCAGATCAATTCTAATTTTTATCAAAATCGTGTTGAACCTAAATTTTAAATTGCAATGCATTTTCAAGACTTTTGGGCTTCCTCACGAGGTGCCTTTTAGTAAAGATAGTTTAGGTTGTTATAGTTTTGGCCTTAGGAGACACCGACACTGTAGGATTTCGGAGCCTACAAATTGATTATATACCGTGTCTACGAGCTAGGTAGACCGTACTTACGAGAAAGACACATTGTACCTATGTTGCAACACTTATATTGTACCACAGAGCCTAATTGTTATGTTAATTCACGGCATGTGTACATTCAGATAATTCAGATAGATGTAACACCTTGAAAATTTCTAAGTTTAAGACCTGAATCATTCTATAGCACCTCGTTACTCTACTCTTAAAAATCTGAATCATTCATCGTAAGTATATGAGCTTGAACCGAATGATGTCCTACTTGCTCATGTATTATAAAGTTCTTTACCAAGTGTATCAATAGTATCTAAAGTGATCTAGGGCCATAAGGAACCTCAAACACCAAGCCAAGTTCAAAGCATTCCTATCGGCTAAGTTCTCGCATGAGTTCATATAAAGTTCAATTTCAAATGCCCATATCTCTCAGCATATAAAGAGTTAGATGGCCTATAACCTATCAAATTAAAGTCTTATGAGTCTTCTTTCCAACACCACCAAGTTTGCCTTATTTCGAGTTTTGAGTAAAAAGTTATGACCGTTTTACTGGAACATACACGGGCTGGGAAATTAGGCGAACTCACTTGCCCAATTGGCGATCCGCCGACTGGGTTGGAGAATCGCCGAATTAGCTCACCGAATTGTCCCGAAAAATCTTAAGTTTATGTCCATTTAGGTGATCTAAAGTCTCAAAGGGTGATCCGCCAAGTATTTTTGGCGAGGAGACCTCTAAATCGCCGATTTGGCCGACGAGATTCTTTAAAAGGTCGTTTTCTTTTATTTTTATGGTTTTCTTACGTTCCTAGAAGGGTATTCTTGACCGTTTACCCTAAATCAACTTTTCTAAGTCCATCTTACAACCTAATACCATCATTATACGTATAACAATTCTCAGAATCCCTAATTTCATTCTTCCAAATATCAAGAACTCCAAGAAATGGATTTCTCCAATTTCCCAAGATCTAAAGGCTCCAAGTTCAAGATTCTCTTCAAGAATCCTAAGGTTTTCAATCCAAGATTCTTCTCCACTCTTCATCTCCAAGAAAATCGCAAGGAAGACAAAAGTTAGGGTTTCAAATCTTCTAATAAAGTTCTCTTTTAAACTTCTTCAAGAACTTTGTTCTTCTAGGTATGCAAGGCTATTCATAGTGTTGGACTAGTTCATCATCACACCCTACATCTAAATTCAGTCAGTAAGAGTTAAATCCAGTATTCTACTCACATATCCATGAAATTCTAAATTCGAATTGTATTCTTATTTTGAGTTCTGATTTTCTAATTATGAAATTTTTAGATTGTTGTTCATGCTTTTTTTTCACACGAACCCTAGTTGATGATATTTTATTGAAAGCCTTTGTATATTTATTTTCATGCATTAATTTTGGGATTTTAAAGTGAGTTCAAGAGTATTTTTATGTATCTTTTGAGAAGAGTTTAAGGGAACACAAATAGTTTTAAAAGTATTATTTTCACATTGAGAAAAGAACTGTGATTCATGATCAGTATGATAGTTGAGTATGCCATCAATGTTTAAGTAGTATGGCATCCAGATATGCCATCAACATTTATGCAGTATAACTTCCTGAGTCATCAATGATTAGATCACAATATGATTTCAGATATAATTTTCATGACTACAACCTAAATACAGGTTATTTCAAGAGTTTTAAGGAAACTCTAACGGTTCCAAATGTACCATATACATTTTAAATGCATGTTTTGAAAAGATTTTTTTTAAAAGAAAGAATCATATGGTTCCATATATACTATTTGACAGTTGAGAAAAAGAAAGAGTATGATTGATATTTTTGAAAGTACTTCAGTGAAGCAAAGTTAAAAGTAAAGTAATAGTCCCTTTCTTTGTAAAGGGTGATTGAGCATAAATAATATTGAATATTTTGGGAGTAGTATCGAGCACCGAATTTGGTAAGAGTCTATTTTTAACTCAAGTCCCATAAAACTACGTAGCCAGCTTAGCATAGGATCACACCAATTTTTTTCGTGTGACTCCTCACTGCCTCTGAGAAGGCCTATTAGATGGATCCATAGTTACAGTAGCATTCAATACCCCGGCAAGGTTATGATAGCCCTTGCAACGTGGGCGAAACGTTATATCATTGCTAAGCTCATAGTAATGATTGTCGGTTAGAGAAATTCCCCACAGAGTAAAGTATATTATTTTGTATTGTTTTTATTGCATATCTTATTGTAAAGCTTAAATGGTTTTCACTTCATATTCATGTATTGATTCAATTGAGTTGTTTTTAGTCTTTTAGTTCAGTTATTTGCTTATTTAGCCATATTACGTACTCGTACATTCAATGTACTGATGTCATTCGACCTGCATTTTTTTTATGATGCAGATACAGGTGTTTAGGATCATCAACAGGCGCTTCATTGAGATCACTTCAGACTTCTTGATAGCTTTTGGTGAGACCTCCTTGCTTCTGGAGGACTCCATTTTTATGCTTTGTTTAGTAGTATTAAGGTGTCGTTGGTTTTATCCCGACACCTATCTTGAACAATAGAGACTTCATACATAGACAGAGTTAGATGTTTTTTTTCCATGTTTTTCTCCCGATGATTTTATTGGAACTTATTCATGTTAAGTATTTCAAGAAAATGTTTCAAAGCTTTTATTTAAATGATTTAAATGCTCATATATTTAAGGCTTTCGCATATCATATTGAGTCTCATGTCTATTGTTAGCCAGGCCAAGGGTTTGCTTAGGGACCAACAATGGTTCTCGAGTGCCGACCACGTCCAGGGTGTAGGCTTGGGGCGTGATAATAGAACTATCATTGGGATCCAGGTAAGTGGGCCAGTATGGGTATTTAGTGATTTTTTGTGCTCGTTAGAACTTAAAATGATTGTGTGATGTTTGTATCTGTCGGACTTGTGTGGGCCAGGTCAGATTATGAAAAGACATAATGTCACCACTGAAGTTGTCCCGAATTTTCAAAAAGACACATTAACTTTGCAGGCATCCTATTACCCCACAAAAGTATTAAATATCTATGTAAATAAACTATTTTAACTCGCCTTCTCCCAATGTTTATGAACACGAAAATAACGCTTGTGAATGTATCAATTTACTTCCCAAAACCAATTAAAAACGCCACGTTTCAGTTAATTTCTCTATTAATTAATCAAATGATTAAATACACCATCTTCCCCAAATTTTCAATAGAGTTTATTTTTTAGTTTTGCTATCAAACTCACTGTAAATTGCAATTTCATCCGAAAAAGATGAACACGACAGTTTCACAAGCGATACAAGGTACCATTGTACAAGAGAGAACACAAATACGGTAACGACGCAAACCGAAATTACAACCTCTTTATCGAATTCCGACAATAATTTCGACCCCATTCTACCATTAATTAAGACATCAGCTTCCCAAAATTTTCAATAGAGTTTATTTTTCAAGTTTGCTATCAAACTCAATGTAAATTGTAATTTCATCCAAAAAAAAGACGAACACTAAAGGTCGGTGAAATAGTACTTGGATACAGTCACCTTGACCTATCTTTATTTTTCTATGATAGATAGGTCAATTAGCTTCCACCGTCGTCGGAGCTCAAAATTGTATCCCTAAACATGTGTTTACCCCAACAAATCACAAATACATGAAGAAAATAATATGATTTTATCAAATACTAGATAAATATGAAATCCTAACCTATTAACCTTTAATCCCTTGTTTATTCAGCTAAAATGTCGAGCAGATTTCAATGAAAAAGAAGAGAGAATTTGTAAAATGAAAAAGAAAAGAGCTAGAAGTGTTCTTGTTAAGATTCGGGTTGGGTTATTCTCACTTTTATTAATTTTTAAATTTAATTAAAATGGGTCAAAGGGGGTGAGCATCACGCACTCTTCATAGATGAGAAAATGATTCAAAATAGTCTATTTACAAAGGTATTTAATACTTTTGTATGGGTAATAGGACACCCGCAAAGTTAAGGTGTCTTTTTGAAAATTCAGGATAACTTTAGGGGTGACTTTATATCTTTTCTCTATTTATTATGTGTTTATATGTTGTTTTATTTCAAGAAGATAAGATATTGTAATTATATTATACCCTCGCCCTTCTTGTTCAGTTCTTATACTTCAATTTTAGCTTTCAATTTATCTTGTATGCTCGGTATGTTATTTTTTACTGACGCTCCTTGTATGGGGGCACTTCATTCATGCATGTAGGTTTTGAGAGACAATAAGACAGATCTGTTGAGTAGCACAACCATCTATCTAAGTGATTGGTTGACTTCTTTCTTCCAGGATTATTTGAGTCCAAGAGGTTTGTTTGTTTTGCTATTTATAGATTTTAGGCAGGTCAGGGCCCTGTCATGTCCAAGTATTGTATTTGAAGCTTGTAGACTAGTGAGTTGGATTGTGTAGCCACGTTATTTGCCATGTTGGCTTTATTCGTTGGTTGGCTAAAATTTGATAGTTGTTTGAGGTATTTGTTATATACGTACATGTTTTCAACTTCTGTATAGAGATCATGACGGTTTTGACGATCTATATAACGTTTACGCTTTCTTAGATACCATGGTGGCCTCGACGACTCAAACAGGTTTCTGTGCGAGTTGTTTATGATTTAATATAAATTGTTGGGAGTAATTATTTTCTTTGTAGAGTTGTTGATGGGGACTTACCACACGAGAGTTTATTTTTAAGCCGGGGTATTCTTATTTATCTTCTTTACTTTGTGTGGCTACTAAGCGTGGTTTGTAAAGTTTTTGATAGGATCAGCTCACGCCTAAGTTTTTACATTCGATGCCAGTTGCATCCCTCAGGTTTGGGATATGACAAAACTAAAAAGATTGGCAAATATATTAATGAGACCTTTAGCAGCTTTAGAAATATGAAAGTTGTCTCCTTAATAACCAAGTACTTTTAAGCACATTTTAAATTTTACTCAAACACTTCAAAAGTACTTAAAAACACTTAAAATAAATCAATTCAAACATACTCTTGGATCTTACATTTATTTTTCTTTAAATAATCATAATCATTCATTATTTAGGACAACCAAAAATATAATACCAAAATTCAGTTTCTTAAACATATTTTTTGTTATATCAAAAAAAGATTACAATCATCAATTAAATATTAGCCCTTTACCCCAGCCACTAGTCCAAGAAGGAAGAAGGAACAGGCAAAAGGGATGATAACTAAAGAAGAGAAGTAAGGAGAAATTGTAAGTGGAGTGAGTGTGAGTGGGGTAAGTAACTGGTTAAAGTAACAGAGATGAAAAGTAAAAGGTAAGGGGTTTTGGTAAGAGGAGTATTGCAGTAAAAGTTATACACCGTACAATCTTCTCATGATCTATCTACCAGGCACTGGTCACTGGGACAGCAGGTATGGTATCAGAACAAACACCAACTCTGATTCTGATAAGCTAAGAGAAATAAAAAAAATAAAAAAAAGTTATAATAATTAGTGATTTGTTTAAAGGGAACCTTTAGTTTATGGATTTCCGTATGTGTTGTCAGAGACAATAGCTGCCATAAAGGCAGAATAGTTGCAGTGCAGATACAACAGACCTTGGCCCTCAGTCATAATATTTTTGCTCAGTACACTGTTCAGAGTGCCCCAGTATATGTATGTATGTGTGAATGTGATTACAAACGAGGGATACACAATTTTAGTTTTATGGACTTCTGAATTTCAAAAATAGTTATATTAACTTTTAAACTTGATATTTATTTGGTAAATTTTCAAATATAAGTAAAAGCTACTGAGGTAGGTCAAAATCGATATCTGACTATCTTAGCTCCGTCCTTGGTGAGAGAGAAAGATAGGCAATAATATTATGATCAGAACCATTAGTTTTATCCATGTACAGAAGATTCTGCAACCCAAATGGTCCCTTAAATAAATAAATACATTGCATACTGCAACTAGTGTATTTCTCTTGTTCACAAAGAGGTCAAGTACTTTTTTTTTCTTTCATTCACTTGCTCTTGTCAAAAGAAAAGAAAAATTTGTGATCCATGATGAGTAGTACGGGAAGAAGTAGGTTTCCTTTCACAGCAAATCAGTGGCAAGAACTTGAACATCAGGCTCTTATTTACAAGTACATGGTATCTGGAATGCCTGTTCCTGCTGATCTTCTCTATACCATTAGAAGGAGCTTGGATTCTTCACTTTCTTCAAAGGTCATCATTCACCAACCACACCAGAGTAATACTAATTCTTTTCTCTACTATCCTTCATATTATTATATAAGTGTTTATGTCGTTTTGAGATTATGGTTTTGGTGTAGTTGGATGGAACTGTTTTCAGATGGGATTTGGGAAGAAAATAGATCCAGAACCAGGGAGATGCAGAAGAACAGATGGAAAGAAGTGGAGATGTTCTAAAGAAGCTTATCCAGATTCTAAGTACTGTGAGAGACACATGCACAGAGGCAGAAACCGTTCAAGAAAGCCTGTGGAAATTATGACTACTAACAACACATCAGTAGCAGCAACAACAAGACCTATACCCCCAACAGCAATTCCTATCTCATCAATCAACAAAAACACAAACACTTGTAGCCCCACTTCTTTCTCTTATTTAACTTCTTCTTCATCATCAACTCATGAACCCCACCATCACTATCCTTTTCTTTATAGACCCCCTCAAGACCATACCCCCAAATTCCTTTTCGAATCTCCTGCTTATTCCAGGTTTAATTTAATTTAATTTCTATCATCTTCTGTTATTCGTGTTTAGATTTGTTATTAAAATTTTCTATTTTGATTAAGAAGGAATGGAATGAAAGAGGAAGTAGACGAGCATGTTTTCTTCTCAGAGGCATCAGGCACAATGAGAAGTACTTGCGGATCGAATTCAGTAGACGGTGATACTTGGCAATTGTCACCACTCACAATGAGTTCATCACCAATGAAACAGAGGACAACTTATTCACCTTCACAGAGTACAGCACATTCTTACTTACAACTTCAAAGCCTTAATGGACAAAATTATTATTATCATAACGATGTCGAGAAAGAAGATCATCAGCCAAAGAAAGTAATGCATCATTTCTTTGATGAATGGCCACCCAAAGACAACAAACATTCATGGCTTGATTCTGATGAAAAATTTTCAGGCCTTTCCAAAACTCAACTCTCAATTTCAATACCAAATCCCTCACAAGACTTCTTCATCTCCACTAATGGTAAATTAATTAAATCCTTAATTTTTCATGTTCTCATGAAAATTTAAAAAATCTATGTTTTGTTTTGACCATAATAGTTACATATTATTTTGCAGACAAATGAGATTTGCGAATCAGAGAGAGCCAGAAGAGTACTAGTACTTGTTCAAATGGTGGTGGGGCGGTGCTTTTTCTGATGTTAGCTTTTCATATACAATGTGTTTGAGAAGTGTTTTTTTACTTATTTTTCATATTTATGCTCAAGTGTTGTAGTAGTACTTGAATTAGATGGATGGATGTATGTGGTGCCTGTGTAGCTAACTGAGCATTCACATGGTATTTGGGTTTGTCAGCAAGCAGCATTGTATTCCTCTGCTGCTCCTAATATTATTACTACTCACTGATCACTGATCACTGCTACTATTAGTATTTGTTTTGTTTTGTTATGAATGGTCAGGTTTATCTGCCATTTTGCCACATGTTGTTATGTTTTTATCACTCTATATGACGTGTTCAATATCTTCTTCTAGCATTTTTTTGCTGTTGCTTTCAACAACTATTTTAAACTTTTGTTTACTAAAATACTCATACTGTTGCTATTTTGGCTTCTTTTGTTATCTTATGACTTATAGTATATGGTTGTTTTTTAATTAGGAGGTGAAAAATTTATTGCAATTGATTAGGATCTTGTTCAAGATGATGTGCACATGCATATGTTTCTGACTTAAATAAGAATCTTAAAGTTAGTATAGTAATAACTTTTTTATATATGACTACTGACATAGAGCCACTAAGGTTTTAAAGATGTTACGGACATGAGATGCTGACCCCTAAGAAACATTTCAACTTTAGGGACACTAGAGGAAGTTGGCTCTTGTGTTGTCTAAATCTCTTTTAAAGGATTCCATCTCCAAATATTTGAATGCTCACCATGCAAATGTTGGCTAAGAATTCCATTTGTTTTTCCTTCTTCATGAAAAGGGAATACTTAGTGTAACAATTTAATGAGAATTGAACCGTCACTAACAAGGTGAGAGTTCAGATAGCCAATCAACTAAATTAGTATGCGAATAGTAATTATTTAACTTTTGTTTATTGGTAGAATGATTCTTTTAACACTCTTATCAAATACTTACTTCGAAAAAATTAACCATCCCTATAAAGAAGGAATTATTAACTTGAAAAATAAAGCTAGTTGTTTGTTTACTTGGACTAGGTCATCAACAGAATGATCATTGAGTTAAATAGGTCTATTTTCTTTTTAAAATAATAATAATTTAATGATATGACATGTCAATTACGAAAGAAAAAAAAAGACATTCGAGGTATTTAGTATTTTTCAAGAAAATTCCGGTAACTGTTTGATATCATTATCCTAAACAATAAAAATAATATTAATTTTGGTTGACAATTTCTGAAATGTGGATGCATAATTAGAAACATACTTACAAAAAGTGACGAGTTTAAATTTACAAAATTCATCAGGAGTTCTTTACAAAACATACCAAAATTTTTGCTTAAGACTTGAAAAATTCACTCAATACTTAAATAATTTGCCCAAAAATTCGTGTATGAAATCAATATGAAATGTGTAATATCTTACTCAAGGCTCAGAATTGTTCAATTTTTTCATATATGAAAATTATATAAAATCAGTATAAAATATATATCTCGCTCAAGATTTAAAATTTTACTCACATTTTTCATATATGAAAAAGTGTAGAATCTAGATGAAATATGTATTCTTGCTCATGAATTAAAAGTTTGATCACAATGTCATACATAAAAATTGTATAACTTTCATAAAGTATTCTTACTAATTTTATACAACTACATATGCAAACTTTAAAAAACATTTTTTATACAATCTCAACATATAATTATAATACAATTTTAATACATATTCGATACAATTTGATTGAAACTTTGAACTTCAACGAAATAAGTTTGAATTTAGTCTAAAACTAGCTCAAATTTTAATTCAAACCTCTCTCAACGTTCGAGTTCTTTTAAAATATAACTCACTCAAAGCAAATTCGTTTGCGATAAATCAATTTTTAAAACTTAAACTTCGAGCTCCTTTGGTGACACGAAATCTCAGTTCAGCGAGCAATGAATCAACTTTCCAGTTCGATTTGCAATTTCAAGCTCAACAGCAAAAATCAAATCCCTCAAACTTTACTAATTTGTTTTCGTTCTTTTTTTTGTTTAGAAAAGTATTGAAAACACTTCTAAATTCGACGTGAATTATTAGTTTCATCTTCAAATTACCGACAGCCTTAAAACACCCCTTAATTTAACTAACTGAACTTAAACACACCCTCGATCTTGCTACATGAGTGAAATAAACTCCAAAATTCTCTCCAAATTTAGGAGTGTTTTTCAACACTTCTCTCGGCTTTTTATTAAGAACTCCATGCTCTTATGGGAGTTTGAGACCACTTGTTATGTCATGTGACAGATCGGGAGTATATCTAAATCTAGTTAGTCAAGTAGAGGGATATTTTTAAGATTGTCGATAGTTCAAAGACGACATTAATAATTTATGCCAAGTTCAAAAGTATTTTTAATACTTCTGTTTTTTTTCTATCGAACACGAATACCAAACCCAAATTTGTTATGTTTGATATCTAAGAAAAAATATTTTTATATTTAATAATATAGTGTCTTATGTAGTTAGTTATAAGGTGTGATTTACTTGGAGGGAAATAATTACAAGAAAATATGGAATCAACAATGAAATTTGTCGGTAAATTCTAGTTAATTTATCACTAAAACGTTCTAAACTAATTGAATTTTCATATAATTAATCGTTAATTCATAGCTAAATAAGATTAATATGAGATTTTTACTGTTTAACTATAAAATTTTATTTATCTCTAATTTCTCATTTTCTAAATTATGAAGTCCCTAAAAAGTGGTTTTGGAGTTTTGGCATCCGATTCTGAGTGTGGCCTACAGTATTAATTCAGGGTTTACGAGTTTGAATATCATTCAATCTGGCTACAAGATAACGGGACAAGAATATAAAACATGAATAAAATCCAGGCAACATATTAGCTCAAATAAAACGCGTGCAAATACTCTTTTATTCTCGTATACTTGTGATTAGAGGTGGGCATGGTATCGTGATCGTGTCAATTTAATTTGGTATGGTTCGATATTTTACGATATGGAAAATTAGTAATCATAGTTTGTTCAAATTCGATTATATATACACGTATAATAAAGTATTTGTGAACTATTTAAAATAAGTTAAATTTATTTATGTTATATTTTTAAATCGAAAATGTCCTCATTGTTATATTTTTGGCTCAAATATACCCTCCAACTATTTAAATGAATCAAAAATATCCTTCTACAAAACAACAGAAAATTGATTATTTTTTCTCTTGAACTATTTGAAATATGATAATGAGATAATTTTGTCATTTATTTAAAGTTCAGGGCAAGTGCTTTTAACATAAAAAATCAGTAATAAAGCATACATATAATTAACATTAATTTTTTTATTATATCATTCTTAGAGTTAATAAGACAAGGTAAATAATATCATGTTCAAATATAATAATTTATACCTAATGTGCACAGAATCAAAAAAAAAATTATGTTCTTATTCTTATTTTTAAAAATAATGTACCGAATATATAAGGTAACTGAATAACTATAATGATATCATAATATATTGAACGTAATCTAAAAGTAAATGAACTTAATCAGCCTTAGCCAGCTAACCTTTAACCCCTTTAAATGAGTTTTATTACTGATCAAAATGACAATTTTGACGAAAAACACAAAGCAAGACCTATATTTGAGACATGCAATAAGCACGGGCAATTATCAAAGCCATAAGATGATTGATCTTTAAGTATGGACGGATAAAAGGTAGGGGCGTCAAAAGAATATGAAAAGTCGGTCGAATCAATCGAACTTAACCGTAAGGAACTGATTTATATTTCAATAAAATTGTGAACTTTTATAAAGTGTATAATCATCCCGACCAATTGGGATGGTCTTTTTAATTAATAAAAAAAATTAAAAAATTCTCAAATCGAACTAAATAACCTTACATGTATGTAAATATATTTTATATATTAATAATATAATTGGATCCTAGAGTTGTTTGATGTGTCTTCATTGGTTATCCGACATCACAAAATGCTTTGATCTCATTACAAATGTTAAATTCAATATATAAATATATTTTATAACATTTTTGAAATATAAATATAAACTACGTCCAAGGCCTCTAGTAATAGGACGACTGTAGCCTTTTGCTTTTTAGTTAGTCTTCAATTAAATAGGTATAAAACTAACAGAAAATATATTTGGCACGACAAGAAATTGGCACGAATGGCACGAAAGTCACTTTTTGGGGGTAAAGTAGTAATTATAGGGGGTTGGGAAGGGTGTGGTTGTAAATTCAATATTTTCTTTTACCCAAAATACCTTCTAAAGTAAAACTACTTTGAAAAGTCTTAAACCACTAGATGGTTTCAAGAAATTACACTGTCCAATAATTTTTTTCTTTCCGATAAAAAAACACTGCCCAAAAAAGCATTTAATGAATCCATTATTTTTTAGTTAAATTATTTTTTCTTATAATATTTTCTTAAGAGTATTAATTGTAGGGATAAAATGAGAAAAAAAACTAATTAATTTTATCTTAATTTAATTAATAAACAAGTAATTTAATATATATATATATATATATATATATATATATAAAGGCGACCAACTAATATGGGATGGAGAAAGTATTGAATTGGGACGTAAAAAAATTTGGGAGCAAATTCCTTGGAGAGTCATCCATGTTTGGAAATTTGCCTAGTAATATCACTTTTATTTCTTTTAGGATCACAATATTACCAAGTTATTCCTAGTTTCCTCAAAATATAAACCTCACTCCTAATGATATGTCATGCCACATTATTATTATTTTTAACAGAAAATATTTTTAACAATAGAATAAAAACATTTACCTCACTCTTAAAATTTATAAAATGTAATAAAATTTAAAATTTAAAATTAACTAATATTTATTATTTATATGTAAATATTTTTAAAATTAATTATAAAAAGTTATTATATTCTTATTTAGTTGAGTACATTAATTTAATATTGTTGGTACATTTTTTTTGTTATGATATAAAAAATAAATTTAAAAAGTATATATATATATCAAATATAGACAAGATGATGTGGCACCTCTCTAAGGCCACCATTCATATTTATCTTTTTTCTCCTTTTTTGACATTTTTCTTTATTTTTCCCTATTTTCTTAATTAAAGTAGAATAATTGAATGTAATTAAGAAAGGAGAATGAATGATTGGAATTTGAAGTGGCTTCTCAATTCTTCATTAATAAATATAATAATTAATATAATAACTTATACACAATAAGTTAATATGATTGTTAAAAAAATTTCAATTTCATTCATCTTTTTATTCAAATTTTTGACATTTTTCTTAATTTTTTCTATTTGTATAATTTATTAGAAAATCTAAAACTATTTCTTGATATCCATTTAAACAACAAAGGTTGATATCCATTTTCATAAAATAGTTTCCACGTAACTATAGACATTAAACACTATTTCCTCTCTTCTTTATTTGTTTTTATTCCTCCTTTATTTGCTTTATTAAAAGTCTTAGATTCACAACTCATTTATTCCATTTTTACTCTTAATAATATTCCTAACTCATACTTTTCATATTCATAACTCCTAAATATTTAATTTAAAATTTAAAACACCTTATGGTATTCCATCATTTTATCTATATAAATTCATATTTTTTGTTTCACAAGTCTCCATCCAAGATCATTCTATTATTTCATATTTAAAGTAGTAATATATATATATTTCATGTGGTACTATATATATTCATGTTTTAATCTTGAAGAATAAGATTCTTCAATAAAGACCGGCTTGTGAAATGAATATCGATAACGATAAGGGTTCGAAGAATAATGAATTGATGAATTGATTTATTGAATTCATATTTTTTTGATAATGGAAGTTATAAAAATGATGCTTGTATTGTATTACTTTCTCTTTTATTTATTTATTGTATGTTTTCTTGATATATTTTTAGCTTGATTTTTACATTATTCATGTAATTGTTATTACTAAGAGCATGTACAAGGTAGTTAAATTTATGCTCAAGTTATATCACACTTTTTTTGGGTCAAGATTTTCTTCGTGGCCTTTTTCTAATTATAAAATGACAAATATAACTTTTAATATTTTAAGTTTTTCTAATTTAATATATTTATAAATAGTAACTACTCATAACTTATATCCTTTAATTTTAGTCTTAACAATTTCATAACTTACGAGTATAGTTTAGATTAATTTCCCTTTTTGGATATAATTATTTTTTTATTTGGCATGATAGGAATATAAATATTATAAATACCATACATAAAACAGTACCATATTAAAAATTATTTATATTTTTTTTGTGTTTTATATTATTATAATAAAATATTTTATTTTGAATTGATAAATTGATTTATTGAATTCATACTTTTTGATAATGAAAATTGTAAAAATGATGCTTGAATAGTACTTTCTCCTTTATTTATTTGTATGTTTTTTTGATACCTTTTTAGCTTGATTTTTACATTATTCATGTAATTGTTGTTAGTAAGAGTATATATTTCTTATTCCAGCTATACCAAATGACTATTTAATTGTATTAATTTTAATATATGAATAGCTGTTAAATGGTCTAAAGAAAGGTGTTTTGGAGTGGAGAGAGACGATGTGAAAATTAAATAGAGTTCATGAAGGTAGGAAAAATGAAAGAATATATAGAATTAGAAGAGGAGTAATAAATGTTGTGGATATGGGGAATGGAACCAAAGGAGAAAGGGAGAAGTAGGTGCAGTCAAAGTAGGACAGAGAGCACTGTGGCAAAAGGGGTCTGTCTAATTTCTGATCAATCTCTGAGCACTGAGCACTGAGCACTGAGCACTGAGCACTGAGCAATGAGATGAGTAATGACTAGACCACACTATACTATATTATCATCACATACAAGGAAAATTAGCACTTGAAGCACAGAAATTGATTCCCTATCTTTAACCTTAAAATAATCTTTATACTTTAAATTATATAGGTTTAATACTTACATACCTTTCTAAAATTGGAAAAATGATCTAAATATATAACTTATTTTATCATACTTTTAAAAAATTTCTGTCATTTGAAAAAATTACAAAAATCGCTACTTTCTTCTATATTTTGATATATCACTTTATACAATATATCGATCGGATACATCACTTTATGCGATGCATTGGGATATACGCGATGTATCGAGACATTGAGTAATGTATCTGAAATCGAGAAGCAATATATCGGGACAATGAACGATATATCCGAAACTGAGATGCGATGTATCAGGACGTTTTGGGATGTAACCGGATTCCACCAAATTTAAGAGATTTTTGTAATTTAAAAAGAATATGAATATGATGTAATTATCTCTTAACACTATGAAATTTATATAAAATTCCTTTTAAAATTTGATACTCCCTCTGTCCCTAATTACTTGTCCACTTTTCCATTTTTAGTTGTCCCTTTTTACTTGTCCATTTTAACAAATCAAGAAAAGACAAAAAAATTTACCTATTATACCCTCAATTAATTAATGAACTTCTTGAAAATCTTAAATTTTTAATTCACCCACTTCATAATTAATAGGGGTGAAATGGTAAATTCACTATGTCATTCATTGCTTTCTTAATAGGTGTGTCAGTTCAAAAGTAGATAAGTAATTAGGGACAGAGGGAGTATATTTTATAAGATGGACATTCAAACTTAATCAGTGACTAGATAAATATTTAAACTTGATAAAAGTATATAGATTAATACTTCCACTATTCAGATTTACTTGTCAAATTTTGATTTGGCACATCAATTAAAAAATAATAATTGATATAATGAGTTTATTAATTAGGGTCTCAAACATATTTATCCACTACATTTTTCAAAGACATTAATTCAGTGTTACTCCCTCTATTCCATATTAGTTTATCATTTTTCATTTTGCACGGTGATTAAGAAATCATAAATAAGAAAACAATTTTACTAATTCACCTCTTAAAAAAAACTTTTTGAGATTTTTACAAACAAATGTGAACACTTTAAAAAGAGTTAATTACATGGGTAATATAGGAAAAAATTAATTAATATTTTCTTAATTTAATAAGGTGGACAACTAGTATGAGACAACTACGTATTTTTAGTATTAGTGATCAACTAATATGAGATGGAGATAAATTAAGAATATAATAGGGATTTTTTTTTGTCCTTTCTTGATCTGTCAAAAATGACAAGTAAAATTAGAAATTAAATTAGGAAATATTTGACAAGTAAAGCCAAATAGAGATATAATAGTCACTAATCATTCATTTTCAAAAAAATTGAGATTATTAAATTAGAAAAATAAAGTTAATTACATCCTCCATTTCAATTTATTTGATTTACTTTTTTTTAATCTGTTTAAAAAGAATGATTCTTTTTCTTTTTAGGAACTTTTAAATTTCAAATGAAATGTTTAAAATCACAAGATAGTGTATTTTGATACATTTAACATATCTTTAATTTAAAATAACAAAATTCAAAAAAAAATTATTTCTTAAACTATGTATTAAATTAGAATAGAAACAAATTAAAAAAGAGGTAATATATGTTACAAGAATTTAAAATTCACACCATTAATGTCAGCATATATAAACAGACTATTTCCTTTATACCATTTTATTTTCTATATTTTCATTAATTTCGATTTAAAAGGAATAAATATTTATATATTGAAAAATAATGTTATGCTCAAATATTCATTTCATTTTTAATAAGGAAAAATTACTAAATTACACAGCTTTAAGTAAACTATTTTTCATATTTTCCTATATCTTTTAAAAATCTCTTATTTTAATAATGTATTCGTATTAATGTATTCGCGCTTTCACTAATGTATCCGGATTGGAAAATCCCTTATTTTAATAATTAATGTATTAATGTATTCGCGCTTTCACTAATGTATCTGGATTGATGTATTAATGTATTCGCGCTTTCACTAATGTATCTGGATTGAGAAATCCCTTATTTTGATAATATATCTATATTAATGTATTTGCGCTTTCATTAATGTATTCGGATTGAGTTAATTTTAAGGAATTATTGTAATTAGAAAAAAAATAAGAATAGATAGTAATTTTATCTTTACACTGTGATTTATTGTAATTAGAAAAAAAAATAAGAATAGATAGAAATTTTATCTTTACATTGTGATTTATGTAACTTATACTTTTAATAATATGCTTTTTTGATTCGATATTGAATGAGAGGAAGTAGATGTTTGAACTTTTAATTTAAGTTTATTTTGTTTTTTACTTTTTGAGTCCTGACTTTTATACACACGCTGAGTATTTTGCAGAGATGAATAAATAAGAAAGTGGTTAAAAGCTTTGTACTATTTTATATGCAGAGAAACCAGAAAGAGAAGAAGAAGAAGAAGGCACTCACACTCTGCAAATGACTGCTTTATTTTTGTCAGATTACTCACTTACAACTATGATTCACTCTTCCACTTTTGGATTCTTCTTTTTTTTTTTCCTGCCCCTCTTGCTTTGTTACTACTCCTTCCATTTTAAATTATTACTCCCTTTTTTTAATTTTTAATTATTATTATTATTATTTATTTTTTATCTTTCTCCGAGAGCTTATATTTTTTTTGATCTATTGATGATTCGAACTTACAATTTTAAGGTTGAAAGTGAGAGTTGTTTGTCTTTCGAACAACTCATTCTTGTCAATTTATTTGTTTGATTTTTACTTAATATGAAAAAATAAAATTATAATATTAAATTAAAAATATGTTAAAATGTTATTTGATCTTATGATCTAAAATATGACATGTTAAAAAGTTGAAATTATAGAGTTGCCAGAAAAGAAAGGATTATTTCTGAAAAATAAATTAAAATGGAGGAAGTACTGCTATTTGTAATTTTAAATATTTTATAATTATAAATTTGCGTTATGAAGATAAAATAAAAATATTTAAAATTAATTATTTCTGATATATGTTGTTATTATTTAAATGGATTAATAAAAAAATACAGTCAATTAGTTATTTAACTGAGTTGTCCTTACTAGCTAATTGATTCTCGCTTTTTTTTAGATAGTTCTACTCCTTTAGGGAGGTATAATTGTTGTAGTGTGTGATCATTTTATCTAAAAGTTTAAGTTGTTAGAGAGAATATATTTTTATTATTTAATTATATTCTCAACACGATCTCTGCCTGCTCTGATATCATATTAAAGTGTATGACTATCTCATCTAAAAGCTTAAGCTATTAGAGAAAGCACACTTTTGTTATTTAATTATATTCTCAACAAATTCTAAGGCGACCATTCATATTACTCCACATACAGATATATCAGAATAGAAGCAATAACTTCAATTTAGAAATTATAAGCCATTTGACAAATAATGATATCATTACTTTTATCCATATATGCTCATGTAGTCTGACCAAGTATAACAATATTAGAAATGTGCTATTAATATATGATTTCAAGTTCAATGTTTCATCAATTTAAAAAATTACTAGATTTACAGTGTGTAGTTTCATTCTTTTATAATTGTTACATCTTTTAGGACCTCTACGGTGGACAGATGAAAGCAATTAGTAGAGAAAGTGATGGTCTCTACCTTCTACCTGCTCAAAAATTCAGTAAAGGCAAATCCTTAACAATCCAATCCTTCATTGCTCTAGATGATACACATTGAGTAGACTCTCAAGTCTTGTAGTGGCATCAAAGATTGGGGCACACTTCATCCTGTGTCCCAGGACATGTCTTTCCTTTTCCTTCTAAACAACACTCAGTAGAAGTACATTGCACTATATGTCTTTTAGCTAAACAACATAGATTACCTCATAGTACTTTTGTGTCATCTTCTCTCTTAATTAGCATAGAACAATTCTCTCTTTAGATTGATAACAAAATATCTCAAATGGCGGTATCTAACATGATATTAGAATAGGATTCATCTTACTGAATATTGAGCCTCTAAATTAAAAATTGTTCACGCATCAAATGTTCAGTGAATTGAGCATGAGGTGAAGTGTTAAAAGATTGAAAAAAAGACTCATATTGATGGTTAAAGAGATGACTAATCTCTTTACAAGGGTTAGGCAATTCTGCTCTCTTGGAATTAGTTGTTGGGGTATGAGTTAGGTCCAAAACCTAATGTTATAAAATATAATAAAAATTTTTAAATTTTATAAATTAGACAAGTAAAACGAAATGTAATTTTCTATTTTGACTTTACCATGTTTTTATGTTTCACTCACTTTGATGTTATGCAGAAAAAGAATTATCTTGATTCATATACTTTGTAAGTGTAGTTATTCCGATAGTGTAGGAAATTCAAACCTAGCTTATTGTTCAAGTTTGATAATTATCATACATTCAAATAGAAATGATGAATACAGGACTGCAAGCAACAAAATTTGAAAAGGTGTAATTTCTTTTTAAGAATATATATGTGGACCAGAAGAGGTATCTTTACTTAGTTTCTGGACAGTCATGTTTTTATTTCTTTTTAATATGTTGGGGTGGGGAAGGTCTAGGTAGAGAAAAAGGTTAGACCATCTCCCCCATCTCCATTTTACTCTGCATTCTCTATATTTGGAGAGTAAAATATAAAATGAGCTCTCCAACCCCCCTCCATATTACTCTCTATGCTCCATTTATGGAGGGGTGAATAGTTTGGAGAACTACTATTCACTTCTCTATTTCACTTTTTGAGTATTTTAATATTATTTCTATTGTATCACTAATTAAGTCTTTATTATATATAATTAATTTTTAATATAATATAACATCTAAAAATATATTATTGACAAGTTACTATTTCCACCCGAATTAATAATTTTCTATTTTATTTTTTAAAAAAAATTCGTCACTTTAAATATATAATTTCAAATTATTTTAATATTATTTATATTATATAAGACTATTAATTAAGTCTTTAGTGTTTGAATTATTTTCTAAGTAATATAACATCTAAAAAAACATATTATTGATAAGTATACTACTTCCATTCCGAATTAACAATTTTTCTAATTTAATTTCTTAAAAGTTTTTGGCACTTAAAATATGTAAATTTAAATTATAATTATTTTTCACTATGAAGAATACACAAAATTTACATGATAATTCAAACAATCTACTTTTATGTTATAGTGATCAATTATTAAACTACACAGCTTTTTAATGAGCATGAAAATACTTGATGCAATAGTTCAAAATGGAATATGGGAAGTAAATTAGTACATGAAATAATTGGATACAAGATGAAATTGTTAATTTAAATAATTTTTAGCTACACATAAAAAAGAAAGGATAAAAAATTGCTCCTTTTGAACTCCGTAATGCATTAATAGAGCATTTATAGGAGCAACGTAATAGTCTTGAAAGTCGAGTATTTATGTAAAATTTAAAATAAATTTTACGATGATGCAAAATTAATTATGTAATTATATTTCACCAATGATTTCACTTTTATTTGAATTGTTCATTAATATGTATGATATATAATATTTGTTGCAATTTATGTTGTTTAGAAATTTAGAATAAAATATATTTTATATTAAATAAAGAATTTTAAAAAGTAAAATTTTATATCACATGAAAATTATATAAAGTGATTATTTGAAAAAAAGAAAGAAAAAGATTTATATTATGAAATGTAATAGAAATAATAATATAATATTGAGGAGAGAGAAAAATATTCTTTTTTAGAGAATAAAATAGAGAATCAGGTTGGAGTTAATTGTCTGGAAAAATAGAAAACTCTATATTAAGAGAATAAAATAGAGAATAGGGTTGGCGATGTCCTTAGAATGGAAGAACTTGGTCAAACATTAACTATTTCTTTAGGGGTCGTTTGGTATATGCCGGAAAACATAGATAGTTTTGAGATAAAAATTTAATATCGTCTTTTTCCTTATTTGGTTATTAATTTTGGAATAAGTTATATTATAATTAGTAATTAATAATATTGGATAGGGGTGTGCATTGATTGATTATTTTTTATGTATTATCAATTCGGATTTATTGATTTTCAATTTTTAAATATGCAAAATCATTTAGATATTTTTTTATCGATTTATCGATTTTGGTCCTTAATAGTTTGGTTTTCGGTTTAACCAATAAGACGATGCTTATAAAACAAATATATGACTTCTCCAACAATTTGACACGTTAAAGCAATGATGTAACTTTATAGAACGTTCATAAAATAGAAACAATAATAACTAACATGGAAATAACTATACAAGTGCAGCACAAAGAGAAATTAAGAGAAATAAGGTTCTTTAGATTTTGATGTTTTAGATAATGTGAAGTTGTGAACTCAAAATAACTGTGAAGTGTGAATTGATGACAATAACCAGTAAGGTACTGAGATTGATATTTAATATTTATGTAGAGGTAAAATAATAAATTACTACAGTTTTATTCAGTTATCGGTTTTCCCAATAATTCAATATTATTAAAATTAAAATCAAATCGATAACCTAATAATTTTTTTATAAAACCATTAAAAGCCCGTTAATTCAATAATTCAATAGCTATAAATCAATAACATTTATTTTCAATTTGATATTTGCACACTTCTAATGTTAGGATAAGTTAACTATGTGATAGGGTGAAATAATAGTATTAGAAATAGTTATTTGAAAAAAAATAATTAAAATGATAAAAATAGTTCCTAAAACGAAAATTAAATGAACAAGTGGTATTGAACAAGTTCCTTTTTCTTTTCATGTTACTCCACTGATAACTTTAGTTTGTTTTTTAGCCTGTATTAAGTACTGTGCAAACGTCAGATGTAAAGACATGCCTGAGTGGATTCTACATACATTCAGAAAAAAGCAGGTGCTTTTCACAGATGAATTGAAGTTGGTACTTCCTTCAATGCTACACTAATTTCTTACTACAAGTTGGTTAATGCCATACATCTCCTCCAATGTCACAAAGTTAGGACCCATTTGACCATAGTTAATAAAATCGGTTTGCTCATAAAGTTTGTTTAGTTTTCAAATATTCTTTTTGGACATGATAAAGTGAAGTTCTTGGTAGGTAGTGTGTAATGACTCAGTTGGTTATTTTTGGAAAATTTCATAAAATTATCGTTTTACCTCTCCTGATATTGGTCCCGAATAATTTTTGATTAGATTTTGAATGTTAATTCGAGTTTTGAGCATAAAGTTGTGAATTGTGGAAATTTTAAAGTTCTAAAAGGATAAAGTTGTTAAAAATAGTTTTAGGTGTCTTTTGGAGTTTCGAGTCTCGAAATGGAATTCCGTCGATTCCGTCAGTCTCGGAATATGAAAATTGGTTCAAGAGAGTTGTCGATTTCTGATTCGAATGTCTTTTTGAGGATTTGAAGTCCTAAGTTGGAAATTGTTGAGATTTTAGTCTTTGGGTTGACTTTGGTCAACATTCGGGGTTCGAATGCTCAGATCGAATTTCCAACAGTTCTGTTGGATTCAGGGGGTTATTTTACATCTAAGAAAGGTCTCGGTTGGATTTTAAGAAGTCCCGAGTTTGATTTGACATTTTTAGGCGTTATGATTGTTTATTGTGACTTTCATGAGTTTCGGGTTAAGGAGACCTCAGATTCGTGCTTCAATGGTTCCATTGTATCTGGAACATTGAATATAGTCGAGTAGCATATCTGGTTTAGGTGTACAAGGTTCCGAACGAATCTCGATGGTCCTTTCGGAGATTTGAGACTTGGCTGATTTTTCTATACATGGTGTGCTTCGCATTAGCGAGAGGGTGTTCGCTTCCGCGAGGTACTGGTCGCGTTCGCGAGCGGCCATCACTTTTGCGACTCTCGCTTAAGTGAAGGCTAATTCGCGAAAGCGAGAGGCCTTGTTTTTTCGGGGTTCACTTTTGCAAACCAGAAGTCGCTTTCGCAAAAGAGAACCTAAGGTTGCTTTTGCAAAACCTGAGAGGGTTTTTGGTCTGAAATTTCAGGGTTTATCCCCCATTTTTCATTTTTGAGTTTTGGAAAACTCTTGAGGTGATTTTGAAGAGACTTTTTGTGGTGAATCTTTTGGATAAGTGTTTGTAACCCTGAATCCTCAATTCCCTATTATCAATCGTGGTTTTAAACATCAAAAATTGGGATTTTGATTGGCAAATTGAAAAGATTTTCATGAACTTGAGGTTCTAAGAAAAATCATGATTATGAGTTGAATATACCTAAGTTTTCGAAATGATTTTTACCAATGGATTCCAAATCTTGAGGATAACATTTTCATGTATAAATTTTTAGTTTTTATCACGACCCGAGCCTACACCCTGAACGTGGCCGGCACTCGAGAAGCATTATTGGCCCCCAAGCAAACTCTCATCCTAGCTGACTACAAGCAGAAGACTAACTCATGCATACACAAGCATTAAACTGAAAGAAATGTTAAATCAACAGTGTAATAAATCTCAAAACTCTCTGAATATACTCAGTATGAAATATAAGTTTTAAATAAAACATCTGAAACTGAAAGACTCTCCAGAACTGTCTATCTATGAAGCCTCTACTGTACAAAGATGAGTGTCGAGACAATACCCATGACTTCTCAAGAGAACTACTACTAACAACTCATAAAGCTGGAGTCCTCCGGAAGCAAAGAGGTCTCACTCAAAAGCTGACAAGCGGATGAAGTGATCTCAGCGGACTTTTGTTGAGGATCCTAAAAACCTATATATGCATTATTAAAAGATGCAGGTCGAATGACATCAATACATTGAATGTACATGTATGTAATATAGTTGAATAACAAATAACTGAATGAAAGGACTGCAATAGATATAGATATATACTCAACTGAATGTAAAGAAATAAAGAAGTGAAATCATTAAAACTTTATAGAAATACTTACACATCTCCGAACTCAGCATATTAAGTGATATAATAAAAATACACTTTAAACTTTATTTGGGAGATTCTCTAACTGACAACCATCACTATGAGCTACGTGATGATACAACGTCTCACCCACGCTGCCAGAATTTTCCTATACCGTGTCGGGGTATAGAACCTCTCAACCAAGTGGATCCACTAAGCAATAATGATTCATCTAAAAAGTATGATCATGTACCCATGTTGGCAAGACATGGTTTATGAGGATTTTGAGTTATCTGAATTCATCCCCATATCAGTGCTCAATACTACTCCCAATAATATATATACTTATGCTCAAATGTATAAAACATACATTTTCTCTAGTTTGAGATAATTACTCAAACTATCCTCTTAAAAGAGGTAACTGCTCTGAAATATCTCTGAACTCATAAACTCATTTAGAAATCAAAGTTCCTCTTTCTCAATGTAAAAGTAATACATTTGGGAATCAATTAGCTCCCTTAAACTTTACTCAAAAAATTTCTTTAACTCTACTCAAACTCTGCTTTACTTTCTCAAAAAATACTTTAAAACAAATGTTTATTGTGATCTGATCATTGATGACTCGGGAAGTCATACTACATAAACATTGATGGCATATCTAGATGTCATACTGCGTACACATTGTTGACATACTCGAATATCATACTAATCGGAAATCATAGTTCTCTTCTCAATGTAACAAAATGATACATTTGGAACTATTTAGTTTCCTTATACTCTTTCTCAAATCATTTTTTCAAACTCTTTCTCAAGACTCCTCTTTGCTTTCTCAGAACTCAGTTTAAAATATTTACGTTTGTTTAAAAGATTCTCAATAAGAACTCAATGAATACTCAGGGATAAGGTTCATGCTGAAAAATAGACATGAACAATCAACTCAATAAATCTCAATGCACAATATACAACAATTCAATAATTAGGAATAGAAATTAAATAATCAAAAACTTAAGAACTCAGAACTCAACATCAACTCATCTAAAAAAAATACTCAAATCTAAGGATAAAACTCTAGATTACTCTTTTACTGATTTGAAAGTAGATGTAGGGCATGAGGATGAACTAGTCCAACACTATGATAGTCTTACATACCTGATTATGGAGATTTTAGAATGGAAACTTTGGTGGAGACTTGATTTATCTTGAGCTTGAAATCTTAGGGCTTGATCTTGAGAGAATAAACTCTTTTATGAAGTTCTTAGACTAGAAGAACTTGAGAAAACCTTGAGTGGAAGGATTCTCTTAGTATCTTGAATTTTTGACTTGAAGGTTTTAGGGGTCTTGTTGGAGAAGAGGAGCCCTAGGTGAGTTTTAAGAGAATTTCTAAATACTTAAATGTTTAGATTGATGATTTTGAGATGAAAACTAGTTAGTTGAATGATATACTCAGTTAAAATATTCAAAAACGACTTAGAATAGGGTTAAAAAGCTTGGGAAAGGACCAAAATAACTCTAGAACGCGTGCAAAAAGTTGCTGAAAAAAGGTGCAGCAAGCCTTCACGGAACGGTCAACTATTCGTGAAAAGTTCGACCGTCCGTAGGTCCAGTCGCTGAACATCGACTGCATCATAGGGTTTCACTAAAATGAACTTAACACTTTATTCCGAACTCAGAACGAGGCAAAATTAGTGGTGTTGGAAAGATGACTCATAGAACTTTAATTTGAGAGGTCATGGGCCACCTAATTCATTATATGCTGAGAGATATGATCGTTTGAAGTTGACCTAAGTAGAATCTTATATCAAATCTTAATCGATGAGGAATCTTTCAACTTAGCTTTTTGCTAGGGGATTCTAGTGACCTTAATTCATATCCAAAACTATTATCATACTAAAGAATTGACCTTAAAACCTAAGAACAATTTAAGAATCAGCCAATATAACCTTATACACAAATGAAGAATGATTTAGGTCTTAGCTTAGAAATTGCGGGGTGTTACAGATTTACCCTATATTTTCTGGATCAGGTTTTTGAGCCGATTTGACCTATGTATTAAAATTTCTTGATTTGGATGTTGTTAGTTCTAAAATCTCATTGTGAATACTTGTTTGACTAGATTGTGTTGATTTGGATATTGTTCGGAAAGGAAAAGCTCAAGTCCACGATTGACTTTTGATTGAATTAAGGCAAGTGAACTTCTAAACTTTGTTAAAACTTGTAGAATCTTGAACTCCCTTTCCTGTATGTGTTGGGAAATAATGAGAATGAGGTGATGGGTTAATTGCTCAAATTGGTTAACCTTAATGATAAAGACGGGGTTAATGAAAATGTCAATGTATTGATAATAGTGTATTGTGCATTGTGAATTGCCTCGACTGCTAATATCGATTCGGTGATTGATGTGATGCGTGGATAGTATTATTGTGCATATGAAATGCTTGTGATTGTCATCTTTTCATTATTGTGTGAACATGTCTATTTGCATTGGTTTTGGAACACTGTAATGAGATATATTGTGATTGTGCCGAGGTCTTTTTCGGCGAGTGTTGTTGATGCCGAGGTCTTTGTCGACTAGTGTCATTGATGCCGAGGTCTTTATCGGTGGTGTTATTGATGTCGAGGTCTTTGCCGGCAAATGTTATTGATGCTGAGACCTTTTTCGGCGAGTGTTATTGATACCGAGATCTTTGTCGGTCAGTGTTATTGATGCTAAGGTCTTTGCCGGTGATTGTGATTTATGTTGAGGTCTTTTTCGGTAATTGTGATTGATGCCGAGGTCTTTCTCGGTGAATGTGATTGATTTGTGCATGATAATCTTGATACTTGTGTTTGGTATGCTTTATTGTTGTGCTTGATGATCCTGATACATGTGATTGATGTATTGATACTTGTAATAGATGAACTTGACTATTGTGACTTGTGAGTGATGATCTTGACTCGTGTGGTTTGATGAATTGTAACTGTTGGACTGTGATTATGGAATCCTTGTGATCTTTATATTGTGAACTGTTAGGTTGGGCTGATTTTTATGCAAGTTGTAGTTGTGGCGGTTCGGTTTGAAAGGAGTTCTAGTTTTCTAGCTAGTTTTACCTTGTTTTAGTGGGTTACTTGCTAAGTACCGTGTTGTTGGTACTCACTCCTTGGTTCTACACTTGTGTAGGTTTTGAGCTCGGAATGTGTGATTGCTCTTCTTTTACTTACATCTGAGGCTTTCTGTGGATACTTGAAAGGTAACTGCTTGTCATCCCGGCGAGCCATCTTGTTCCGTACTTATGTTTTGTTCTATTCGAGAGACAAAGACATTGAGACTTGTATTTATCTTTCAAATTCTTTATTATTATACTAGTGACTTGTACACGGGAACACTAGGTTTTGGGAATCTTTTAGAATGACTAAGTTTTTCCACGTTATTGTTATTATTATTTTAATTCTGCATTTCTTTTGTATTGTTGGGTTTTATGCTGACTTGTCTTGGTGGGATTACACGAGTGCCTTCACGTCCATTTTTGGGTTGTCACATAATGCTTCACCTCGAATGGGGTTCAATGCAGCGTGAATTCAAAATAATCGGACTTCAATGCAGGTATCAAATACTAGGTGAGAGATAAAAAAAAGAAAAACTTAAAATTTTAAAATCTACAAAAAAAAAACTTTTTCTTTGGACAAATCATAATTTTTTGAGTTCTTTTAAAATTTTAAAAATTATCTCAACTTTAATATTTTATATATAAAAAACCCATCTATTTATGACTCCAACTAATGTTATCTACCTTTTTCTTTTATTAAACACACTTCTGAAATTGATATCTACTTTGAGATGGATATAATTGTCCAATTACACTTTGTCTTGAAAAAAACATGTTTTAGCAAACAAAAGTTTTTTATCGATAGTGCCTTACTTGCTTAACCCCAACTTTCGTATGATATATTTGTCATATGACGAAAAAAAGTCTAAGTTCAATGATTTAACGACTTACAAAAAGATTGAACTAACCATTATTTTCATTTGGTTATATCGTACTCTAATGCGTGAAATGGTGGATCTAATTATTTTAGTTGTACTTTGTTGTAGTATAGATATGACTGTAATTTGCATAATGACTTTTGGATGATGTATTATCTAGTTATTATAAAAATAATTATTTTGTCCCAAACTTATGAGTATTTTTGATAATTTTTAAAACCTATGAATATAAGTCACGTCTTGTATTTTTTTAAAGGCGAAATATATTTTTAAAAATAATGATCAAACACATATTGAAACTTTAATTTAAACTTCACCCAATATGATTTTCCAAAAATATTTGAAAATTCATGGTCAAACCTAGCTTAATTCATTGAGCCATGACAGTTTGGAAGTCCGGAAAAATTTATGGTGGTTGAGACATAATCAACAATAGTTGTGTGAGGGCATCATTTCTTCATCTGCATATTTTTCTTTGCAAAACCCCTTTTCTATTTTATCTTTGCACCCTTTTGTTACCAATGGTTTTCTATAGTTTTTTTTTAGTCCTACCTCTCAGTGCAAAAAGATATATTCATACTACTATTATTTTGTGCTTTCACAAATTTATTTAGTTGATCTTTTTTTTTATAATTAATTCTTGTAATCCAAAAGAAAAAATGAATCTATAAAAGTTTCGTTTCACATTTTAAGACATTAAACATAAAGAAAATTTAAAAAGAAAATCTTGAACGAGAAACACAAAATTAATATTGGCAATAATTATAGGATACATGCCACAGAAGTAGAGAGTTTAACAAATATGGAAAAGAAAACATAATTGAGTGCTTGATATCATTAATACATTATTATTAATATTAAGCATTCAAATACATTAAGTGGTTATAAAATAAACAAAAATATAAACATATTTGATAATTAAGAATTGGGTGATTAAAATTGAAATCTCAAAAATAAAATAAATGACTAAAATTTAAATAATTAAAATTAAATTGTGTACTTAAGTGTAATAAATAATACCGATTGAATTTTAGTAACTCAATTGGTTGATTACATGAATTTTTATTTTGTTGATGAAAGTTCATTTTTTTGACATATTTCTTTAATTTTCCCTCAAATAAATGATATATATATATACCGTGGGTGATATATATTAGATACTGTGGGTGGGTTCCAAAGTTTCTTTATTAAAATAAAATTACACTAAGTAGACGTTTGGCCATGCGATATCATATCACGATATGGAATCGTGAGATGGAATCAACATTTGGACATGCGATTTCATGTTGATTCCATCTCATGATTTCATATCAAGAGATGGAATTCCATATTCTTCAAAAATCATGATTTGGGAATTCCATATCATGATTTGGAATTTTTTAATTACAAAAGTTGACCCACAAGTTTATGTTTTGTTAAAACAACCCCACATTTATATCTACTAACCATTTAGTTCATATGTAAATAAAATTTAAAATCACATCATTACTTTTTAAAATTTATTATTCTCACCAACATAAAATTTATTATTACTTTAAATTTGGTGAATATAAATGAGAACGGAGGGAGTAATAGTTTTTGATTTTTTCATAATAAAAAACCTTCTCTTTCAGCAACATATGAAGATGTTTAAAATAATTTAATATGAAAAAGGACATAATTGGTGATGTATGTTTGGTTCGTCTTCTCGGTCATAGGATTGAGAAATGCAAGTTTAACGTTAGGAGATTGTCTATACTATGTGGGAGGATTATATTAAAGACTAGTACACTACAATTTATGTTCAATATTTTTAATTGAATTAAAGTTTGATCAATTAAAGTTAGATGAAACAGTTACTTAAGTGGAGAACAAATAACTTTGTAATAATTTATTATGCGATTTTATAATTTTTTGTTTATTTGGTAAGATTAAATAAACAATTGGGGTTATTTTAATAGTTTTACAACTTATGAGATTCTTATGCTTATGAGAAAATATACAATTCAAAAATTTCATATTGCACGTCTAAACAAAACTTGAACTTCATCTCATAATTTCATATTACGATATCATATCATAATTCCATATCGCATGGCCAAACGGGCTCTAAGAATTAACAAGCAAAAAAGAAAATGCAAGTAAGAAAGAAAAAGTAAAAAAAAAAGATTAAACTTGGAAGAGAAAAAATACGAAAATGAAATAAGTACATTATGGGTCCCACAGTATATAAATGGCTGCCAAAAGAGGTGTCACACAACTGATAATATTTGTGGCTCGCACAAATAAATTTTTTCTGGAAGTCCAAATGATAAAACCATTTTTACTTTGTCGTGGAACAAGTACCAAATTCCCTTATATAAGTGTACTTCCAACATTAAAGATTTACACACAATAATTCAAATTTCAAAGAGCCCTTTAAGATGCAAATCACAATAATCTCTCGAATTTTACCAAAATAAAAAATAAAAAATCTCTTTGAACTGTTAGTTTGTAGCTCTCTCATTGGTGACTGGGATTTACAATTTAATTTTCAACACCTTAATTTACAATTTATTTAATTGTTTGGTTTAATACAGAAAAAATTACCCTCAAACTTGCAGGCTTTTGAAATTGCCATTAAATAACACATTTTAATTATATAATTGATACCCCCGTCTCATATTAGTTGATTATTATACTAAAAATAATTTCCAAAAAGTTTTTAAGATGTGAATTAATAAAATTATCTTTTTATTTATGATTTCTTAGGCACTGTGCAAAATGAAAAGTGATCAATTAATATGAGACGGAGGGACTAGGGAGTACCTGAAGTAATTACTCTCTTCCCATATTAGTTGATTTTTTTTACACGCATATTAAGAAATTATAAATAAGAAGATAGTTTTATTAATTCACCCTTTGAAAAATTTCTTGGGAATTTTACAAACAAATGTGAATACTTTAAAAAAGAATTAATTGCATGGGTAATATAAGAAACAATTAATTAATGCATTCTCGATTTAGAGCCTATTTGGTATTGCTATTGGCAGCGGCGGAACCAGAAATTTCACGAAGGGTGTCCAGGTGCTAAAGTGAGCCTGCTCTTCTTAAAAAGTGAAAAAAGAGTTGCTACTAGTGAGATTCAAACACACGAACACTTTAAGTTTGTCTATCATGGCTCTTTCAAGGCACCTGAAACCACTAGGTTACATCACATTGTTGTATCAAGGGTGTTTAGAATATATTATTTAACCACTTTGTTTATCATTTTACTTGTATATACAGTATAATTTTTCGACAAATGGTGTCCAATTGGACACCCTGACATGAATGTAGCTACGCCCCTGGCTGTTGGGAGGTCAAAATTGTTTTTTTTTTTCTTAAAAAAAAAAATCAAGTGTTTGGCAAATAGTTAAAACTTCTTTTAAATGGAAGCAAACACAGTTTTTCTACTGTTGGGAAAAACTAAAAATTTCTGCTTTTAAAAAAATAGAGGAGCAGAAACAGAAAATTATTTTTTTGAAGACTAAAATATCCCTTTCATATATACATATTTACCAATATATCTCTTATTAATTAATTAACATATCTCATAAGTTTGGTTAAGTTTCATTTGAAGATTTTTATTTTTTATTTTTATATAATAAATTTTAATTTAATTTTATGTTTATATATTATTATTTTATATTTTATATTTTATATTTTATATATTATTTATGTTTTATTTTACAGAATTAGAAATAAAAGTAACAACAATATTTGTGTAAGATTAAAAATATGAAGGACCTTATTTATTTTTGTGGTGAATATTTAGTATGCAGTGACTTAATTTGCGGAATGGTTTTTAAATTTATTTTGCTTGATATTTTTAATTATATTTAAATCATCATGTTAATATTATATTAATATTTAATTTATTTATTTGTTCATGTATAATATTGATTGTAAATTAGAATATATGCATTTTAATTAAAAAAATATAATAGCTATTTAAAATAGTTTCTCTATGTAAAATAATATTAAAAGTACATTGATACTTATCATTTTTCGTAATTTGACTCTTAAAAACACCTTTTAAAAAGGATTAACCAAAAATAATTTGATTATCAAAAACACTTTTCAAATGAATTAGCCAAACACAAATTTTTTTTTTCAAAAACACTTTTCTAAAAAGCTACTTTAAAAAAGTGTTTCTAGAAATAAACAATTTTTAGTAGTAATATCAAATGGACTCTTAGTAAGGTGGACAACTAATATGGGACAACTATTATTAGTAATATGATTAACTAATATGGGACAACTATTGTTAATTAAGCATGTAGAATACATAATCAATTTTCCATGTAAATTTGCTTCAAGAACACAAGCATGCAGGATCCCTCTCGACCTTGCACACATGTTAAGAATTTGATGAGCTAGTGGCCCATGCATGCTTCAAGGAGAGTTCCTGGCCTATCTTGCAATGGAATTTATTAGTGGACTACTTTTTAGTCTAGTCATGTTTGCCACTTCCTGGCATTGCAAGAAGCCTTTCAACACCTACTCCCATTTTAAGGTATTTATGGGGTTGGGATGAATGTCAAAGTGTTGTAGTGAAGTATTAATTTTTTCTAGTGGCAAGCAACTTTAGTTTTAATACATAAATATACCTTTTAACTTGTCGTTAACTTACATCCATGGTCTTTAACTTTAATTTGGGTGTACACAAGTAGACACTTAAACTTGTATAAAATTAAATAAAAATACACATTCATCCTATGTGACATCCTACATGACAATTTTGTGTCATACATGGCGTCCTACGTATATTATGCCACATAGAATGCTTGTGTCTACTTGTGTAATTTTATATAAGTTTAAGTGCCTACTTATGCACATCCAAATTTGAAGGACATAGATGCCAGCTAAAACCAAATAAAAAGCCATATCAATGTTTATGATTGTCCTTCATCTCGTATGAAAGATTTAAGCCTAAATTTAAGAGTTTTATTGTAATATGCACGTGATTTGATAATGTCAATTTAAATTGAATTTGATTAAAATATATTTTCTTGTCTTCCTAAAATGTTTTAAATATTTGTGAAAATATTCTTTTGTTACTTGTGTGAGTATTAATTTTACCAAAAAATTATAAATTATAAATATTTTACGGAGGTATTAAGTTTAGTTGTGTTGAAAGAATTATTAGAATATGAAGTATGTTTTATTTGAATGATTTGTTATTAATTGTAGTATAATGTATTTTACCACAAATCTGCGCAATACTCGAATACATATATAATAGGATAAAACTTATTTTTTGATGTGTCACCACCACGTGGAAGTGGAGGCAGTGTACATGAGTCTGGCGTCAAACCAAACGTTTTTTGGACACCACAAACCAAAATGGACCCTTTCTAAAAACACAAATCAAAATGGATACTTCACCTACAAAAAGGTGAATTGTCACAAAAGAATATTAACTTCCGCCTGTTTCACCCCAAAACAAATCACAAATATTTTAATGTAGTTTGCTATCTAAATTCTAAATGCAATGTGAAGTCTATTTTTTTATATAGAATAGTGAGATCATCGAAAAAATTGAGATATTTTTTTTGTATGAAATGAATTTTACTATTTATTTGCTTACAATAAAAAACAAAAAACTACCGAGGTCGATGGTGACAATGATTTCTCTTATGACCGATTTTCCTACATAATTAAACTATATTTTTATGTCATGTGACCTAGAGTAATGTCCATTTCATTTCTACGGCGTCAATACTGTTAGCTCTAAAAGTTCTCAGATATCATGTACATGCAATTAAATTGAATTTTGAAGGTGGTTGTAATGACCCGGTTGGTCATTTTTAGTATTTTTGTAAAATTTACCATTTTACCTCTCCTGATATCGACAGCCGAGTTGTTTTTTGATTGAGTTTTGGAAGTTAGTTCCAAACTTTGAGTTGAAAGTTGAGAATTTTGGTAATTTTGAGTTTGAAAGGCTTAAGTTGCTTAAAAGTGGTTTTTGGAGTCTTTTGAAGTTTTGAGTGTCGTAATGGAATTCCAACGATTTCATTAGTCCCGGAATGTGAAATCTGATCTGTGAGAGTTGTCGGTTTCTGATTCCGAGTCTTTTTGAGGATTTGAGGTCCTAAGTTGTGAAATTATGGAATTTTAACCTTTGGGTTGACTTTGGTCAACATTCAGAGTTCGAATGCTCGGATCGAAATCCTGAGAGTTCCGTTGGATTCGGGGGATGAATTTAGGTCTAAAAGTGGTCTTGATTGATTTTTGAGAGGTCCCGAGCTTGATTTGGCCTTTTTAGGCGTTGAGTTAGTTTCTTGTGGTCTTTACGGATGTCGGATCAAGGAGACCTAGAATTCATGTTTTGACGGTTCCACTGAGTCCGGAACGTCGAGTATAATTGATTTGCATATCTGATTTATGTGTATGGGGTTCCAAATGAATTCCGAGGATCGATTTGATGTTTTGGGAGTTGGCTGATTTACTGGTGCCTGAGTTCTATGACCTTCGGTTGTGCGATAGGTCTTCCACTTTAGCAAGCTTCGCTTAAGCGAAGGTGTGATCGCTTAAGTGTAGGCCAGATTTTTCTGAAGTGTTCGCTTAAGCGAACCAAAGCTCGCTTTAGCGATGGTCGCTTAAGCGAAGCTTGGTTCGCAAAAGCAAGGCCCGTGGTTTTAGCGGGGTTCGCTTTTGCGACATTAGAGACTGGTTTATGCCTGCAATTTCAGGGTTTAAGCCCCATTTCACCATTTTTGAGCTTGTGGAATCCTTAGTGGTGATTTTTGAAGGGTTTTTCTGTGCTAGATCATTTGGGTAAGCCTTCTTGATCCTAATACTTCATTTACCATTGATTAATTATGAGCTTTAACATCAAAATATGAGATTTTGATTGGTGATTGTGGAGGTTTTCATGAACTCAAGTTCTTAAACTAAAATAGTGATTTTGAAGTGGTTTTAATCTCTTTTTTGAAATGATTTTCTCAAATGAGTTCCTAATGCCTTGAGTAATATTTTCAAGTATTAATTTCCAGATTCAAACCTTCCTTTTCAAATTGGGGTTGATTGACCCACTTTTCAAGAGTATTGGTGTGAGTATTGTGGTTTCCGGTAGATTATTGTGAATACTTGATTATTATAGATTGTGTGGCTTTGGAAGTGACTCGGAAGGGGAAGACTCAACTCTGGGAGTAATTAATTGGTTGATTTGAGGCAAGTGATCTCTTTAACTTTGCAATTTGGTTGAATTGCTTATTTCTCTTTATTGCCTATGTGTTGGGAGTAATCGAGAATGAGGTGAAAGATTATTTTGTTTCACTTGATTAATGTAAACCAACAAAAAGGAGGAAAAATGAAAGGGCTTCTTGATGATCATGTTAAATTTTGAATTGCCTTGTTTTGACCCTATTTGATTGGTTGGTGAACTGCTTGAATGCATGAAAGTGGGCTTGTATGATATGAATTGTTGTCTCTCCGTGTGGTGTTATATTGCTTGTATGCATTGTTTGATGAACACTGTGATGAGACACTTGATGAAAGCCAAAGGAAAATGGTTCTGGCTAGTGATATAAATGCTGAAGGGAAATGGTTCTGACAAGTGCTATTTTGTGATAACTATCGAAGGGAAATGATTACGGTAAGTGCTATTTTGTGATATATGCCAAAGGAAAATGGTTTCGGCAAGTGCTATTTTGTGATAAATGACGAAGGGAAATGGTTCCGACAAGTGCTATTTTGTGATAAAAGTCGAAGGGAAATGGTTCCGGCTAGTGATCTAAATGCTAAGGGAAAATGGTTCCGACAAGTGAAATAATGTGAAAGCCGAAGGAAAATGGTTCCGGCTTGTGACATTGTGCCGAAGGGAAATGGTTCCAGCCAATGTTCACTTGTGATTAATTTACTTGATGCATCCACTTAACTTATTTGATGCATATGATTGAGCTATTTGATGTGGTTTGAATTGTTTGCTTGATATGTAAATTGAACTTCTTGTTATTTGGGCTTGAAATGCCTTTACATGAGTGTAAGTGACTTGATGCATATCGATTGTTGAAATATGACTGTTGATCTTGATCTTACGCCTTTGAGACTTGTTTATCGTAGAACTGTTAGGTTGTGCTGATTTCTATACAGATTGTAGTTTGTAGAGGTTCGATTGGGATGGAAAGAAGTATTCGATTTAGCTAGGTTGTTTAGTTTATTAGGTTGCTTGCTGGGTACCGTGTTGGTGATACTCACTCCTTGCTTCTACACTTATGTAGGTTCCAAATCCTAACCTGTGTGATCTTTCTCTTGATTTTCAAGGCTTGTCAAGGACTGAAGAGGTAGCTGCTTGTCACTTCGGCATGCCCTTTTCTTTTCTTTTTCTTTCTTTTTCTTTAAGCTTTGTTCTACTTGAGAAAAAAAGACTGAGACTTGAATTTATCTTTCAAATTCTATATTTACTTTAGTGGCTTGTACACGACAATTAAGTTTTGCGGTGTTGTTTAGAATGAATAAGTTTTCCTTCTTTGTCTTGTTCTTGCTTTATTTATTTTCATTTTTCTTTTGTCTTGTTGGATTGAGGCTGACTTGTCTTGGTGGGAAAGAACAAGTCCCATCACGTTCATTTTTGGGTCGTGACAAATGGTATTAGAGCCCTAGATTCGTAGATCTCACGAGCGTACAAGCCAAGTCTAAGTAGAGTCTCGAGAATCGGTACGGACACATCTGTTCTTATCTTCAGGAGGCTATGAAGACTGTTAGGAAACTTAATTTTGTTCATCCTTTTCTTATCGTGCGTGGTTGCCTATGTTGTGCTGAGTTGCCGCGTGTTGTTTTGGCATATGTCGAGGACTAGAGCCTCTGTTTACATTGGTAGAGAGGAGGCAGTCCCCGAGGCAATTGCTCAGGCCCCAGCTAAGGGTAGGGGTAGGGCCCGAGCTAGAGGCCATGGTCGTGGAGTAGCACCAACTAGAGATCGTGTCCGTGGAGCGGCACTAGCCAAAGGTAGAGGTTGAGAGGTTTCTCCTGAGCCATGGTTGAGGTTGTTGAGGAACAGGTTCCTTCAGAGTTTTGGGCTTCTTTGTTTCAGGAGACTTTGATGAGGATGCTGGGTGTAATGGAGAACTTTCCTCAGAATGGTGCTATTGGTACACCACATGGTTCTCAGACTGGATTAGGAGCATAGACTTGAGGTCAGCAACAGACTCCAGGTATTCAGGATCAGGTGGGTCAGCCACCAGTGGTTCCGACACCGGTTGTGGGTTTTGAGATTGCTCCTGATGTTATTCTGACGACAACTGAACATCAGTGCTATGAATGGTTTTAGAAGATGAAACCATCTCAATTTCAGGGTGGTTTTAGAGCGATGATGCTCATGAGTTCTTGACTTTGTGCCATGAGATGCTTGAGGCAGTATGTTTGGTGTAGGGCTGTTCAAAATTGGACCGAAATCGATAACCCGAACCGAAAAAAAATTATTAGTTTATCAGTAATGGGTTATTGGTTTAGAGGTTTTGATAACGATTTTAATTTTTTTTGTTATCGGATTATCGGTTCTTAACGGTTTGAGGTTTTTTCTTAATGGGTTAACCGATAAACCGATAGTAAATTAAATAATTATATTTATATCATTTTGTATATAAAGTCCTTGACTTAGAGTTTAATTTCCTACTTTTATTTCTGGCTGTCTCAAACTCTTGGATATTCTACAATGTAAAAGTGTTTGCTTTTTAGCAAGATGTAATTTGTGAACTCATGTGCATGGTTCATTTGGTTCGTCACCTTGTTTCTAAGTGATTTTTAGTGAATTTTTTTGTGTCAAATCTTAATGGTTAAACCGATAACCGAACCGATAACGATCAACAACCAATAAATCAATAACCGATAAGACAATATATTAATGGTTCTTTAACAGTTTAACATCTCTACAAATTGATAACCAATAAATCAAATCGATAAACTTCAAAACCGAACCGAACCGACTGATACGCAGCCCTAGTTTGGTGGATGCCCGATGTGTTCGTTTCGTTGCTCTTCAGCTGCGTGGACGCGCAGAGAGTGGTGGAGGAATTTTGGGAGGTCTAGACCGATTGGGTCTCCTCTAATAGAGTGAGATGTGTTCTCTAGTGCTTTCAAGGACTGCTTCATTCCTTGGAGCGTGAGAGAGGAGAGTCGACTGAGGTTTGAGGACTTCAGACAGGGCAGTTGTCTGTGACTGAGTATGAGGCCCGTTTCTGTGAGCTTTCTAGGCATGCTATGACTATTGTTCTTGATGAGGCAGAGGGAATTTGCAGGTTTGTGAGAGGGTTGTCTTTCTCTACCAGGTCATATATGTTTCAAGCATCCAGAGAGGGGGCTTCCTTCCGGTCCATTGAGAGCACTGCTAAGGAGGCAGAGTTGATGCTTTTATAAGAGTTTGGAGAGCCCAAGAGGGCTCATTCTTCTAGTCAGTTTTCTGGTGCCTCATATGGAGGAAAGGGTTGACGCTGAGGTAGTAGTTCCTTTCAGCGTCGTGGATCGGTTCATGCATCTATGCCAGTAGCTGAGGGTGGGCAGTCATCTCGAGGATCTTATGGTTCTGGCCGTGGTGGCCATGGTAGCAAATCTAGTTCACAGCAGCAATTATTCATGCCGAGGTCTTGCTATGGTTGTGGGGATCCATGTCATATGATTTGACAGTGTCCTCTATAGGACCCTAACGTACTTATTAGCTGCTCCAGCTAGAGATTCATCGCCTCTGACCAGGGGTCGAGGCAGAGGTCAGTCCGGTAGAGGTGGCAGGACTTATGGTAAGGGTGCTACAGCTCCGTAGGGTGGAGGTAGAGGTTCTACTCAGGCTATAGGTGGCCAAGATGGCCAATGTTATGCTTTTCCAAGGAGACCTGAGGCTGAGACTTTTGATGCTGTGATCACATGTATTGTTCCTGTTTGTTATCGACCTGCGTCTGTGTTATTTGATCCAGGGTCTACTTTCTCATATGTGTCTACCTATTTTGCTACTGGGCTTTATATAATGTCTGATTACATGCTTGTGCCTATTCATGTTTCTACACTAGTGGGTGAATCCTTAGTGGTGGATCGACTGTATCGATCCTGTCTTGTTTCTTTGGCTGGGAATGATACTTGGGTAGACTTGATCTTCTTGGGGATAGTAGACTTTGATGTTATTTTGGGTATGGATTGGCTCTCCCCATATCATGCTATTCTGGATTAGTTTTCTAAGACTATGACCTTAGCGGGACCAGGTGTCCCGAGAGTTGAGTGGATGGGTGCTAGTGGTTCTTACCCTAGCAAATTTATCTCTTTTATTCGATCTCAGAGATTGGTTGATAGAGGGTGTTTATCCTATTTGGCTTTCATTCGGGATACAAGTGTTAAACCACCTTCCATGGACTCTGTGCCAGTGGTTAGAGAGTTTTCATATGTGTTTCCTACTAATCTTCCAGGTGTTCCTCCGGACAGGGATATTAATTTTACCATTGACTTGGAGCAGGGCACTAAGACCATCTCGATTCCTCCTTATCGGATGACTCCAGCTGAGTTGAATGAATTGAAGGATCAATTACATGATTTGTTGAGTAAGGGATTCATTCGCCCTAGTGTTTCTCCATGTGGAGCTCCTGTGTTGTTGTGAGGAAGAAGGATGGGTCCATGAGGATGTGTATCGATTATCGACAATTGAACAAGGTAACAGTGAAGAACAAGTATCCTCTTCCTCGTATTGATGATTTGTTTGCTCAGCTTTAGGGTGCATCTCTATTTTCTAAGATTGATTTGAGATTCGATTATCATCAGCTGAAGATTAGGGTTTCGGATATCCCTAAGATAGCTTTCAGGACTCGTTATGGTCACAATGAGTTTCTTGTAATGTCTTTTGGTTTGACTAACGCCCCTGCAATGTTCATGAAGTTGATGAATGGAGTGTTCCGACCTTATTTCGACTCCTTTGTGATAGTCTTCATTGATGACATATTGGTGTACTCCAAGACTGAGGAGGATCAGGATCGACATTTGAGGATTGTGCTCCAGAGATTAAGGGAAGAGAAACTTTATGCCAAGTTCTCGAAGTGTGAACTTTGGCTTGATTCATTTGCATTTCTAGGACACGTTGTCTCCAAGGAGGGTATTAGAATGGATCTAGCCCAGATTGAGGCAGTTAGAGGCTGGACCAGGCCTACTTCAATTACTAAGATTCAGAGTTTTGTGGGACTTGCAGGCTACTATAGATGATTTGTTTAGAGCTTCTCCACTATTGCATCTCCTTTGACCAGATTGACTCGATAGAGTGTGAGCTGCTAGTGGTCTGATGAGTGCGAGGAAAGCTTCTAAAGGCTCAAGACCTTGTTGACTTCAGCTCTTGTTTTGACTTTACCTGAGGAGGGTGTAGACTTAACTGTTTATTGTGATGCTTCTGGAGTTGGGTTAGGGGGTGTTCTGATGCAGAAAGGCAAGGTGATTGCCTATGCTTCTAGAGAGTTGAAAACCCCTGAGAAGAACTACCCTACCCATGATTTGGAGTTGTCAGTCGTAGTGTTTGTGCTTAAGCTATGACACATTATCTTTATGGGGTGCATTGTGAGGTCTTCATTGACCATCAGAGTCTTCAGTACATCTTCAGTCAGAGGGATCTAAACTTGAGGAAGCGTAGATGACTTGAGCTTCTAAAGGACTATGACATCACTATCTTGTATCAACAAGGGAAGGCCAATGTGGTGGCTAATACTTTGAGTAGGAAGACTTCTAGCATGGGAAGTCTTGCAGCTATCAGTGTTGAGGAGAGACCACTGGCTAGAGATGTTCAGAGGTTAACCAACAGTCTTGTCCGATTGCAGATTTCTAAGGAGACGGGTGTTTTGATTACTTTCATTGAGGCATGTTCTTCCTTAGTTGAGCAGTTTCGTGAGCACCAGTTTGATGATGAGAAATTATGTCTCATTCGAGACAAAGTGTTGAGAGGGGAAGCCAAAGAGGCTGTCCTTGATTCTGATAGTGTCTTGAGGATTGGAGGCAGGATTTATGTGCCCTAGACGGATGAGTTGATTAGATTGATTCTTGAGAAGTCCCATTGTTCTCGATATTCTATTCATTCAGGAGCGGCGAAGATTTATCATGACCCAACCCAACATTATTGGTTGGTGTGGCATGAAGAGGAATATTGCGGACTTTGTTTCTAGGTGTTTGACTTGCCAACAGGTCAAGTGTTAGCATCAACGACCTGGAGGTGTGTCTCAGATGATGCCTATTCCTACTTGAAAGTGGGAACAGATCACTATGGATTTTGTTGTGGGTTTGCCTACCACCATGGGTGTTTATGACTCCATTTGGGTTGTGGTTGATAGGTTGACCAAGTCTTCCCACTTCATTCCGGTTCGGGTGAAGTATATGATAGAGAAGTTAGCCGAGCTTTATATCAGTCAGATTGTGCGACTGCATGGAGTCCCAGTTTCTATTGTTTATGATCAAAGTTCCTTGTTCACTTCCCATCTCTAGATGGCTTTGCAACATGGTTTGGGTACTCGGTTAGATATGAGTACTACTTTCCATCATCAGACAGATGGTCAGTCAGAGCAGACGATTCAAGTGTTGGAAGACATGCTCTGTGCTTGTGTGATTGATTTTGGTGCTAGGAGGGATTGAAATTTGCCCTTAGCAGAGTTTTCCTACAACAACAGTTATCATTCCAGTATCTAGATGGCCCCGTTTGAGGCATTGTATGACAGACGGTGTAGATCTCCGATTGGTCGGTTTGTTTAAGCTGAGATGGATTCATTAGATACAGAATTGCTTAGAGATGCTATGGAGCATGTCTGTATGATTCAGGAGAGATTGTTACCAGCCCGGAGTCAACAGAAGAGCTATGCAGATCAGAGAGTTCGAGCCCTTGTGTTTATGGAGGGTGATCATGTTTTGCTTCGAGTGCCACCCATGAAGGATGTGATGAGGTTCGGCAAGAGGGGCAAGCTTAGCCCTAGATTCATTGAACCTTTTGAGATTTTGAGATGAGTGGGAGATGTGGCCTATTAGTTGGCCTTGCCACCTAGCTTGTTAGCCGTTCATCCTGTGTTTCATGTCTCTATGCTTCGGAATTACGTGCCGGATGAGTCTCATGTATGCTGTTGTTAGTCTTCTGCTTGTAGTTAGCCAGGATGAGGGTTCGCTTGGGGACCAATAATGATTCTCGAGTGTCGACCACGTCTAGGGTGTAGGCTCGAGTTGTGACATACATCCACCATGATGTGTCGTTATCTGCATTGACTAATTGTGGACTGATGTTATCATGTATATGTTGCACCATTCTACTGATAAGACTTCCTATAATTTCTGCACATTCCACTAGCCATTTGTAATGAATTGTTTCACTTATACCTCCTCATCTAATGCATTTTCATTCCACAAAAAAGGGCCCCCATGCCATCGAAGTACCAAAACTCAAAAATAGACAAGAATAGGGGATGCAACCCCAAAACTAGAAGCAATAATCTAAAATATCTAAGTAAAAAAAGATGGACCAAGAGGTAGAGAGGACTCTATGACAGTCCAGAAGAAGTAGCTCACCTTTGGATTCAAATGTCGCTTGTCTCACAACTGAAGTCTCGATGCCATTGCTTGAATATGTCATGTACTCAACACAGAAAGAGTAAGTGCAGTATGAGTATGTAACCATCGTGTATTGGTAGGATCATCAGCCAACTCCAAAGATATGAATGTAAACATGGAACCAAAACACAATAATACAAAACAACACATATACCAACAAGTCATAGCAGACATAGACTCCGAATCACAAATCTTAACTTAACAAACACATGAAACATGTCCCACATGATCACAACAACACATACTCGGTTCTTTCATGGAATCCACACATAAGTTATTAGTGTATCGGTATGGTACCCAAGCCTACCGAATAATATTCGTAGCAGGCGTGGTACCAGAGCCAACCGTTAGTAAACCTGTACCAGCATGGTACCCAAGCCAACCATTATTAAACTTGTACCGGTGTGGTACTCAAGCCAACCATTAGTAAACTTGTATCTACGTGGTACCCAAGCCAACCAACAATCACAAACAACATGCACAATCACAACCACATTTGAAGTCATAAGTAAATTAAACAAGTTAGTTGCATGACATTATTAATATGATGTCATTTCACATTCACTTCTTATATTTTCCCCAAAATGCATCGTATAAGTAATACTATAAAATAGTTAACATGCAATACATTACATAACTTAGAAAACAACATCATCACCTACCACGAAACAAGCCTGAATTCTCTAAAGAACTTGAGATTTCCCCTTTTATAATGCATTGACTTGTTCTTGGTCTAAAACAATAACAAAACACAATAATCAGTGAACATTGACCTAATTAAAACTGAATTATTACTTAATCCTAATCCTAGTCCAATTTCATGATCATCCCACCCAAATAAGTGTTTTTACCGCATTTAATTCAAGTTAAAACCCTCTCCTAAAATATCCACCATTGATTCTAAGGCTTAAGAATCGAATTACAAGTTAGGAAAGTAATTAGCTTATCTTTACGTAAGAGATTGGTGGAAAATTGAAGAAAAATGCCCTATGGCGCCCTTTCTTTTCCCAAAAATGAAGTTGCAGAATAATAAGCGATTTTGAGACTTTTTCCTCATTAATTCGTGACTGATCCACTGTAGTGGCCACCAACCCGCTCTAGCGGCCCCCACCATAGCGGGATCCCACATGCTGTAGTGGCTTGCACGGAGATAAGAACTCGTAAATCCTCCCCAAATCTCTCATTTCACATCACACTTTCAAACCGTGTGCTCCCAACTAGTCATTTCACGCCAAGTTTGATGTCGGAAGTTCTACTCACCTGAATTCACTTCGAAAATCCGTATAGAATCTTAATGTCTTAGTAATGGAAAACCCAATCCACACTTAGACATTAACCCCAATCCTTTTCCAGATTGTCCTAGATCTCACCTTACTTAGATTTCGTCTAAGACTGGTCGAACCTAAAATTTTCAAGTCACTACTCGAAAATTTTCTGACCCAAATCTTCCATTATTGGTCTATACATAAAGATTGGAAGGGGTCGTTAAAATAGAGCTTTAGCCTTTAGGCTTATGGAGAAAAATGAAAAGAATGAAGAAAGAACTTTAAAGAGAAAAATCAGTATCGTATGAAAAGGAAGAACTAGTGTATGCCTTTTTGTTTTACTTTTCTTAAAATTAAAAGAGGGAATGAAAGCCCATTTATTAAATAAAAATCAATTCATAAATCAAGGCCCAAAATAATGACCCGGTCCATGAAGCCTTAAAAAGAAAAAGAAAAGGAAAGGAAAGCTACTAAACCAAACAAGAAGTATCTGGACCTTGTATCGATAATGTCGCCTCTTCTTCTTTCTTGTGATGTCTAAATCTTGCCAAGCTAATAATGGCGATATCGAAGAATGAAAAAGGGATACGAACATCCGACTGGAGCAACACAATACAAATGTCTGAGCTTGGATAGAATCAACCTTAGACATTTAAAATCTCTCACAAATGCCATGAATTCTAAGTCTGTTGAAAAATTCTTCTGCTCACAAAATGTGATGGTAAGCTCCTTTTAGACTTTAATGTCTCCAAACTCATGAGATAAGTAATAAATGTTTCAAGACTCGCTTTATTTTTCAATGACTAACTCTCTTTGACATCTTCTCCTCCACAGATTGAGCTAAACGCTGATACCACAGTGAAAGAATAAATGCCAAGGTAAGGCTGTCATCTACATGAAAGCTATGTCTATGTCCGTCCTGTAATAAATTATTTGGAATGATATGTAACCCTAAAATCCCTATTTTTGATTTAGTCTAATTTGTAAATTAGGGATTTGGGCTTTATCCATCTCCAAAATAGTAATAGCTTTAGTTGGTAATTATTCTTGCCTTGAATTATGTTGTATTTTGTCTACACGCTCCTTAGTATGGTATGCTTCTATTTCATTTCATTTAGTCTCATGTCTGATTTCTGAGTTAGCGAGATCTACTTCCTCTTTATTAATTAGTGATTAATTAGATCTTTTATTATTAAGTATAATTTATCTTCGTCTTGCAAGTGTCGATCTTTAACACATTTCACACAAATTCTTACTTTTTTTTGTGTGAGAAACTAGTTGACCAGAGATGATATTTATGTGCCTTGGCTATTGATACATGTATTTACAACTTATCTGCTTACATAAAATGAATGCTTATCAGAATTTAGTATTTTACAAAATACAAATTTTAAAATATTACCAATTATAAAACTGAAATTTCAAGTGTGTATTATTTCATTAGTGTAAAAAAATAAAAATTACTTCTCATTTACTTCCTTTTCTTCTTCCTAAAGAGATATTTGAACCCATATATTGGGAAAATGTAGCCTATAAAGTATTTGGAAAATTAAGGTATGTTTTGTAAATTTTGTGATTTGATTTTGCAAAAGAGAAACTTGAAGAGTGAGAATAAGTGAAGAAGAACTGAAGAGAATGAAAAAAGAACTGAGTGAGAGTTTGGATATTTATGTAAAGTATTATATGTATCTATTATTTTTTACTGATAAGTGACAATTTACCTTTATTCTTATTTGCATGACTACATAAGTTTATTTTTATTTGCATTTTCCAGGGACTCTTTCAAGCAGATTTTAGAAATTGTATAATAGCTTCACTGAAAGTTGTTTATTGATTATTGACAATTTTTAACGTACTAGCTTATCAGGATTTAGAATATATAGACAATATGTTTAAAATGAGTCTAATACAAGTACAAAAGTATTTTTTTTGGGCATGTTGTAGAACTTTATTTGTGTATTTCTATTGATTATAGCTAGAGGGTATTTGTATACGAGCCGGGATAGAAGATCTTAATTACGTACATGCTCGAGGCAAATGTTGTCATGCTACGATATTCATGTGATGAGGTACGCACACTAACTAATGAAAATGCCTTTCCATTCTTCATTTTAAGTACAAGTGTGCATTTTTGTATACAAAAGTATTATTTGGACCTTCACATAGAATCTTTATTACAATATAACAGTTTTGTGAGACTATAAATCATTTCATTAAGGATAAAATGGGCATTTTAAAGTTAAGGTGTTACCAAATAGAGAAATATATCATTATTTTTGGTGTTGACTAAAAATGAATGTGAGTTATATAAATAGGGACAGAGGGAGTATTAAAAATAGAGGATATACAATAGCCACAAGTTTTGAGGGAACTATTTAGAAGTATATATACTCCTAACGTTTAAATTTAGTGTTTAATTTGACCTGATATAAAAATTTAAAAATAAAATTAACTTTTAAATTTTATGATCTTCAATTAAAAATGTGTGCATCGTCTAAATTTAGTAATTTTAAACTTGTTATGTAGAGTGTTGGAATTTAAAAACTTACCAAGTAGATAGATAAACTTTTTTTTAGGACAAATCAAAAAAGGAAAGTTAAACACTTAAATTAGGACAGAGAGTGCAGTAGATGTTTGGCCATAGATTCCAAATATTTTTATTTGAAATTTATGAAGATAAAGTTGAAGATGAAGTTTTATTTAGTTAATTTTTTTCAAAAAAAGTATTTAGAATAGTGTTCATGCTTGAATACTTATTTTAATATAACTTTAAAAGTGAAAAAATCAATTAGAAAACAAGTAATTATAAACTTTTTTCAAAATTTGAAATACAACTTCAAGTTAAATTAAAAATTTTTATGACAAAATTTTTATTTTCAAATAAAATAAAAAATTATTTTGAAAATAAATAAATAAATAATTTTTAGGGCTAAACTGGTCAATGGACTTTGGGAATATACACATTTTTTGGAAATAGAGACCATGGTACAAATCCATTTGAGTTGGCTAATCTGAATTGATGTACTAACAAGAGTGAGTTTATTCTGATACACATAATATACAGTCTATTGACCACTTCATGAATATTAGTTTAGTTATTTAATCATACTATTTTGTAATGATTTGAAGTTGTATATATTGATGACGGTATAAAATAGTTTACATTATCAATTCAATTTGATGAGTTATATAATAGGTTATTACTTAATTTTCAATTATCATTTCAGATTTATGATAAAGAGCTACGTGTTGTAATAGGTTAACGAAATCTTGAAATATTAAATATTATAAGGAAACTTACATAAATCATACTGCATTAGGAGCTAATTACTTATATATATTCTAGTTTGCAATATTACGTATCTTACCAGATTTTTGTGCCTCCAGATACGTCAAGATACATGTATCACATATACATGGGGTCAAAATTAGGTGTAATTTGTTCTAGATACATTGTATTCAAGTTAATTTGCATGTATCTAGAATATATAACACATCTTGCTCACCTCCCTCGCCTCTCTCCCATCTCGCTCGCCACTCTCACATGCATCTGGTATCCCAGATACATGTGAATCACACCAGATACATACAAATACACGTATCTAGTTTGTATCTAGTGTGATTCACATGTATCTGGGATACATATGAATCTCGCTCGCCTCCCTCTCCAATTTCGCTTGCCTCTCTCCCTAATTTTGTGTATCTAGTAGCAAAAATACATGTATCGAAGTATATTTTCTTCAATATATAGTAGGAAACTCTTAATTAGTGATAATATACATAATATTTTGAAAGTATAAGTTATAATAATATATATGGTTGTGAAACATGTCTAATTATGTAGTTTTTCTAATAGTATATACTATTAGTATATAAAATCTGGACTTTATCAGTGTAGAATATGCAACAATTGATATCAGCAAATGAAGACATATATATCAAGAGTAAATAGAAAGTTTTCCACAGTTAAGAAATAGTTTCGAGATGAATTCGAAGGATTACATAATGGTGGGTGAGTTGAGCTTTAAACAACAAAAATAGAATATTAAAAATAATAGATCATGCAACTTTAGTTTCACACACACAATCATGTTCCTTGCCCTACCTTATTAGTATTCCTAATTGTTGGTGAGTAATTTTTGAGCAACTTAATAACGGTAAATGTGTGTACTAAAGAAGAAAAGAAACTAATAAGATTATCTCATTTTGTATAATTCAAAAGAAATTCACTATTTTTTCAGAAACAAAGAACAATTTCTACGAAAACTACAATTGATTACTAGCTATTTCATTGAAATCTTCTATTAAGTGATGTAGTACTCATTATCACCAACTAAATGCTCAGTAGCAAAAGCCTTGAGATTCACATTTGATGAACCATTTTCCTGCATAGATTCCTTAGTTTAATCCCTCCATTACTTGGCATTCTTTCTCAATTCTTCCCCTTTATCATCGGCTCCCGTCACGATCGCTATACACCTCTCGAACTCATCTCTTTCCACCAAACCACTTTCGCCGACAATCACTCTAACGCCACTCTTCCAAATATCTTGAACGAGCTTTGCATTACAAATTCGATCATTCCAGACCATCTCCAAAGTCAAATTCCATCCATAGTGAGTCAGAAAATAACCAATAGAAGGGTGTTTTGAAACTTCCACTTGTGAGCACCAACTTATTATCTTTCCCAGCTTTTCCAGTTCATCTTTGCAACTCAACTTTTCCTTCAGCTTTCCTCTGTTTTGCCCTTCCCTTATCACCCACAATAATTGCCTCCCTGGTTCAACAACCCTTGACCAATCTCCTCCATCAAGTGACTTGATATCTCAGAGTAACTACCATATGCAATGTAAGTAATTGATCCATTAGTCATTAAATCCAATCAATCCATATAATTTTTGAACTAATCTTTATCATATCATCTCCAAAAAAATTATCATCAAGAAAATTTGAAGGAATTGAAGGTCCAATTCCCACCATAGTCACATTCTTTAAAACTATTAAAGCATCAAATTCCAAATCATCAAAAGTGTTCACAAGAATTCTTGGATTTTCTTCACTATTCAGTATTTTAGTTTGCCTCTTCGTAGACTCAACTGTCCAATTGTTACTCTTCACATCATCTAATGCAAAAGAAGAAAATCAAATGGACTAAGTGATGGATATCTTGGTAACTCTATTATTTTATTCTTAGAATCACAATTCTTGAAATAATCAAAATAATCAGTAAATCTATAATAATAAATATTAAAAACTAGGGCTGGTTGGATGCAAAATAGTGTAGATGGTACATTAAAATTTTGGCCTCTAAACCAGCCCAATCCATAGTAATAATCTAGATAACATGTGAAAATGGGGGGAACTATTATTTTGCATTGATTGGATTAAATTGAAAATAAATTCTAACCAATGAGACTTTGTAGAAGAATAAAGAATCCCTTCTTATAGCACTATTCCCAGGCCAAGGCCAGCTTAATCCATCTCTTCAGTTTTCCTAATTTGATTAATTGTTTGGAAAATTGAAGAGATGGATAAATTTGGCCTTGGCCTGTGAATAGTGCTATAAAAAGGGATTTTTCATTCATCTACAAAGTCTCATGGGTTAGAATTTATTTTCAATTTAATCTAATAAAATGCAAAAAATAGTTCCCGCTCTAGGCCTATTTTGAACCTCAAAATGCAGACGTTTGCCCCTCGGGACCAACTCACGCCATTAATAAGGTCTTAACGGCCATTTTCACATGTTATCTACACTATTATTATGGATTGGGCTGGTTCAGTGGCCAAAAAACTTAATATCCCATCTACACTATTTTGGATCCAACAAACCATAATTTTTTATATTTATTATTATAGATTTACTCATTATTCTGATTATTTCAAAAACTTTGATTCTAAGGATAAAATAATAGAGTTACCAAGATTGTCACCACTAAGTCCTATTGATTTTACTTCTTTTGTGGTTGATGATGTAGAGAGTAACAATTGGGCAATTGAGTCTAGAAGATACAAATTGAGATACGAAATAGTGAAGAAAATCCAAGAATTCTTGTGAACACTTTCGATGATTTGGAATTTGATGCTTTGAAGATTTTAAAGAAATGTGACTATTATGGGATGTGGGCCTTCAATTCCTTCAAATTTTCTTGACGATAATTCTTTGGAACTAATATGATAGAGATTAGTTTTAAAAATAATATGAATTGGTTGGATTTAATGACGAATAGATTCGTTATTTACATAGCATTTGATAGTTACTCTGAGATATCAAGTCAATTGATGGAGGATATTGAAGGGAAAAATGACGAAATACAAAAGGAAAAGTTGAGCTGCAAAGATGAATTGGAAAAGCAGGGGAAAATAGTGAGTTGGTGCTCGCATGTGGAAGTTCTGAAAAAACCTTTTGTTGATTATTTATCTCTGTTTGTGGAATTTAACTCTTGAAAACATAGCTTCTGTTGGATCTAGAATGATCAAGTTTGTAATGCAATGCTCGTTTAAGGTGTTTGGAGGAATGGAGTTAGAGTGAATGCCAGTGAAGGCGGTATTGTAGAAAGAGATGATTTCAAGAGGTGTATAGAGACCGCGACAAGATGCGGTGATGAAGGGGAAGAATTGAGAAAGAATGCCAAGAAATGGAGGAATTTGGCTAAGAAAGGTATGAGGGAAAATGGTTCATCAAATGTGAATCTCAAGGCTTTTGCTAATGAGCTTTTACTTGGTCGTAATGAGTACTAAATCACTCAATAGATCATTCAATAAAATAGCTAGTAATCAATTGTAGTTTTCATAGAGATTGTTCTCTGTTTCTGAAAAAAAATATTGAATTTTTTTTGAACTATTCAAAATGAGATAAAATTATTAGTTTATTTTCTTCTTTAGTACATACATTTACTGTTAATAAGAAGCTTAAAAATTACTCATCGCCAATTAGGAATAGTAATAAGGCAGGGCAAGGAACATGATTGTGTGTGCAAAAGTAAAGTTGTATGATCAATTACTTATAGTATTCTATTTTTATTGTTTAAGGTTCAACTCACCCACCCTATTTGTTATTCCTACCAAAACACTTTAGAATTTGACAAAAAATATTAGTTTAGTCACCAAACTATTGACAACCTTTAAAGCACCATTCTATTTGATTAACTGAACTTAAATACACACACTCATGTCATACATAGAGAGGTGTTATGCACACGCATACACATGTCACTTTCTACTGATATGACATATACTTATATATATATATATTGCGTGACATAAGAGGGGTGTTTTAAAATTTAGTAAGTCAAGTAGAGGAATGTCTTAAAGGTGGGAAAAGATAGTGATTAAGTTGTGGTTCTCTAGTTCTTAATTATTAACCTTGAATTCCTTCTTGGGGGTGGTTTGGTGGTAGTTGTAAGGTTAATTGTTATGAAATGTCTGGATTGTAGCTAATTCTGGGGTCAGTGGTAATCGAGAATAAATAGAATGAGTGGGGAGAGTATTAATTCATGGGATTTGGGAGGTAATTCCAGGGAACGAATATGTACTCAAAATGGGGTCCAGTGATGGGTTATTGATATATCTAGGTGATGGTTTATTTGTTTTCCAAAGTATGTTATGTGTGCATGTTAACTACTTGTAGTATTATTTGTGTAATGCCCGTGGGGGGAAACTGGAAGGCTAATGTGAAATGAATTCATGTGATAATCTCATGCAATAAATCTATTATTTTCTTGTGGTTTCAAGTTGGTTGTTCATTGTGGTTATGATTGTACATGTTGTTTGTGATTGATGGTAGGATCCGGTACCATGCCGCTATTGGAAATTAATGGTTGGCTCAGATACCAGATATGGTATGAATCATTAATAGTTAGCTCGGTACCGCGCATGTACTCTAATAGTTTTTGTGTGGGTTCCATGAGAGAACCAGATTTTTATATTGGTTTTGTAAGTGCACAGAGTTTCTAATTTATGTTAAGTTTATCACCAGTTGGCCTTTGATTGGATGGGTTGGTGTATTTTAATGTGGGGATGGTTCTTGTATTGACATGGATTGCATGTTGAACACCATAGGCTGTGCCTTAGAGGATCCTTAGGTGATCCAGGTTAGTAGGAAGGTGAGAAGACTGGGTATATGAATTTCGTGATCATGTGGAACATGTTTTATGCATTGCTTAGGTCAGGTTGGTGACTAGAGTCTTGTTCAGAGTTTTTTACGTATATGTGTTTGTTTAAATGGTCTAAAATATATCTGATAAAGGGTAGGCTTGGGAAGCTTAGAATGGCAAGTGGGCTGATTGTTTAATGGTGGAGTTGGCAGCGGAACGAGGTAGGAAGCAAGTATGTGTACTAGTTTATGGGCATTATACTTGAGATGGTACAAGCATAGGGGCAAAGACTTGGGGTGGTGTAACTTTCATATCACATGTTTCCTTCTTAATGTCTACTTTATATTAGGTGGTGGATTCGGGTCGATCGATGATGCCTACTAGTACATGTTGTTTGTACTGATACTACTCTTGATATGCCCCTTGGCATAGTCTAGTTGCAGGATACAGTGATGTTTCATAGGTGAAGATGATGACGTTCTCCAACAGTTTCTACCCTTCCTTTCTTATGGTGGGAATTTTGTCCTATTTCTTTTTATAAACTTGTACTTTAGTGTTCTTGTACATATTTAGACTAGTTCCTTGGGGAGTGTTAGTGTGTTTCTTTGCAAATAACCATGGTTTTAAATCAAGTTAATAGTAATTCTATAATTGCATAGGGTGTTAGATTATGTTTTATTTATTTTCTACATGTTATGAGTTTGAGGGTGAGGGTTCTCCTATCTAGGTATTAGAGAAGGTGCCCACACTGCCTGATGGGTTAGGTTGTGACAATTTGGTATCAGAGTCTAGGTTACCGATCTCCTTGTATTAGAGTAATTGTCAAGTAAAGTCTTGAGGATTACTTGACATCCACATTTAATCTTCATGGTGCTATGAAGAATTCTAGGAAGTCGCTTCACTTCTTCATTACTTTCGTGCAGTCTGTTGCTAGTGTAATCTGTTGAGCCCAATTGGTATCTCCAAATTCCAATTGGTATCTTAATGATATAAACTAATGTCATTGACATGGCTGTAGGGATATAAGTAAGATATATTGGGACCGGGAAGGTTCCAATTGGTATCTGGCCTCAAGGGACATTTGAATGCATGTATGGATAGTTATTGGTCATCCGTGATGCAAATAAAATGTAATGAATCTGATAAATTTGGTGATAAAGCTTGATGACTGTTATTATGGGCATAATATTGCTTGAATGGCTGAATTTATTTGAGATATAATTGCCTGAACCTTGGTGACATGGTGATCAAGAGAAAGTTCTACGTTATACATGTAATGATGTACATCATTCTAAATTTTGTGTTGTTGGGTATGATCCTCTAGGGTTTATGTTTGAGTCTATGTCCAGAGGCATAGGGACATGGGGATCTTGTTTAGAACTCAAAATTTCAGGATTGACCTTGTCGAGGCCGCCATAGCGAGACTGGGCCGCTAAAACGACCCCGCTATAGCAGCATCTCAGTCGCTTTAGTAGGCAGAGCGAGGAAGAACCAAAAACTCTGTTTCCTTTGTTTTTTCCCTTCATTTCTGGGCATTTAAAATCGCTAGTTCATTCCTTATCAGTGCAAAACAAACAATAGAAGCACATCCAGAAACAATCATAGCATATATTATCTGTGATTAAGTAGTAAAAGCTAGTATTCACATACTATCAAAAATAAGAAAAGCGATAAAAGATGTCTTATGCTCAAACATGGAAAACCCAAAACAAAGCAACAAACATATCCAAAGGGGGGATGCTAACTGTGTGCCCGATCACCATCATTGGGCGGGGTCTCCTTTCTCAGCCTCGCTCATGTAAGAGAACTCCTGTAGGTCCTCCGGATCCAACCGGGGAAGCTCCTACTCTAGGCGATACAACTGAACATGACGTTCATAGTCTTCCACATTCGAGCAAGCAAATGGTATCGGGAGCTCCCCCTCTTCTTCTCAGCGTCAAGCTCCCTACAGAGCATGACCATGTACTGGGTGGGAGAAGGAGGGGTTAAAGTCCCTGTAGGAGCAACCTCGATGTACCTCCTGACAACGACCAAATCATCCTCCAAGCGGCTGCTAGACATCAGGGCCTGGGACTGGGTAGTGGCGGTGGGAGGGTCTTCATCATCATCCTCAGAACCTACTGCACCCGACTTCTCTCCACCTTTCTCACCTTCATCTTCTTCGGTACTCGGGAGGGCTTCTTCTTCATCAATAGGGGGTTAAACGGATCATCATTCTCCACATCAAAATTGATGTCGTTCATAGGCACCCCTGTTTGTTTGCAAAGTGAAGACACTAGGCCAGGAAGGAAGGTGGCCTTCTTGCTACCTCTGTAGAAGTCCTTCCACTCAGCCACTATCTTCTCCCCCACGTGTAGATGAATCCCTTGAATAACACAAGCCTCCACTAGTGCTCGGGGATAGGTTACATTGGTGAGATTACTCGATTAATGGATCCTCTGACCGACTAGTGCTAGCCACCTCCGGGCATCAATTTAAAAGTAATGGCTGGTAATGCCCTCTGTTATAGCCCAATAGACCTCACCCTTGTAAAACTCTACAACCAGCAAGTCCTATAGCCTGTTCATATCATCTCCCTCAACTTGGCCTCATTGGCCACATTTTAAATCTCCAGTACCCCCATCACTTAATTTACACTACGGGCATCTACAAGAATGTCAAATCCTTATTGCAGATAGTCGGGTTGGGGGAATCTAAGAGAATAATAAGGAGGATAACATAGAATTCCCTTACCCATTCGACTTGCGAGAAGGGAGGGGCACCGACCTATGAACCCCAACCAAAGTCCTGAAACTGGTGTTAGAAAGTGTTATCCTTCTTCATTACTCCCCTAATCTTAAAATCCCTCTCCAGACAAAAGCCCATCCGTCGGATTTTGTTGAACATCTCCTTGCTAGTGTCATCAAGAAATCTTTTGTATGGATTGTTTGGTCCTTCGATTACAACCATTTGATTGATTAAACCTGCAAGCGCATAAATTGTCAATTAGAAACCATAAAAACATCCTAAGATGTGGACGACACTCGAGAACCATTGCTGGTCCCCAAGCAAACCCTTGGCCTGGCTAACTATAGATATGAGACTCAGTATGATATGCGGAAACCTTAAATAGATTAGCATTTAAATAATTTAAATAAAAACTTGAAACACTGTCTTGAAATACTAAACATGAATAAGTCCCAATAAAGTCATAGGGAGAAAAACATGAAAAGTATCTAACTCTGCCTATCTATGAAGCCTCTATTGTTCAAGATATATGTCTAGACAAAACCCATGACACCTTAATACTGCCAAACAAAATATAAAAAATGGAGTCCTCTGGAAGCAAGGAGGTCTCACCAAAAGTCAGTTGAAGTGTAGAGTGATCTTAACGGAGCACCTGTTGATGATCCTAAGCACTTTTATCTACATCATAAAAAAAGATGCAGGTCGAATGACATCAATACATTGAATATACGAGTATGTAATATGGTTGAATAAACAAATAACTGAACTGAAGGATGAAAAGTAACTCAACTGATTCAATACATGAATATGAAGTGAAAACCATTTAAGCTTTACAATAATATATGAAATAAAAGCAATATGAAGTTAATATACTTTACTCTGTGGGGAGTTTCTCTAACCGAAAACCATTATATATGAGCCTATCAATGATACAAAGTTTTGCCCACGTTGTAAGGGCCATCCTATACCTTGCCGGAGTATAGGATGATGCTGTAACTATGGATCCATCTAATAGGCCTTCTCAGAGGTAGTGAGGAGTCTCATGAAGAATCAGTGCTATCCTATCCTACGCTGGCTACATAGTTTTATGGGACTTTTGAGTTATAATAGACTCTTACCCAATTCGGTGCTCGATACTACTCCCATTAAATATACTTTATGCTCAATCACCCTTTACAAAGAAAGGGACTATTACCTTACTTTACTTTTCACTTTTCTCAGTCATCCTTTACAAATAAAGGGACATTACAGTACTTTACCTTTTACTTTGCTCAATCACAACTATGGATCCATCTAATAGGCCTTCTCAGAGGTAGTGAGGAGTCGCACGAAGAATCAGTGCTATCCTATCCTACGCTGGCTACATAGTTTTATGGGACTTTTGAGTTATAATAGACTCTTACGCAATTCGGTGCTCGATACTACTCCCAAAATATTAAATATACTTTATGCTCAATCACCCTTTACAAAGAAAGGGACTATTACCTTACTTTACTTTTCACTTTTCTCAGTCACCCTTTACAAATAAAGGGACATTACAGTACTTTACCTTTTACTTTGCTCAATCACCCTTTACAAAGAAATGGACTATTACACTACTGAAGTACTTTTCAAAAACATCAATCATACTCTTTCTTTTTTCTCACTGTCAAATAGTACATATGAAAACATTTGATTTTTCCTTTAAAGACCTTGCTCAAAACTTGTATTTAAAACGTACACTTGTGGGCTTATTTTCAAGTCCAAGATCAATATATAAAAACTGGAAACTCTTATACTTTTATGAAAATAGTGCTCTCTTTTTCAATATAAACATGATACATTCGGAGCCCTTTAAGTTCCCTTAAACTCCTTTTTCAAAATAATACTTTTAAATTTTTCTCTTAAATTCACTTTAGTTTCCAAAATCAATGAAAGGAAAACTACTGACTCAAAATACTTTTAGAAAAAATTCAATATATATAGGGTTCATGTGGAACTACAAGTATGAACAGTAATTCAAGAATTTCAATGCATAAAGTATCGCAATCTCATACTATGGAATCTCATAGAAGTGAGGGAAAAACCCTAGATTCAACTTGCTACTGACTGAATTGAGATGTAGGGCGTAAGGACGAACTAGTCCAACACTGTGAATAGCCTTACATACCTGATTATGAAGATTTTAGAATGGAAAATTTGGTGGAGACTTGATTTACTTGAGTTTGAGGAGGAACATTAGCTTTTTGGAGGAAACCTTTGATCTTGACATCTTGGTGCTTGCTTTTGATAAAATAAACTCTTTTATGAAGTTCTTAGAGTGGAAGAACATGGGAAAAACATTGGGTGGAAGGATTTTCTTTGTATCTTGAATTTTTGACTTGAAGGTTTTAGGGTTCTTGTTGGAGAAGAGGAACCCTAAGTGAGTCTTAAGAGAATTTCTAACTACTTGAATGTTTTGATTGATGAAAACTAGTTAGTTGAATGATATACTCAGTTAAAACACTCAAAAAATGACTTAGAATAGGGTTAAAAATGACATAAGGGAAAGACCAAAATGACCCCAACTTAAAAACTGATGGAGTTTCTTAAAAGGGAGGTTTCACGGACCGTTTAAGGCTTCACGGTCCGTGAAACACTTCACGGGTCATATAGCCGGCCGTGAAACTTCACTTGCTTGATAGTGCTTCACTAAAATGGGAATAGCTCTTTACTTTGAACTCAAAATGAGGCAAACTTTGTGGCGTTGGAAATAGGACTCAAAGACCTTTAATTTGATAGGTAATGGACCACCTAATTCATTATGTGTTGAGAGATATGGTCATTTGAAATTGACCCAAGTAAAATCTAATATGAAAACTTAATTGGTAAGGAAATTTTCAACTCAACTTTGTGCTAGGGGGTTTTTGTGACCTTAATTCATATCCAAATTCATTCCCACACTAAAGAATTCACCATTACATATATGAGAAATTTAAGAATCACCCGACATGATCTTAAACATAAATGAAGAATAGTTCGAGTCTTAACTTGGAAATTTTTGGAGTGTTACAGGGTTGCTATCGTGAAAGATCCCTGCCATTGTGGCCTTCGTTATAGCGAAAGGCAAGGATGCTATAGCGGCCTTCATTGTCCTATAACTTCAAAGGATCCATCAATGGCACCCCTTGGCCTAAAAATCCTATTATCATCAAAAGTTTTACAGATCAGTGTTCCTAAAGTGCCCCACTACCTAAATATGCAAAAATCCATGCATTCTAACTCCTAAATCATGCCCGAATCTATGTTTCCAACCAAGGACAACCCTTCAACTTCCCCCCACCATTTCACATCCATTTTCTTTGTTATTTCTCGTGATAACACCGAAAAGTGAAAATACGCAAAAAGTCAAGCCTATGCCGTATTGTGAAAATATTATTACATGCTAGTTCTGAAGAGGCTATTTGTAGCACGTGCCTGAGCTTTAATATTGGGCTCAAGGCTGATTGGGGGAAGGTCGGCGCTAGACATAAGATTGATTGTTGATCTTCCTGAGGGTCATTATGAGGGTGCTCTAGCTGTAAAGTGATTTCTTTTCGAGAAGTCTTGCGAGCTACCCAACCTCTCTTTAATTATTTGTTCTTTAAGCCAAATTACCAGTCTTACGTATCTAGAAGACCATACACGTATGTGATATTTATTTATTTGGTTATATGGCATTGTCTGTTAATTCAACACCGCTGACCATATTTATTCGATTTCAATCAAGGCTGAGTTATGCAATCATTTTTTCTTTCTTTGATAATTGTATCGAGCTTCAAGCTTAGTTACCAGAATGTGTCATTTTCAAGTTTCGAACGAGAGGGAAATTTCAGGCCATTTTAGGATACAGAGCAAAAATAGGTGCTGATAGGAGCCAAATTTAATATGCGTAAAAATCAAGATGGCAATATTACTTGCTCCATGATCAGCTTGAGGATTTGTTTGCATCTAATTTTTCTGCGAGAATAGTACATGAAAGCATTTTTGGAACTCCACTCACTCCTCTTTTATGGAACGTGATGGAAGAATATATATTAAACGTTGGTTGGTAAAATCTATCATGTTAGCTTTTTAAGATACATAATTGTTGACAAATTGAAAGGTAGGTTGTGACATGTACCATAACATAAAATCATAAGTTTTTTATATACCAAGTTCCTACTTGGATTAGTCACAAATTGAAAGGTAGGTTTAGACAACTTAAGTTCTGAGCATTACAAATAAGATCTTTAGGACCGCTTAATGTTATATTCAGTTTTAAGCACTTTCAGCTAATCTTCTGTGAAGTCTTCACTCTTTGATTTTCTATCGTATTTTTTTGATTTGACAATATAAGATCGTTTCTTTCTCAATTGTTGTATGTAATATGGAGCATTATAATACCACTATCAATTTCAACACCAACCACCTTTATCGCCGCCCACCACCCTTATTTGCCACGGATATTGAACAATTACCGCACTACTCTTCAACAAATCATGATCATTATCAATAATCGCCCACTATCATTATCACTGATCATCAACACAATTTTCCTATTTAATTTTATAATATATAATATTTATAACATCATATAAAATGGCGCTTATATATATATATATATATATATATATATATATATTGCAAATATATTATTTAAATAAATTTTACATTTAAGAAACTATAAATAAAAAATTATATATTAAGGTGTAGATAATTTTAAATTTTGATATATTCACTAGAAGAATTTGCGCAACTTGAAAATAAGGCAATTCTTGTTTTGACTATAACTCTTAGGTATTAATTTGGAGCAGAAAAATTATAAAAAAAATAATTAAAAAATTCTATGTTTTAAATACTTAACATAATATTATTAGGCACGTGCACAACACGTGCTATCCTTTACTAGCTTGCATATACATGGAAAAGTTGTGCACATACATTTTGGTAGCATCATGACCTTTTTTCTTTATTTATTTTAATATATATGTCGTAATGAATTGTGTAGATTTATTTCAACTAAAAGTTTAAGAGATACTTTGAATAGATTATTATTTTAAATATAGATTAAAAGTCTAAAACTTGATTAATATCAAGTATTATGTTAATCTATTTTTATTTTTATTTTATGGCCTAATATATATGTCACACTTCGAGCCTATACCCTGGACGTGACCGGCACTCGAGAACCATTTCTGGTCCCCAAGCGAACCCTTTAGCCCGACTGACTACTTAGCGGAAGATTTACTAAAGCAGTAACAAGCTAAGAAATAAAATTTAGAACATTCAAACTCCAACAAATACTTAACTGAAACTGTCTGAAAATACTTAAGTTCAATAATGATAATGCTTTGCAAAAAAGTCTCAAAACATCTTAAAAAAGGGAAAAATACTGAGAGACTCCTCAACTCTAACTATCTATGAAGCCTCTAATACTAGGATAGATGTTGGGACAAGACCCACGACAACTCAACAATAGCAGGAAAATAAATGTCAAGCCCTCCAGAAAGCAAAGAGGCTCACCAAAGCTAACTGGAGTGCAAGTGATCTCAATGAAGCACCCGCTGATTACCCTGAACACCTGTATCAGATCATAAAAAGATGCAGGTCGAATGAAATCAGTACATTGAATACACGAGTATGTAAAGTGACTGAGTAAAACAATAACTAAATTGATAAGGCTAGGAGAATACTTAAATCAACTCAACTCAATGCAAAGCAATAATAAGAGATGATATATTTAAAGCTTTGTAAATAAAAGATACTAACTCAAGGATGTATATAAAAATACAATAAATTATTCTTTACTCTTATTTGGGAGATTCTCTAACCGACAACCATCACTATGAGCTATGTGATGATACATCGTCTCGTCCACGCTGCCATAACTGTCCTGTATCTTGCTGGGGTATAGAACATCTCAACCAAGTGGATCCACTAAGCAATAAGGATTCATCTAAAAAGTATGATCCTTTACCATGTTGGCAGACATGATTTATGAGGATTTTGAGCTATCTAAACTCATCTCCATATCGATGCTCAATACTACTCCCAATAACATACTCATGCTCAAATGTATAAAACATACTCTTTCTCTATTTTGAGGTAATTACTCAAAAGAACCTCTTAAATGAGATAAATGCTCTGAAATATCTCTGAACTCATAAACTCCTTTTATAAATCAACGTTTCTCTTTTTTCAATGTAAAAATGATACATTTGGGAATACTTAGTTCCATTATATTTTTTCTTAATCATGTCTAAAACTCTTATTAAAATTCATCTTTGGTTTCTTATAAAATTTGTTTAAGACCATTGTTGGGTTAAGAAGGATTCTCAATAATAACTCAACAATAGGGTTCATGCTGAAAATCGACATGAACAATCAACTCAAGAATCTCAATGCAGGATATAACACTTAAATAATCAAGAAATAGAATTCAGAACTCATCAACGAAACTCATCTCAAGAATTATCAAAACTAAGGATTGTTCTTTACGGATAGAAAGTAGATGAAGGGTGTGAGGATGAACTCAGTTCATCACTATGATAGCTTTACATACCTGGGAAGAATACTTGGCGAAATTGAAAGAACGATTGAAAACCTAGCTTTCTCCTCTTGGATCTTTGCTCTAAAACCGGAAAGTGTTAATGAAAGTATTAGGGTTGATTAATACTATTAAGGACCTTAATTTGGTGTAAAAATGCTGTGGGTTAGTCTTAGAAGGGGTGGGAAAAAGACTAAAATACCCCTCTTAAAAAAACTGATGAAAAACCTTCTACGGGTTCATCTACGATTCGTGGTTTGTTCTAAGGACCGTAGATCACATCCGTGGAATTCATATTGAATTTTTCGGCTCAAAACTTCATTCTACGGGTCCAATCTATGACTCGTTGAAGTTTCTACGGACCGTAGATCCAATCCGTAGACTTAATACTAATTTTCAGGCTTAAAAGTTCATTTACGGGTCTAATCTACGGCCAGTACAATGGATTCACAGAAAAGGGACCCCAAAAATTGATTCTCTGAACTTTTTTGATGACTTGACAGTACGGGTCGTAGTTCCATCTACGGCCCGTACATTGGATCCTTTGTTCACAGACTCAGAAAACTATGATATGACAGTCTGGTAAAATGGCCATAACATTTTACTCCAAACTCGAAAAGAGGCAAACTTGGTGGCGTTGGAAAGAGGACTCAAAGAAATTTAATTTGATAGGTTATGGTCCACCTAATTCATTATGTGTTGGGAGATATGATTATTTGAATTTGACTTAAGTAGAATCTTATGTCAAAACTTAATCGATAATGAAACTTTCAACTCAACTTTGTGCTAGGGGCTTTTTGTAACCTTAAGTCATATCCAAATCCATTCGAACACCAAAGAAATGACCTTTACACATATGAGCAATATAGGAATCACCTGATACGATTTTTACATGCAAAAAAAGAATGGTTCGGGCCTTAGCTTAGAAATTTTTTCGGGTGTTACAATATCTCCCCCTTGGAATCATTCGTCCTCGAATGATGGATGAACTGAGAATGAAAAGGGTAGGGAGGGACTGAATTGAATGAGTACTTTCGAAAGAGTTAATACCTTGGATTGGAACTAAATCGGAGGTAAGGAGATGAGGGTATCTCTTCTTCATATCTTCCTCGGCCTCCTATGTAGCCTCCTCAACAAACTGATTACTCCACAAGACTTTGACTGATGCAACCTCTTTGATACTCAACTTGCGAACTTGACGATCAAGAATCTGAACAGAAATCCCCTTATAAGATAGGCTGTCCTTGATACCAATATCCTCGGTAGGCACAATAAGTGAAGGATTGCCCAAACACTTCTTTAGCATGATGTGAAATACCGGATGGACTGCTGCTAACTCTAACGGTAGCTCCAACTCATAAGCTACATTGCCAACTTTCTTGGATATCCTGTAAGGACCAATGTATCGGGGACTGAGCTTTCCTTTCTTACCAAATCTGATAACACCCTTCATAGGTGAAACCTTCAAATAGACCCAATCATTAATCTCAAACTCAAATTCCCTCCTTCTCACATATGTATAGGATTTCTGATGACTTTGTTCTGTTTTCAACCTTTCCTGAATAGTCTTCACCTTTTCTATGGCTTGGTGAACCAAATATGGTGCTATTAACTCAACTTCACCAACCTCAAACCAGCTAATGGGAGGTCTACACCTTCGCTCATATAGCGCCTCATGCAGAGCCATTTGAATGCTGGAATGGTAAATATTATTGTATGCGAACTCGATAAGAGGCAAGTGGTCATCCCAATTACCTTTGAAATCCAAAACACAAGCTCTCAATATGTCCTCTAAGGTCTGAATGGTGTGCTCTGCTTGACCATCAGTCTGAGGGTGAAAATTAGTACTAAGGTTCACCTTCGAACCCAAACCTTTCTGAAACGACTTCCAAAACTGCACGGTAAACTAACCACCCCTATCTGGGATGACGGACAAGGAGACTCCATGCAGTCGAACTATCTCATGAATGTACATGTTTGCATACTCTTCTGCTGTATTGGTAGTCTTTACTAGTAAGAAGTGGGCATATTTGGTCATCCCATCCACAATCACCCAAATGGAATCATGCTGCCTGTGAGATCGCGGTAAACCTCTAATGAAAGTCCATATTAATCATGTCCCACTTCCATTCCAGAAAGGGTATATTCTGAGCCACACCACACGACCTTTGATGCTCAGCCTTGACTTGCTGGATGACTAGCATGGTCCTCCTCATTCCTCGAATAAATCAATATGTCATTAATGAAAATGATAACAAACATATCCAGATATGGCTTAAATACTCTGTTCATAAGATCCATGAATGCTTCAGGAGCGTTAGTCAAATCAAAGGACATAACAAGGAACTCATAATGACCTTAACGAGTCCTAACAATTGTCTTCGGGATGTCACTTTCTCTCACCCTCAACTGATGACAGCCTGATTTGAGGTCTGTCTTAGAGAAATAAGTGGCACCCTGAAGTTTGTCGAAAAGATAATCAATTCTCGGAAGGGGATACTTATTCTTTATGGTGAGGTAATCAATACACATCCTAAGGGAACCATCTTTATTTCTCACGAATAAGACCTGAGCGACCAAGGTGAGACACTCAATCGGATGAAACCCTTATGAAGAAGGTCTCTTAACTACTCTTTTAACTCTTTTAACTCAACTGGAGCCATTCTATGTGGCGGAATAGAGATGGGTTGAGTATCAAGAAGAATATCTTTTCCATAGTCTATTTTTCTCTTAAGAGGGACTCCAGGAAGATAATTTGTAAAGACCTCTGAAAACTCACTTACAAATGGAACTAACTGAATAGGCAGTGTCTCAAAATTAGAGTCATTAACTTGGACTATGTGATAGATGCACCCCTTAGAAACTAACTTTCTAGCCTTAAGGTATGAAATAAACTCCCTTTAGGCACTACCGAACTACTTCTCCACTCTAAAACTGGCTCATTAGAAAACTGAAACTTGACTACTCTAGTTCTACAATCAACTGAGGCATAACAAGCCTGAAGCTAACCCATAACTAGAATAACATCAACTAAGTCAGCCATGGTATCCTTGTGATAGATAGAGATGGTACAATCACGATAGACTCTTTCTTCTAGAATAGACTCACCAACAATTGTGCAGACACTGAATGGTTCAAGAAGTTGTTTGGGGGAAATGCCGAACCTCTTGGCTACATAAGGAGTCACAAAAGAAAAAATCACACCCTGATCAAGTAAGGAATAAACATCAATATAAAAGTCTTTAAGCATACCAGTAACAACATACGGCGAGTTCTCCGGATCCTGGTGACTAACCATAGCATACAGATAGTTTGCTTCTCCGCCTGTCCCTGAAGTAGCTCTTCTCAGAGCAGCTCTGTTTGCTGGAGCCACTAAAAAAGATTGGGCTCTGTTGCCACCATTACCTTGCCTATTCTTAGGGCACTCTCTCATAAAATGACCCGTCTAGCCACACTTGAAGCAGCCATTAGATCCATCATGACACGCTCCCAGGAGGTTCCTACCACACTTAGCACATGTGGGGGTCCAAGTAGCCCCTTGTGCCACACTACCCTGAGACTGAGTACCCTAAGATCTGAATTTCTGAGAATTCTGATTCCCGTGATCATTCCCGTTCCTTGGTGAAGGTGCACTAGCTGAAGATGGAGCAGGTCCAGCTGACCCTTGCTTAAAGGATGATTGATTTCCATACCCGGTCTTTTGCTGGCCAGTCTTATGACTTGCTATTTTGGCCCTCTTGTTGTGAAACTCTTTTATGTCATTTAACTTATCTTCCTCAACCTACTGTACATGAATCATGAGCCTGGCTATGTCCATGTCCCCTATCAACATAATCCCCTTACCTTCCTTACTCGATAAGCGGGATAGCCCGGACACAAACAGACTCATCCTACTCCTTATATCTGCCACCATCTTCGGAGCATAGTAGGATAGCTGAGTGAACTTGATGTTGTACTCCTGCACACTCATAGATTCCTGCTTCAGATTCATAAACTCTCTTACCTTTGCTTCCCCTAGTTCGTGGGGAAAGAAGCGCCCCAAGAAAGCATCTTCAAACACCGCCCAACTCAAAGGTGGTGCCATATCTGCCCTATTCTTCTTTCATTGGTCATGCCATATTTTAGCAATACCTTTAAGCTGATATGGTGCTAACTCCACACACTCTGCATCGGCAACATGCATAACCTCAAACACTTTCGGAAGTTCCTCCACAAAGTTTTTCGGATCCTCTGTGATATTTGACCTTGTGATCTTTGGGGGATTCATCCTCAAAACCTCATGGATTCTGGATGTATCATCCACATCTTGACGACCCACTCTTTGTTGACAAGCCTGATTTGCCACAACCCGAGTTAGTATTTGACGTCCTCGAACAACTGTTCGTGGATGCATGATCTGAAAAGACATGCGTAAGCATGAGTTAGAGGAAACTTTCATAGAGTCGAACTCTATCGTACGAACATAAGTAAGAAGAAAGTGAAAGTTCCTAAATGTTGTAGCCTCCTAAATATAGATGTGTCGCTCTTCACACCATTAAGAAGGACTCTACAGACACGGCTTCATACACACATTAGGACTCTTGAACTCTTGGCTCTGATACAAAGTTTGTCATGCCCCGAGCTGTCACGCCCCGAGAGGATACCCTAGGCGTGGCTGGCACTCAGAGACCATTGCTGGTCCCATGCAAACCACTTGGTCTGATCACTCATTCAATCACTCAGCGGAAGACTTAGATAAAGTGAAGAAGACACTCAAGTGGGCTAACAATCAACATCCCAATAAAAGGATAGTTTAAATACTCAGTTCAAATCAACTCAACATCATAAGAAATTCAAAATGGGAGCATCAACTCTACCCTGTCACTGTTTATGAAGCCTCTAAACTCATCATAAGAAGGTACCGAGACAGTCCCACGGCTACCTCAAAGGACTACTATAATAAAGGAAATAAACTAGATTAAAAAGGTCCCTCCGAAAGCGAGGAGGTCTCACCAAAAATTGAAATGGAGTGTTCTTCAATAAAGCGCCTGTTGAGGATCTCTAAAACCTGTATCTGCATCATAAATGATGCAGCGCCGAATGGCGTTAGTACATGGAATGTACGGTATGTAAAATAGCTGAAAGGAAATTTGATCAATAATACTCAACATCATGCAACTCGACTCAAGGGACTCAACTCAGAAACCGACTCAACTCAATAAGCATGCGAGTTTAAAATTAACCAATGCTTTGAAAACAGACTCAATGATATGCACCTCAACCAACTCAAACCATTCATATATAGGGAGTTTCTCTAACCGACAAACATCACTTATGAGCTAGTGATGATACAACGCTTTGCACTGCTGTTGCCGCAACCATCCAATACCTTGCCGGAGTAAGGGTCGATCAACCTCATTGGATCCACAATCAATCAAAGTCCTTTTTTGGATCCTACACTGGCTACGTAGTTTATGGGGATTGAGTTTTTATTTACTTTTACTCAAATCAATGCTCAATACTATTCCCAAAAGACTCAATGTGCTCATATGCTCAATCAGATCAATTTATTCGAATTATTTCATCTAGTCTCATTGGACTCTCATCAAACTTAATCTCATCTCAATCATCAATTCTTTCATTTTAAACATGCTGTCAAACTCATTCCTATCTCCTTAAGACTCTATCTCAATCAATTATTTATACTCAAAATACTCGTGTTCAAAATAATAGAAGTTTAAGAACCTTTCAGACTCAACTTATTCAAAAATGTTCACAAATCATGCTTTAAAAACTCCATCAATGCATAAAATAACCAATGCCAAAAACTCAATTAAGGTTCATGTGAATGAAGACATGAATGTATACCTCAAATACTCAACTCATAGACATCATCAATACCTATGTAATTATACACAAGAACTCAATAGAATTTACAGATAATTCAAGAACTCAATTGATGGAAACTAGAAACTCAAACTCAATTCGACTCAATGAAGATGTAAGGCACATGGATGAACTCAATCCAAAGTTATGGGTAGCCTTCCAAACCTGGAAAGAACAAAGTTCTTGGCGGAATCGATCAAACTCGAAAAATTCTTGGAGCCCTAGTTTTTCTCCTCTTGGAACCTTACTCTAATGTCTTGAAGTGTTAATGAACGTAAAAAGATTGATTAACACTCTCTAAGCCCTTAATTTGGTGTGAAATGACGTAGTTTAGGCTTAGAATAGGGTTGAAACGACGTAGTTTGGGGTACCAAACAATTTGGGAAAAGACCACATTGACCCTAACTAAAAAAATGACGAAGGGTCTTACAGGAAAGGCTTCACGAGCCGTCTAATGCTTCACGGCCCGTACAATCGATCGTGAGGTTTATTAGCCTGGTAGTGCTCCACTAAAACGAGCATAACCTTTTACTCCAAATTTTAAATGGAGCAAACTCGGTGGCATTGGAAATAGGACTCAAAGACCTTTAATTTGATAGGTCATGGGCCACCTAATTCATTTTAGGCTGGAAGATATGGTCGATTGAAGTTCACCCAAAACTCCAAGTCTGACAAGCCTCTTTCACGAGCCACTTCACGGCTCGTGTGAAGCTCTACGAGCCGTTTAGGTGACCGTGGTTATTCACAGTAGCATTAAGGATGCAACCTCACTTAATATTGATGAAGTGAACTTCAAGACAGGCCTCACGGGCCGTCTAGAGCACCACGACCTGTAAAGTGGGTCGTGAAGATGCTCTGCCCGGAAGGGCTTCACTAAAACGAGCATAACTTTTTACTCCAGGCTTGGAATTAGGCAAACTTTGTGCGTTGGAAAGAGAACTCAAAGTCCTTCGATTTGATAAATCATGAGCCACCTAATTCCTCTTATGCTGAGAGATATGGTCATTTGAAGTTAACCCAAGTAAAATCTCATATTTAAACTCAATCGGTAAGAACGCTTTCAACTCCATTTTGTGCTAGGGGTTCTAGTGACCTTAATTCATATTCAATTTCATTCACGCACTAAAGAATTGACCTTATAATCCAAGAATAATTTAGAACTACTCGGTACGACCTTATACAAATTTTCAAGAATGGTTCGAGTCTTGACTTAGAAATTTTTGGGGTGTTAGAATATCTCTCCCTTGGGTACATTCGTCCTCGAATGATGACCAAGCTAAGGATTTTTATAAAGGCACGAATATAATGCAAGAGCTCAAATGCTCAAACTCAAGATTAACTTACTGAAATTCTCAAACTCGAGAAGGTACTAACTCAGAAATAAGAATAGGGATAGGAATGGTACCTTCAACATCGACACTTGGAAGAACGAATAGGTACGGATACTTGAGTTTTATATCCTCCTTGGCTTCCCATGTAGCCTCCTCAACAAATTGATTTTTCCAGAAAACTTTGACTGAAGCGATCTCTTTGGTCCTCAACTTGCGAACTTGTTAATCAAGAATGTGGACGAAATCTCCTCATAAGACAAACTATCTTTCACCCCAATGTTTTCTGTTGGAAAAATGAGTGAAGGGTCTCCCAAGAACTTCTTAAGCATAGAAATATGAAACACAGGATGAACGACATCTAACTCTGGTGGAAGCTCTAACTTATAAGCGACATTACCAACTCTCTTCACAATCTGATAAGGACCAATGTAACGGGGGACTAAGCTTCCCCTTCTTCCCAAATCTCATAACACCTTTCATGGGCGAAACTTTCAAATACACCCAATCATTTACCTCAAACTCCAAATCTCTTCTCCTCACATCGGTGTAGGACTTTTGGCGACTCTGTTCAGTTTTCAACCTCTCTTGGATGGTCTTCACCTTTTCCATAGCTTGATGAGCTAAGTCAGGTCCAATCAACTCAGCTTCACCAACTTCAAACCACCCAATTGGCGATCTACACTTCATCCCATAGAGGGCCTCATAAGGAGCCATCAGAATACTCGAATGAAAACTGTTATTATATACAAACTCAATAAGCGGCAAGTGATCATCCAAATTACCTTTGAAATCAATGACACAAACCCTCAACATATCCTCAGGATTCTGAATTGTACGCTCTGCCTGACCATATATCTGTGGAAGGAAAGCAGTACTAAGGTTCACCTTTGAACCCAAACCTTTCTGAAATGGCTTCCAAAACTTTGCGGTGAATTTGGTACCTCTGTCTGAGATGATAGAGAAGGGAACCCCATGCAATCTGACTATCTCTTTGATGTACAACCTCGCATAATGCTCGGCCAATTCCGTAGTCTTAACGGGCATGAAGTGGGCTGATTTTGTCATCCTATCCACAATCACCCAAATAAAGTCATGATGTCTTCGAGACTGTAGCAAACCTGTAATAAAGTCCATATTGATCATCTCCCACTTCCACTTTGGCAACTCTATATTCTGAGCTACTCCACAAGGACTTTGATGCTCAACCTCTACTTGTTGGCAATTGGGGCACTTTGAAACAAAGTCGGTGATCTCCCTCTTCATACCATTCCACAAATAGACTTCTCTCAAGTCATGATACATTTTTGTAGAACCTAGATGAATCGAATATCTGGAGCTATGGGTCTCTGCCATGATTCTGTCTCGGAGTCCATCAACATTTGGCACACACAATCTGCCTTAATACCTCAACACTCCCTCTCCCCTTTTGGCAAAAGCCATAACTTTCTGCTTATGAACATCCTCCTTCAACTGAAGTAGAACAGGGTCTTGGTCTTGCTTTTCCTTCATTTCAACAACTAATAAGGACTCAGCCCCATTCTGAATCATGACACCTCTCTCGCTAGAGTCCACAAGGTGAACTCCTAAACGTGTAAACCTATACACTTCTTTAGCCAACTCTTTCTTTCCTTCCTCAATATGAGCGGTGCTTCCCATGGATAACCTGCTAAGAGCATCAGCAACAACATTAGCTTTACCTGGGTGGTAGAGAATACTCACGTCATAGTCGTTTAGCAACTCAAGCGATCTCCGCTGCCTCAGGTTTATCTCTTTCTGACTGAATACGTATTGTAGGCTCTTGTGATCAGTAAACACATCCACATGCACTTCATATAAATAATGGGGACATATTATTAATGCAAACACCACTGCTGCCAACTCGAGGTCGTGAGTCGGATAATTCCTCTCATATATCTTGAGCTGTCTGGAAGCATAAGCTATGCCCTTACCTTTCTGCATCAACACACAACCCAATCCAACTCTTGACACATCACAATAGATCATAAAGCCATCGGTTCGCTCGGGTAGGGTCAACATTGAGGCAGTAGTCAGCATAGTTTTCAACTCTTGAAAACTTTTCTCATAGGCATCGAACCATTGAAACATAGTCTTCTTCTGAGTCAACTTAGTCAATGGAGAGGATATGGACGAGAATCCCTATACAAACCTTCTGTAGTAACCAGCCAAACCCAAGAAAATCCTTATGTCAGTCGGGGATGTGGGTCTAGGCTAGTTCTTTAATGCCTCAATCTTCTGCGAATCAACTCAAATACCTTCAACAGATATAACATAAACTAAGAATGCCATAGAAGCAAGCCAAAATTCACACTTTAAGAACTTAACATACAACTCCATATCCTTGAGAGTCTTAAGAACAATTCTGAGATGGTTGGCGTGATTCTTCTCATTTCAGGAGTATACCAATATATCGTCGATAAACACAATCACAAACATGTCCAAATATTTTTTGATCACTTGATTCATCAAATTCATAAATGCTGCTGGAGCGTTAGTCAAACCAAATGACATAACAAGAAACATGAAGTGACCATATCAAGTTTGGAAAGCCGTCTTTGGGATGTCTCATCCTCTCACTTTCAACTGATGATAGCCTGATCTGAGGTCTATTTTTGAGAAACAAGTGGCACCTTGAAGTTGGTCAAACAAATCATCTATCCTGAGAAGAGGATATTTATTCTTAATGGTGACCTTGATCAACTGATGGTAGTCGATGCACGTTCTAAGGGAACCATCTTTCTTTCACACGAATAGGACATGAGCGCCCCAAGGTGAGACACTCGGCCTAATGAACCCCTTCTCTAAGAGATCTTTCAACTGCTCTTTTAACTCTTTTAAAATCAACCCGTCTTGCTTCAGATTCATAAACTCCTCAACCTTTGCTTCTCTCAACTCTTGGGGAAAGAAGTGATCGAGGAATGCACTCTCAAACTCATCCCAAATAGCAGGCTCTGCATCCTCACCACGACTCTCCTCCCACTGATTATACCAAAAATTAGCAACATCCTTGAACTGATCGAAAATCAACTCAACTCCCTCAACCTCAGTAGCATGCATCGCGTTCAGAATCTTCCACATCTCATTAATGAAGTTTTGAGGATGCTCCTCAACCTTAGACCCTGTGAAGACTGGCGGACTCATCTTTAGAAAATCTCTAATCCTCGTTGCGGCAGATGGCTCTTGAAAACTAGAGCTAGGAGCTGGAGAGCTCTGGTGACCGGACTGGGTAGCCACTAACTAGGTAAGCATAGTAATTGCTCCCTTAAAATCGGCCTCAGAAGTAATAGCAGGCTGAGTAGTAGGAATTCGGAGCACCTAAGTAGGCCGTGCAGGTCGGCCCCTAGTTCTCACCTCTGACATTGAGGGCATATCGGACTGCGGAAACTAAGTGCTGGCGGCGTTCCTCTGGTTAGCAGTACATTTATGAGGCATGATTTGCAACACGTAAATGCAAGAATCGAAAATGAGCTTTTATAGAGTTAAAATCTATCTCACGAACTCAGAATATGGAAGAAGTGAAACAATTCCTAATGTCCTATAGCCTTCTGATTATAAGTGTAGTGCACGACACACCCATAAGCAAGACTTTACTAGACACGGCTTCATAGACACCCTTGGACTCTTGAACTCTGTGCTTTGATACCAAGTTTGTCATGCCCCGAGAGGTTACCCTAGGCGTGGCCAGCACTCGGAGACCATTGCTGGTCCCAAGCGAACCACTTGATCTGATCACTCATTCAATCACTCAACGAAAGACTTAGATAAAGAAAAAAAAACACTTAAGTGGGCTAACAATCAACAACCCAATAAAAGGATAGTTTAAATACTCAGTTCAAATCAACTCAACATCATATGAAATTAAAAACGTGAACATCAACTCTACCCTGTCACTGTCTATGAGGCCTCTAAACTCATCATAAGAAGGTATCGGGACAGGCGCATGGCTACCTCAAAGGACAACTCTAATAAAGGAAATCAACTAGAATAAAAAGGTCCCTTCGAAAGCGAGGAGGTCTCACCAAAAGCTGGAATTGAGTGATCTTCAACAAAGCGCCTGTTGAGGATCTCTAACACCTGTATCTAAATCATAAATGATGCAACACTGAATGGCGTCAGGTCATGGAATGTACGATATGTAAAATAGCTGAAAGGAAATTCGATCAATAATACTCAACATCATGCAACTCGACTCAAGGGACTCAACTCAATAAGCATGCGAGTTTAAAATTAACCAATGCTTTGAAAACAAACTCAATGATATGCACCTCAACCAACTCAAACCATTTGTATATAGGGAGTTTCTCTAACCGACACCATCACTTATGAGCTAGTGATGATACAACGCTTTGCACTGCCGTTGCCGCAACCATCCAATACCTTGCCGGAGTAAGGGACGATCAACCTCATTGGATCCACAATCAATCAAAGTCCTCTTTTTGGGACTAGAGAAGCGTAGCCTTTATCCTACGTTGGCTACGTAGTTTATGGGGATTGAGTTTTTATTTACTCTTACCCAAATCAATGCTTAATACTACTTCCAAAAGACTCAATGTGCTCATATGCTCAATCAGATCAATTCATTCGAATTATTTCATCTAGTCTCATTGGACTCTCATCAAACTTAATCTCATCTCAATCATCAATTCTTTCATTTTAAACATGCTTTCAAACTTATTCATATTTCCTCAAGACTCTATCTCAATCAATTATTTATACTCAAAATACTCGTGTTTAAAATAATAGAAGTTTAAGAACCTTTTAGACTCAACTCGGACTCGACTCATTCTCATTCAAAAATGTTCACAAGTCATGCTTTAAAAACTCCATCAATGCATAAATAACCAATGCAAAAAACTCTATTAAGGTTCATGTGAATGAAGACATGAATGTATACCTTAAATACTCAACTCATAGATATCATCATTACCTATGCAATTATACACAAGAACTCAATAGAATTTACAGACAATTCATGAACTCAATTGATGGAAACTAGAAACTCAAACTCAATTCGACTCAATGAAGATGTAGGGCATGTGGACGAACTCAAGCCAACGTTATGGGTAGCCTTACATACCTGAAAAGAACAAGGTTTTTGGCGAGATCGATCAAACTCGAAGAACGCTTGGAACCCTAGCTATTCTCCTCTTGGAACCTTACTCTAATGTCTTGAAGTGTTAATGAATGCAAAAAGATTGATTAACACTCTCTAAGCCCTTAATTTGGTGTGAAATGACGTAGTTTAGGCTTAGAATAGGGTTGAAATGACGTAGTTTGGGGTACCAAACAATTTGGGAAAAGACCACATTGACCCTAATTCAAAAACTTACGAAGGGTCTCACAAGAAAGGCTTCACGAGCCGTCAAATGCTTCACGGCCCGTACAGCCGGTCGTGAACCTTCAGTAGCCTGACAGAGCTCCACAAAAATGAGCATAACTTTATATTTCAAACTTCTAATGGAGCAAACTCAGTGGCGTAGGAATAGAGATGGGTTGAGTATAAAGAAGAGTATCTATTTCGAAGTCTATTTTTCTCTTAATAGGGACTTTAGGAAGATCATCTGGAAAGACCTCTAGAAACTCACTTACAACTGGAACTGACTGAATAGGCAGTGCCTCAACACTAGAGTCCTTAACTTGGACTATGTGATAGATGCACCCCTTAGAAACTTACTTTCTGGCCTTAAGGTATGAAATAATACTACCTTTAGGCACTATCGAACTACTTCTCCACTCTAAAACTAGCTCGTTAGGAAACTGAAACTTGACTACTCTAGTTCTACAATCGACTAAGGCATAACAAGCATGAAGCCAGCCCATACCTAGAATAACATCAAAGTGTACCATATCTAGCTCAATTAAGTTAGCCATGGCATCCTTGTGATAGACAGAGATGGTACAATCACGATTAACTCGTTTTGCTAGAATAGACTCACCATTAGGTGTGGAAACACTGAAGGGTTCAAGAAGTTGTTCGAGGGAAATGCCGAACCTCATGGATACATAAAGAGTCACAAAAGACAAACTCACACCCTGATCAAGTAAGGAATAAACATAAATAGAAAAGTCTTTAAGCATACCAGTGACAACACAGGACGAGTTCTCCTGATCCTGACGACTAACCATAGCATACAGATAGTTTGCTTCTCCGCCTGTCCCTGAAGTAGCTCCTCTCAGAGCAGCTCTGTCTGCTGGAGCCGCTGAAGAAGATTGGGCTTTGTTGCCCCATTACCCTGCCTGTTCTTAGGGCACTCTCTCATAAAATGACCCGTCTAGCCACACTTGAAGCAGCCATTAGAGCCATCATGACACTCTCCTAGGTGGTTCCTACTACACTTAGCACATGTGGGGGTCTAAGTAGCCCCTTGTGCCACACTACCTGAAACGACCCCAAAAATGCCCGAAAATGTGCTTCGGAAACACCTATAATTGTAATTTCCATATATCTCAAAATCCGTGCATGATTTCGGAAATTCGACTTCATATTCTTATTTGTGGGGTCAAATTGAGTGGGAAATGGGTCTAACCCGAATTTTAGAGCAACCGTATCAAAATTCGAAAATCGCAAAAATTGCGATTTGGAGGGTCAACTTTAAAGGGGCATATCTCTTAGCACACAAGGAACTGGAAGGGCTGCAACCTATCAAATTAAAGCTCTTTGAGTTAGCTTTCCAACGCACTTGGTTTCACCTTATTCCGAGTTAGGATGAGGGAGTTATGACCATTTTCGTAAAACCTGTCTGTGCAGATTTGCAATTTCCAGTGAGCGAATTTTCTAGGCGGGTTGGAGTCATTTTTTTTTATAAAAAGGGGATATGTCCCATACTTAGTCATTTTTCTAAACTCCAAAAACACTCTCTAAGCCCTCTCCAAAAATTCCACCAAGATCTTCAACCAAATTCAAACATCTCAAGCTCTAATTCCGGATTCAAGACTCAATCTCAAGCTTCGATTCTCCATTCCAATCTTCATCAAGGATTCTCCAAAGTTGAGGTATGTGGGTTTGATTGTGGAAACCTTCCTTTCCACAAGTCCAACCATTTATCCTCTATTTCTACTTCAAGTTTATGGGTCCTTATGATCATTTATGAACTCTTGAATTACGGAATTACTACTACACACCCTATTATGGTCCATTTTTGCATATTATCATGAAATGGAATTATTATGTGATGTTTATGGTTTACATGCTTCCATGATCAAATTATGAAGGTTGATATATATATGTATGTTGTTGGTGGGCTGATTTATATGGATTTTGGAATTGGTTGGACTTAGTATTCTTGAAATACATGATTTCATTTACATGAACAATTGCCCACCTTGTGTTTGATAAAATGCCCATTTATAGAATTCTTAGGAAAGGGAAGGTCCAAGGTACGTCCTATTGAGAAAGTGGTTTATGTAATTACTGAAATGATGATTGAAATGGACAGCATGTATTATGATTTCTTCTAAATAATGTTGTGAGTCGGACCATGCCTAGTACGGGGGTAGTAGGCCCGTATAACCATATCGACGGGTTTGTACACTTGTTGCCTAGTACGGGGGTAGTAGGCCCGTATAACCATCATCGTGAGGGGTTGGTACCTTGGTTGCCTAGTACGGGGGGTAGTAGGCCCGTATAACCATATCGAGGGGTTGGTACCTTTGTTGCCTAGTACGGGGGGTAGTAGGCCCGTATAACCATATCGAGGGGTTTGTACCTTGGTCCCTTGCTCGGGGGGTGGTAAGCCCGTGTAACCATATTGAGGGGTTTGTACCTCTTTCGCCTCTCCAAGGGGGTGGTAGGCCTTGGAAAATACTATTTGAATGGGTCACTCGCCCACATGTACTACGTCCCATTAAATATTGAGTTTTTATGTAAGCATCATTATACATATCATTTCATTAATATGCTATTTATCGGGTATGTTTACGCATTTTTTCCTATGATGTCCATCTAATGTAGCATTGCATTGCATCTCATATACTTAGTACATTCAAATGTACTAACGCATACTCTCTGCCTACATGATGTCCCCATGTAGGGACCGGAGCACCGCTTGACCATCCTCCTCCGCGTGGCTAGTACGATTTTCTATAGTGGTTATTGGTGAGTCCTCCATTTCGGGGACGTTGCTCATAATCTTTTGCTATGTATAAAACTTTTCCTTTCTAGTTATGTTTTGACTATGAGGGTGAGCCTGGTAGTTTGTCTTGGCCCCCGCTAAGTACTCATGTTTAGAGGTGGTGTTGGACAAGTCGTGTATTATGCTTGAGCTTGACTCATCTATGGTATTATGTATCATTTCTTTTTTTTTTCTTTCTTGCTCCCTTAGTCCCGATTTCCCCCTTGATTATGCTTATCGCTTATGGTCATTTAATTGCTTCCGCGACCAAGGATGTGTAATGATACGCTATGAGGCTTGTTTGGGGTTCCTTCGGGTTCCCCATTCGCCGGTCACAGCTAGGCCCTAGGCTTGGGTCGTGACACTACCCTGAGACTGAGTACCCTTAGATCTGAATTTCTGAGAATTTTGATTCCCGTGATCATTCCCATTCCTTGGTGAAGGTGCACTAGCTGAAGATGGAGCAGGTCCAGATGACCTTTGCTGAAAGGATGATCGATTTCCATTCCCGCTCTTTTGCTGGCAAGTCTTATGACTTGCTGTTTTGGCCCTCTTGTTGTGAAACTCTTTTCTGTCATTTAACTTATCTTCCTCAACCTACTGTACATGAATCATGAGCCTGGCTATGTCCATGTCCCCTACCAACATAATCCCCTTACCTTCTTTACTCGATAGCGGGATAGACCAGACACAAACAGACTCATCCTACTTATCATATCTGCCACCATCTTCAGAGCATAGCGGGATAGATGAGTGAACTTGATGTTGTACTCCTGCACACTCATAGATTCCTGCTTCAGATTCATAAACTCTCTTACCTTTGCTTCCCTTAGTTCGCGGGGAAAGAAGCGCCCCAAGAAAGCATCTTCAAACACCGCCCAACTCAAAGTTGGTGCCCCCTATTCCCTGTTCTTCTTTCATTTTTCATGCCATATTCTAGCAATACCTTTGTGCTGATATGAGGCTAACTCCACACACTCTGCATCGGCAACAAGCATAACGTCAAACACTTTATGAAGTTTCTCCACAAAGTTCTCCGGATCCTCTGTGATATTTGAACCTGTGAACTCTGGGGGATTCATCCTCAAAACCTCACAGATTCTGGATGTATCAGCCACATCCTGATGACCTATTCTTTGTTGACCAGCTTGATTTGCCACAATCCGAGTCAGGATTTGAATAGCATTCCTGAACTAAGAATTGGTGACATCTCGCTAAGGGGGTTGCACTTCTGGTGCATTGGAAACTTCTTGACCTTGAGGATTCACATTCCTCCTAGCATGACGTCCTCAAACTGCTCTTCGTGGAGGCATGATCTGAAAAGACACGTGTAAGCAGGAGTTAGAGGTAACTTTCATAGAGTTGAACTCTATCGCATGAACATGAGTAAGAAGAAAGTGAACGTTCCTAAATGTCGTAGCCTCCTATTTATAGGTGTGGCGCGCTTCACACCTATAAGAATGACTCTACAGACACGACTTCATAGACACCCTAGGACTCTTAAACTCTTGGCTCTGATACCAAGTTTGTCATGCCCCGAGCTGTCACGTTTTTAGAGGGTACCCTAGGCGTAACTGGCACTCGGAGACCATTGCTGGTCACAAGCGAACCACTTAATCTGATCACTCATTCAATCACTCAACGGAAGACTTAGATAAAGCGAAGAAGACACTTAAGTGGGCTAACAATCAACAACCCACTAAAAGGATAGGTTAAATACTTAGTACAAATCAACTCAACATCATAAGAAATTAAAAATGAGAACATCACCTCTACCCTGTCACTGTCTATGAAGCCTGTAAACTCATCATAAGAAGGTACCGGTACAGGCCCACAGCTACCTCAAAGGACTACTCTAATAAAGAAAATCAACTAGAATAAAAAGGTCCCTCTGAAAGCGAAGAGGTCTCACCAAAAGCTAGAATGGGGAGATCTTCAACGAAGCGCCTGTTGAGGATCTCTAACATCTGTATCTGCATCATAAATGATGCAGTGTTGAATGGCGTCAGTACATGGAATGTACGGTATGTAAAATAGCTGAAAGAAAATTCGATCAATAATACTCAACATCATGCAACTAGACTCAAGTGACTCAACTTAGAAATCGACTCAACTCAATAAGCATGCGAATTAAAAATTAACCAATTCTTTGAAAATAGACTCAATGATATGCACCTGAACCAACTCAAACCATTCATTTATAGGGAGTTTCTCTAACCGACAACCATCACTTATGCGCTAGTGATGATACAATGCTTTGCATTGCCGTTGCCGCAGCCATCCAAAACCTTGCCGGAGTAGGGGACGAACAACCTCATTGGATCTACAATCAATCAAAGTCCTCATTTTGGGACTAGAAAAGCATAACCTCTATCCTACGCTTGTGCTCAATACTACTCCCAAAAGACTCAATGTGCTCATATGCTCAATCAGATCAATTTATTCGAATCATTTCATCTAGTCTCATTGGATTCTCATCAAACTTAATCTCATCTCAATCATCAGTTCTTTCATTTAAAACGTGCTTTCAAACTCATTCATATTTCCTCAAGACTAGACTCAATCATTTATTTATATTCAAAATACTCGTGTTCAAAATAATAGAAGTTTCAGAACCTTTCAGACTCAACTCAGACTTGACTCATTCTCATTCAAAAACGTTCACAAATCATGCTTTAAAAAATCCATCAATGCATAAATAACCAATGCCAAAAACTCAATTAAGGTTCATGTGAATGAAGACATGAATGTATACCGCAAATACTCAACTCATAGACATCATCAATACCTATGTAATTATACACAAGAACTCAATAGAATTTAATGATAATTCAAGAACTCAATTGATGGAAACTAGAAACTCAAACTCAATTCGACTCAATGAAGATGTAGGGCACGTGGATGAACTCAATCCAACATTATGGGTAGCCTTACATACCTGGAAATAACAAAGTTTTTGGCGGAATCGATCAAAATCGAAGAACGCTTGGAACCCTAGCTTTTCTCCTCTTGGAACATTACTCTAATGTCTTGAAGTATTAATGAACGTAAAAAGATTGATTAACACATTCTATGCCCTTAATTTGGTGTGAAACGACGTAGTTTAGGCTTAGAATAGAGTTAAAACGACATAGTTTGGGGTACCAAACACTTTTGAAAAAGACTAGATTGACCCTAACTCAAAAACTGACGAAGGGCCTCACAGGAAAGGCTTCACGAGCCGTCTAATGCTTCACGGCCCGTACAGCCGATCGTAAAGCTTAATCAGCCTGATAGTGCTCCACTAAAATAATCATAACCTTTTACTCCAAATTTTAAATGGAGCAAACTCGGTGACGTTGGAAATAGGACTCAAAGACCTTTAATTTGATAGATCATGGGTCACCTAATTTATTTTAGGTCTGAAGATATGGTCTATTGAAGTTGACCCATAACTCCAAGTCAGACAAGTCTCTTTCATGAGCCACTTCAAGGCTCGTGTGAAGCTCCACGCGCCGTTTAGGTGACCGTGGTTCTTCTCAGTAGCCTTAAGGGTGCAACCTCACTTAATATTGATGAAGTGACCCTCAAGACAGGCCTCACGGACCACCTAGAAAACCACGGCCCGTCAAGTGGGTCGTGAAGATGCTTTGCCCGACAGGGCTTCACTAAACCGATCATGACTTTTTACTCCAGGCTCGGAATTAGGCAAACTTGGTGGCGTTGGAAACAGAACTCAAAGACCTTCAATTTACTAGATGATGAGCCACCTAATTCCTTATATGCTAAGAGATATGGTCATTTGAAGCTAACCCAAGTAAAATCTCATATTGAACTCAGTCGGTATGATAGCTTTCGACTCCATTTTGTGCTAGGGGTTCTTGTGACCTTAATTCATACTCAATTTCATTCACACACTAAAGAATTGACCTTAGAATCCAATAATAATTTAGAACCACTCTATACGACCTTATACAAAATTTCAAGAATGGTTCGAATCTTCACTTAGAAATTTTTGAGGTGTTACAATATCTCCCCCTTGGGAACATTCGTCCTCGAAAGATGACCAAGCTAAGGATTTTTATAAAGGCATGAATAAAATGCAAGAACTTAAATACTCAAACTCAAGATTAACTTGCTAAAATTCTAAAACTTGAGAAGGTACTAACTCAGACGTAAGAATAGGGATAGGAATGGTACCTTCAACATCGACATTAGGAGGAACGAATAGGTGTGGGTACTTGACTTTCATATCCTCATCGGCTTCCCATGTAGCCTCCTCAACAAATTGATTTCTCCACAAAACTTTGACTTAAGCGACCTCTTTGGTTCTCAACTTGCGAACTTGGCGATCAAGAATTTGGACAGGACTCTCCTCATAAGACAAACTATCTTTCACCCCAATATTTTCTATTGGAACAATGAGTGAAGGGTCTCCCAAGAACTTCTTAAGCATAGAAATATGAAACACAAGATGAACGACATCTCAATCTGGTGGGAGCTCTAACTCAAAGGTGACATTACCAACTCTCTTCACAATCTGATAAGGACCAATGAATCGGGGACTAAGCTTCCCCTTCTTCCCAAATCTCATAACACCTTTCATGGGCGAAACTTTCAAATACACCCAATCATTTATCTCAAACTCCAAATCTCTTATCCTCACATCATTGTAGGACTTTTGGCGACTCTGTGCAGTTTTCAACCTCTCTTGGATGGTCTTCACCTTTTCCATAGCTCAATGAACTAACTCAGGTCCAATCGACTTAGCTTCACCCACTTTGAGCCACCCAATTGGTGATCTACACCTCCTTCCATAGAGGGCCTCCAAAGGAGTCATCTGAATACTCGAATGAAAACTGTTATTATATACAAACTCAATAAGCGGCAAGTGATCGACCAAATTACTTTTGAAATCAATGACACAAGCCCTTTACATATCCTCAAGAGTCTAAATTTTACGCTCTGCCTGACCATCTGTTTGCGGATGGAAACCAGTACTAAGGTTCACCTTTGAACCTAAACCTTTCTGAAATGACTTCCAAAACTTTGCAGTGAATTTGGTACCTCTGTCTGAGATGATAGATAAGGGAACCCCATGCAATCTGACTATCTCTTTGATGTATAACCTCACATAAACCTCGGCCGAATCCGTAGTCTTAACTGTAAAGAAGTGGGTTGATTTTGTCATCCTATCCACAATCGCCAAATAGAGTCATGCTGTCAACGAGACCACAACAAACCTGTAATAAAGTCCTTATTGATCATCTCCCACTTCCACTCTGGAAACCCTATATTTTGAGCTACTCCACAAGGCCTTTGATGCTCAACCTTGACTTGTTGGCAATTTGGGCAATTTGAAACAAAGTCGGCGATCTCCCTCTTCATACCACTCCACCAATAAACTTCTCTCAAGTCATGATACATTTTTGTAGAACCTAGATGAATCGAATATCTGGATCTATGGGTCTCTGCCATGATTCTGTATCAGATTCCATCAACATTCGGCACACACAATCTGCCTTGATACCTCAACACTCCATCTCCCCCTTTGGCAAAAGCCATAGCTTTCTGCTTATGAACATCCTTCTTCAACTGAAGTAGAACAAGGTCTTGGTCTTGCTTTTCCTTCACTTCAACAACTAATGAGGACTCAGCCCTATTCTGAATCATGACACCTCCCTCGCTAGAGTCCACAAGGTGAACTCCTAAACATGCAAGCCTGTGCACCTCTTTAGCCAACTCTTTTATTCCTTCCTCAATATGAGCGGTGCTTCCCATGGATAACCTGCTAAGAGCATCAGCAACAACATTAGCTTTACCTGGGTGGTAGATAATACTCACGTCATAGTGCTTGAGCAACTCAAACCATCTTCGCTGCCTCAGGTTTAGCTCTTTCTGACTGAATACATATTGTAGGCTCTTGTGATCAGTAAACACATCCACATGCACTCTATACAAATATTGGCGCCATATTTTTAATGCAAACACCACTGCTGCCAACTCGAGGTCGTGAGTTGGATAATTCCTCTTATGTATCTTAAGCTGACCTTTCCTTTTTGCATCAACACACAACCCAATCAAACTCTGGACGGATCACAATAGATCACAAAGCCATCAATTCCCTCGGATAGGGATAACACTGGGGTAGTAGTCAGCCTAGTCTTCAACTCTTGAAAACTTTTCTCACAGGCATCGAACCATTGAAACTTAGTCTTCTTCTAAGTCAACTTAGTCAATGGAGAGGATATGGATGAGAATCCCTCTACAAACCTTCTGTATTAACCAGCTAAACCCAAGAAACTCTTTATGTCAGTTGGGGATGTGTGTCTAGGGCAGTTCTTTAATGCCTCAATCTTCTGTGAATCAACTCGAATACCTTCACCAGAAATAACATGGCCTAAGAATGCCATAGAAGCAAGCCAAAATTTACACTTCGAGAACTTAGCATACAACTCCTTATCCTTGAGAGTCTTAAGAACAATTCTAAGATGGTTGGCGTGCTCCTCCTCATTTCTAGAGTAGACCAATATATCATCGGTAAACACAATCACAAACATGTCCAGATATTGTTTGAACACTCGATTAATCAAATTCATAAATGCTGCTGGAGCGTTAGTCAAACCAAAGGACATAACAAGAAACTCGAAGTGACCATATCGGGTTTGGAAAGCCGTCTGTGGGATGTCACATTCTCTCACTTTCAACTGATTATAGCCTGATCTGAGGTCTATCTTTGAGAAACAAGTGGCACCCTGAAGTTGGTCAAACAAATCATGTATCTTGGGAAGAGGATACTTATTCTTAATGGTGACCTTGTTCAACTGATGGTAGTCAATGCACATTCTGAGGGAACCATCTTTCTTTTGCACGAATAGGACAGGAGTGCCCCAAGGTGAGACACTCGGCCTAATGAACCCCTTATCTAAGAGATCTTTCAACTCTTTCATAGTCAACCCCTTTTGCTTCAGATTCACAAACTCCTCATCCTTTGCTTCCCTCAGCTCTTGGGGAAAGAAGTGATTGAGGAATGCACTCTCAAACTCATCCCAAATAGAAGGCTCAGCATCTTCACCACGACTCTCCTCCTACTGATTATACCAAACATTAGCAATATCCTTGAGCTAATAGGAAACCAACTAAACTCCCTCAACCTCAGTAGCATGCATTGCCTTTAGAATCTTCCACATCTCATCAATGAAGTTTTAAGGATCCTCCTCAACCTTAGACCCTGTGAAAACTGGCGGACTCATCCTTAAAAACTCTCTAATCCTTGTAGCGGCAGACCGCTCTTGAGAATAAGTGCTAGGAGTTGGAGAGCTCTGCTAATTGGATTGGGCAGCCACTAACTGGGTAAGCATAGCAATTGCACCCCTAAAATCGGCCTTAGAAGTAAGAGCATACGGAGTAGTAGGCATTTGAGGCACCTCAGTAGGCCGTGCAGGTCGGCCCCTAGTTCTCACCCCTGACTTTGAGGGCATATCATACTGCGGAACCTCGGTGTTGGCGGCATTCCTCTGGCTAGCGGTACGTTTAGGAGGCATGATCTGTAACGCGTAAATGCACGAATCGGAAATGACCTTTTATAGAGTTAAAATCTATCGCACGAACTCAGAATATGGAAGAAGTGAGACAATTTGTAATGTCCTATAGCCTCGTGAATATCAGTGTGGTACACGACACACCCATCAACAAGACTCTACTAGACAGGGCTTCATAGACACCCTAGGTCTCTTGAACTCTGTGCTCGAATACCAAGATTGTCATGCCCCGAGAGGGTACCCTAGGCGTGGCTGGCACTCAGAGACCATTGCTGGTCCCAAGAGAACCACCTGGTCTGATCACTCATTCAATCACTCAACGAAAGACTTAGATAAAGCGAAGAAGATACTCAAGTGGGCTAACAATGAACAACCCAATAAAATGATAGTTTAAATACTCAGTTCAAATCAACTTAACATCACAATAAATTCAAAATGGGAACATCAACTCTACCCTGTCATTGTTTATGAAACCTCTAAACTCATCATAAGAAGGTACCAGGACAGACCCACGGCTACCTCAAAGGACTACTCTAATAAAGAAAATCAACTAGAATAAAAAGGTCCCTCCGAAAGTGAGGAGGTCTCACCAAAGGATGGAATGGAGTGATCTTCAACAAAGTGCTTGTTGAGGATCTCTAACACCTGTATCTGCATCACAAAGGATGCAGCACCGAATGACGTCAGTAAATGGAATGTACGGTATGTAAAATAGCTGACACGAAATTCGATTAATAATATTCAACTCAACTCAATAAGCATGCGAGTTTAAAATTAACCAATGCTTTGAAAACATACTCAATGATATGCACCTCAACCAACTCAAACCATTCATTTATAGGGAGTTTCTCTAACCGACAACCATCACTTATGAGCTAGTGCTGATACAATACTTTGCACTGTCGTTGCCGCAGCCGTCCAATACCTTGCCGGAGTAAGGGACGATCAACCTCACTGGATCTACAATCAATCAAAGTCCTCTTTTTGGGACTAGAGAAGCATAGCCTCTATCCAACACTGGCTACGTAGTTTATGGGAATTGAATTGTTATTTACTCTTACCCAAATTGGTGCTCAATACTTCTATCAAAAGACTCAATGTGCTCATATGCTCAATCAGATCAATTTATTTGAATCATTTTATCTACTCTTATTGGACTCTCATCAAACTCAATCTCATCTCAATCATCAATTTTTTCATTTAAAACATGCTTTCAAACTCATTCATATCTCATTAAGACTCTATCTCAATCAAATATTTAAACTCAAAATACTCGTGTTCAAAATAATGGAAGTTTAAGAACCTTTCTAATTAAACTCAGACTCGACTCATTCTCATTAAAAAATGTTCACAAGTCATGGTTTAAAAACTCCATCACTGCATAAAATAACCAATGCAAAAAACTCAATTAAGGTTCATGTGAATGAAGACATGAATGTATACCTCAAATACTCAACTCATAGACATCATCAATACCTATGTAATTATACACAAAAACTCAATAGAATTTACAGATAATTCAAGAACTCAATTGATGGAAACTAGAAACTCAAACTCAATTCGACTCAATGAAGATGTAGGGCACATGGACGAACTCAATCCAACGTTATTGGTAGCCTTACATACCTGGAAAGTACAAAGTTCTTGGCGGGATAGATCAAAATCGAAAAATGCTTGGAACCCTAGCTTTTCTCCGCTTGGAACCTTACTATAATGTCTTGAAGTGTTAATGAATGTAAAAAGATTGATTCCCACTTTCTAAGCCCATAATTTGGTGTGAAACGACGTAGTTTAGGCTTAGAATAGGGTTAAAACGACGTAGTTTTGGGTACCAAACACTTTTGAAAAAGACTAGATTGACCTTAACTCAAAAATTGATGAAGGGCCTCACAGGAAAGGCTTCACGAGCCATCTAATGCTTCACCGCCCGTACAGCCGGTCGTGAAGATTAATCAGCTTGGAAGAGCTCCACTAAAACGAGCATAACATTTTACTTCGAATTTCAAATGGAGCAAACTCGGTGGCGTTAGAAAGAGGGCTCAAAGAAATTTAATTTGATAGGTCATGAGACACCTAATTCATTTTAGGCCGAAAGATATGGTCTATTGAAGTTGACCCAAAACTCCAAGTCTGGCAAGCCTCTTTCACGAACCACTTCACGGCTCGTGTGAAGCTCCACGGGCCGTTTAGGTGACTTTGGTTCTTCACAGTAGCCACGGGCCGTCTAGAGCACCACGACCCATCAAGTTGGTCGTGAAGATGCTCTACCCGATAGGGTTTCATAGAAACGAGCATAACTTTTTACTCGAGGCTCGGAATTAGGAAAACTTGGTGGCGTTGGAAAGAGAACTCAAAGACTTTCGATTTAGTAGCTCATGAGCCATCTTATTCTTTATATGCTGAACAATATGGTCATTTGAAGTTAACCCAAGTAAAATCTTATATTGAAACTCAATCGGTAAGAAAACTTTCAACTCAATTTTGTGCTAAGGGTTCTTGTGACCTTAATTCATACTCAATTTCATTCACACACTAAAGAATTGACCTTAGAATCCAAGAACAATTAAGAACCACTCGGTACGACCTTATACATATTTTCAGGAATGGTTCGAGTCTTAATTTAGAAAATTTTGGGGTGTTACACGAGCCTACACCCTGGACATGACCGACACTCGAGAATCATTTCTGGTCTCCAAGGAAACCCCTTGGCTTGGCTGACTACTTAGTAGAAGATTTACTCAAGCGGTAACAAGCTTTGAAATAAAATTTAGAACATTCAAACTCCAACAAATACTTAACTCAAACTTTCTGAAATATTAAGTTTAATAATGATAATACTTTGCAAACAGTCTCAAAACATCTTAACAAAAGAAAAAAATACTGAGAGATTCCTCAACTCTAACTATCTATTAAGCCTCTAATACTAGGATAGATGTCGGGACAAGACCCATGAAAACTCAACAATGGCAGGAAAATAAATGTGACGCCCTTCGGAAAGCAAGGAGACTCACCAAAGCTAACTGGAGTGCAAATGATCTCAATGAAGCACCCGTTGATGACCCTGAACACCTGTATCTGCATCATAAAAAGATGTAGGTCGAATGCCATCAGTACATTGAATGCACGAGTATGTAAAATGGCTGAGTAAAACAATAACTGAACTAATAAGGCTAGGAGAATAGTCACGTCAACTCAACTCAACTCAATGCAAATCAATAATAAGAGATGACATATTTAAAGCTTTTTAAATAAAAAATACTAACTCAAGGATGTATATAAAAATACAATAAATTACTCTATACTCTTATTTGGGAGATTCTGTAACAGACAACCATCACTATGAGCTATGTGATGATACAACGTCTTGCCCACGCCGGCAAAACTGTCCTATACCTTGCCAGGGTATAGAACACCTCAACTAAGTGGATCCACTAAGCAATAAAGATTCATCTAAAAAGTATGACCCATTACCTATGTTGGCTGACATGGTTTATGAGGATTTTGAGTTGTCTGAACTCATCCCCATATCAGTGCTCAATACTACTCCCAATAATATACTCATACTCAAATGTATAAAACGTACTCTTTCTCTATTTTGAGGTAATTACTCAAAAGAACCTCTTAAAAGAGGTAATTGCTCAAAAATATCTCTGAACTGATAAACTCTTTTTAGAAATCAAAGTTTCTCTTTCTCAATGTAAAAATGATACATTTGGAATACTTAGTTCCCTTATACTTTTTTCTCAATTATTTAAACTCTTCTCATAACTCATCTTTGATTTGTCAAAAAATTAGTTTAAGACCATTGTTTTGTTAAGAAGGATTCTCAATAATAACTCAACAATAGGGTTCATGCTGAAACTAGACATGAACAATTAACTCAAGAATCTCAATGCATGATATAGCAATTTAATAATCAAGAAATAGAACTCAGAACTCATCAACAAAACTCATTTCAAGAATTATAAAAACTAAGGATGTAACCCTAGATTGTTCTTTACTGATAGAAAGTAGATGTAGGGCGTGAGGACGAACTTAATCCATCATTATGGCAGCCTTACATACCTGGGAAGAACAAAGTTCTTGGCGAAATCAAAAGAACGATTAAAAACCTAGTGTTCTCCTCTTAGATCTTTGCTCTAAGACTTGGAAGCGTTAATGAGAGTATTAGAATTGATTAATACTATTAAGGACCTTAATTAGGTGTAAAAACTTCATGGGTTAGGCTTAGAAGGGGTGGAAAAATACTAAAACACCCCTCTTAAAAAATGATGAAAAATCTTCTACGAGTCTATCTATAGTTCGTGGTTTGTTCTGTGGACCGTAGAACACATCCGTGTAATTTATATTGAATATTTCGGCTCGAAACATCATTCTACGGGTCTTATCTATGACCCGTTGAAGTTTCTACGAACCGTAGATCTAATCTGTAGACTTAATACTAAATTTCAGGCTCAAAAGTTTATTTACGATTCCAATCTATGGCCCGTAGAAGTTCCTATGGCCCGTAGAATGGATTCTTAGAAAAGGGACCCCAAAAATTGAGTCTCTGAACTTTTTTTATGACTTGACAATACGAGTCGTAGTTCCATCTACGGCCCGTACATTGGATTCGTAGTTCACAGACTCAGAAAACTCAGATATGACAGTCTCAAGTTGAAAAGAGGCAAACCTTGTGGTGTTGGAAAGAGGACTCAAATACCTTTAATTTATTAGTTCATGGGGCCACCTAATTCATTATGTGTTGGGAGATATGATTGTTTGAAGTTGACATAAGTAGAATCTTATGTCAAAATTTAATCGATAATGAAGCTTTCAACTCAACTTTGTGCAAGGGGGTTCTTGTGACCTTAAGTCATATACAAATCCATTAGAACACCAAAGAAATGACCTTTACACATATGAGGAATATAAGAATCACCCAATACGATTTGTACATGCAAAAATAATGATTCGGGCCTTAGCTTATAAAGTTTTGAGGCGTTACAATTTATATATATTTTCGTTCTTTAATGACTTGAAGTGTTAATGAATGTAAAGAACTGATTAACACTTTCTAAGCCCTAAATTAGGTGTAAAACGTCGTGATTTAGGCTTATAATAGGGGTTACAATGACGTAATTTAAGTACCAAACGCATATGCGAAAGTCCAAAATGGCCCCAGCTTAAAAGACTAACAAGGTGCCTTAAACGATATTGTTTTGAACATAGTCACTCCCTATCTAAAGTTATCTTACATGAAACAAGGTATCTGGGCATGAAGTAAGTTTAGGACTATTATGCCTTAAGCAATACAACTGCTAGGTTTAAAGCCTAGCAACACCTCTAAACTATGCCCTCCTTTATGAATACCGCACCTCATTAGTTGCAATGCATAACTCGTACAAGGGTTTATGACTACTCTTACCAAGGTCTAAGTTAAATTGTCTGCTCTTAATGTGTTCAAGCCTAATCTCTAAATCAGAAGATGCTAAACATGAATGTTTGCACTAATCTAAACCACAAGATTAAGGTTTTATGCCTCTATAGGTAATCTCATCCCATGAATACTACTCCTTACCATTACATTCAACCAAACTTCGAGTCCTAGTCAAGAAGAATCTAATGCATCATGTATTCATCCACATGTAACAATACCACATTTAAGCCTAGTACTATAGCCAATCCATGGACTTAAGAGAGTCTATAGAAATTGTCCCATCTCCTTACCACATAGAGTCACTCATGTGGATCTTGTAGAGCTTGATATGTTAGGTTTTGATGTTATCCTTGGGATGGATTGGTTGCATTTTTGTTATGCTTCTATTGATTGTAGGACCCGAATGGTCAAGTTTCAATTTCCCGATGAGCGTATCCTAGAATGGAAGGGGGAGAATTCTATCTTTAGAGGTCAATTTGTTTCTTGTCTTAAAGCTAGAAAGATGATTTCTAAGGGGTGCATATACCATCTTGTTAGGGTGAGGGATGTGGATTCCAAAACCCCTACTCATGAGTTGGTCCCTTTGTTAATGAGTTTCTAGAAGTGTTTCCCGACGATTTACCCGGTATTCCTCTCGAAAAGAAATAGACTTCGGTATTGATCTTCTCCCCGATACGCAACCTATCTCTAATATTCCTCCTTATCGAATGGATCTGACAGAACTTAAGGAACTAAAAGAGAAATTGAAAGATTTGTTGGATAAGGATTTCATCCGACTAGGTATTTTTCCATGGGGTGCTCCGGTCTTGTTTGTGAGGAAGAAGGATGGTTCACTTCATATGTGCATTGACTATCGCCAATTGAACAAGGTTACCATTAAGAATAAGTATCCTCCTCCAAGAATAGATGACTTGTTTGATCAACTTCAAGGGGCTAGTTACTTCTCTAAGATCGACCTTCGTTCGGGTTATCACCAGTTGAGGGTGAAAGAAGATAACATTCCGATAATGACTTTTCGGACTAGATATGGGCATTATGAATTCCTAGTGATGTTGTTTGGGTTGAAAAATACTCCGGCCGCGTTTATAGATTTGATGAATGGGGTGTTTAGACAATACCTTGACATATTTGTGATCGTGTTCATAGATACTATCTTGATCTATTCAAGGAGTGAGGATGAGCATGTCGATCATTTGAGGATTGTATTGCAAGTTCTCAAGGACCAACAACTCTTTGCAAAGTTTAGTAAATGTGAGTTTTGGCTAAGGTTCGTGAATTTTCTTGGTCACATCGTCTCCTGTAAGGGTATTGAGGTAGATCATAAGAAGACGGATGCGGTTAAGAATTGGCCTAGACCTCTATCACCTTCAGATATTCATAGTTTCTTGGGTTTTGCCGGTTATTATAGGAGGTTTATTGAAGGGTTTTCTTCAATTGCTTCCCCATTGATGGCTTTGATTCAAAAGAAGGTTAAGTTCACTTGGTCCGAAGCATGTGAGAAGAGTTTTCAAGAATTAAGGATAGACTCACTTCGGCTCCGATATTAACTTTATCGAAAGGGTCCGATGGGTTTGTGGTTTATTGTGATGCCTCAAGAATTGGGCTAGGATGTGTTCTTATGCAAAATGGAAAATTTATTGCTTACGCTTCAAGGAAACTCAAGATTCATGAAAAGAACTATCCTACTCATGACTTAGAGTTGGCGGCGGTTGTGTTTGCTTTAAAGATTTGGAGGCATTATTTGTATGGTGTGCATGTTGACATTTTTATCGACCATAAGAGTTTGAAATATGTGTTCAAACAAAAAGATCTAAATCTTCGCCAAAGGAGGTGGCTTGAGTTGTTAAAAGACTATGACATGAGTGTCCTCTATCACTCCGGAAAGGCTAATGTGGTGGCGGATGCTCTTAGTCGATTATCTATGGGTAATGTTGCTCATGTTGAGGATGGTGAGAAAGAGTTGGTTCGTGATGTTCATGGATTGGCCCGATTGGGTGTTCGGTTGGTTGATTCCACTAAAGGTGGTGTTATGGTTCACAATGGTTCCGAATTGTCTTTTATGCATGATGTGAAGGCTAAACAAGATCTTGATCCTACTTTGGTTGAATTGAAGGAAGTAGTGCTCAAAAATTATATGGAGGCTTTCTCCCAAGGGGGAGATAGTGTGCTTCGATATCAAGGTCGCTTGTGTGTTCCCGATATAGAAGACCTAAGAGGACAAATTTTATCGGAATCCCATAGTTCTCTATATTCCATTCACCCGGGAGCTACTAAGATGTACCGTGATTTGCAGGAGGTCTATTGGTGGAATGGGATGAAGAAGGATATAGCGGAATTTGTGGCTAAATGTCCTAATTGTCAACAAGTAAAAGTTGGGCATTAAAAGCCGGGAGGTTTATCCCAAGATATTAGTATTCTTACTTGGAAGTGGAAAGATGTGAATATGTACTTTATTGTTGGTTTACCACGCACCCGGCAACAATATGATTCGATTTGGGTTATTATAGATCGAATGACCAAATCAACCCATTTCATTCCCGTCAAGGTTTCTTATTCGGCGGAGGATTATGCTAAGTTGTACTTGAGGGAAATGGTTAGGTTGCATGGAGTGCCTTTATCCATTATCTCTGATCGAGGTGCACAATTCACCTCTCAATTTTGGAAATCCTTCCAAAAAGGTCTTGGTACTCGTGTTAAGCTTAGTACGACCTTTCATCCTCAAACCGATGGGCAAGCGGAGCGTACTATCCAAACTTTGGAAGATATGTTGAGAGCTTGTGTGATTGATTTCAAGGGTAATTGGGATGATCATTTGCCTTTGATTGAATTTGCTTATAACAATAACTACCATTCTAGTATTGGTATGGCTCCATTTGAAGCTCTCAATGGTAAGAGGTGTAGATCTCCTATATGTTGGTTTGAAGGTGGTGAAGTTGCTTTGATAGGTCCTGAGTTGGTACATGAGGCTATGGAGAAAGTTCGGCTTATTAGAGAAAGGTTGAAAACGGTTCAAAGTTGACAAAAGTCCTATGCCGATGTTAGAAGGAGAGATTTAGAATTTGATGTTGATGATTGAGTTTACTTGAAAATTTCACCCATGAAGGGTGTAATGAGATTTGGAAAGAAAGGGAAGCTTAGTCCCTATTATGTAGGCCCATATCAAATTTTGAGACGTGTTGGTAAGGTTGCTTATGAATTTGATTTGCCTAATGATTTGGCATCGGTGCATCCGGTTTTCCGTGTCTCATTATAGAAGAAATGTGTTGGTTATCCGACCTCTATAGTGCCATTGGAAAATCTTGGCATAAAGGATAGTCTCTCCTATGAAGAAGTTCCGGTTGAGGTTTTAGACCGGCAAGTCCAAAAGTTAAGAAATAAAGAAGTTGCTTCCGTGAAGGTTCTTTGGAGGAATCAATTAGTTGAGGGTGCTGCTTGGGAGGCCGAGGCCGATATGATGTCCTGATATCCTCATCTTTTTCCCTCCAACCCTACTCTAGCTTGAGGTATCTAAGTTCCTCATGGTTCATTCTTTTGGTCTCATGTGTCTTAAGATATTCCCATGATTCCTCATTTATGCATGTTCTTGAAGAGTCTAAATTTTGAGAAAATGAGTTGACTTGATTGATTTCTCTATGATTATGTGAATTTGAGTATGAGTTGCATATGACCTTCATGAATGATGTTTTGAACATGCTTTAGCTTGGATTTGATGTTTCCTTCTCAAATATGTGCATTTATGTGATTGCATGCATGTTGGGCTGTTAGATTAAGTTCCTATCCTTCCTATGATGTCTTGAATCCCATTCGAGGACGAATGTTCCCAAGGAGGAGATATTGTAACACCTCAGATTTTGAAAGAAGAAAGTTGTAGATTCTAGCGCCAGTGACGACGGAGGCCACCTACGGACTGTAGATGGACTGACGGACCTTAGGTGGAAACCGTAGTTGCGCCATTGAAGGTCTGCAAAATGTCAAGTTCCAGAACCTTAATGATGGTCTACCAGGATGGCCCGTCGATCTTTCCACGAGTCGTAGATGGGTCTCGTAGGTCTCCTCCAGACTTAGTTAAATTCTTAAGTCATAAGTTCAGACCTACGGTTGCCATGTATGGTCCGTCAATTGAACCACGAGTCATACATAGGATCTGTCATTGCGGGGTCCAAGATTTACAGTCTCTGAATCTATCTACAGTGGGACATGACGGTCTGTAGGTTGACTTACAGACCGTAAGTCCAATCGTAGATAGGGGTCCGACAATTATTTTGAAGGGGTTTTTGGTATTTTCACTAGATGTTTAGTCCCTAATCTAAGTCGGTTACCCTTTAACCCTAGGCACTATATAAGCCTATTCAGCCTAATTTTACCCATTCTCAATCATTCCCAAAACTCTCCTCTTTCAAATATTTCTCTCTCTAGAAGTTAGAAAAAGCAGAAGAAGAAGAAGAGGGCAAGCTAGGGTTCAAGAAATCAAGCTTTTCTTCATCAATTGCTTAAGGAATTGAGACCCTAAGGTATGATAGTGTTCATCCATGGAGCCCTTTCCTCCATGGAATCCCTAAAACCTCAAATTTTCAAAGTATCAAATCCACAATTTGATTTAAGGGTTTTCTTCTATGATGTGGGTTCTTTCAATTATGATCAAATTACTTTCAATTATGGTTTTCTAACTATGAATTGTGTTGAATTACATGTTTTAAGATGAATCCCCATGAGCCCACATGAATTTCCCTAATTTTGATATTTATACATTGATGATGGATTGAATTATGAAGAAGATGGAATTTATGAAGTTTATGTGAACTCATGCATGTTTTTAATGATTTCTAAATTTATGATTCATGATGAATTGATGAATGATGAAAAGATGAGTTTTATGAAGTGTGCATGTTCAATTATGAAATTGATGATGATTTAAGATGCTTTGAGGTTGAAGTCCCAAAGTTGATAATTGTTGCATAGTGAAAGGTTTTCTCACTTGATTGCTCAATTGATGAATGTGGAAGGTTTTCTCACATAATTGATTCATAACTTGTTGAAAGGTTTTTCTCAACCAAAGTTGAATCAAAAGGTTTATGGAGCTGTTATGTGAACTTTAGCTTGGATTGGTAACTCTAGTTGTAACCTTCCATGGAAAATAAGATGAATAAGAAATATGACTATTCCGTGGAATTTATGCTTAGCACTGACAGGATATGGAGATGGAAGCTTTCCTTTTAGTAGAGGCCGGGTTTCTAGTAGCAATCTTCTTATCCCTTACCTATGTGCCCTCATAGGATGATGGTCTATGATAGACACTAGCTAGTGGATCCACGTAAGCTATATGTTAAGTAAAGGGTCCTACCTTGGCAAGTAGGATGGCCCTATCGGTGTGGGGTTAGACACCGGATTCCATGCTGATAGCTCACATGGTCTTACATGTCGGTTAAGGATACTTCCCACAACAATGAGCTAAAGAGTTTTTATGATGTCCCTCAAGTAAAGTAAAGATGCTTAGATTTCTTTGACTATGGTTCATGTTTTATGCTACCTAACCTTTCTCATGTTTTAACTTGGTCATTGCATGCCATGAAAATGTCCAATTTTAGCATGTTTTATATGATTTTGTGCATTGCTATCATACTTGGTGCTTGATTGTACTAATGCATACTCTTGCCTATATTGACTTATTAATGTAGGGCCCGGTGATTCTCCATCTATTTGTGGCTAGAGCTTAGTAGAAGGATCGTTGAAGACTTGGTGAGTCCTCAACCATTCAAAGACATAGGCTAGTTGTCATTACTTTTATGTTCTTTCATTTTGGTATTGTATTGGGTAACGTCCCAAACTTTATTGTCACGCCCCGAGCCTACACCCTGGACGTTGCCGGAACTTGAGAACCATTTTTGGTCCCCAAGCGAACCCCTTGGCCTGGCTGACTACTTAGCGGAAGATTCACTCAAGCATTAACAAGCTTAGAATTAATATATAAGACATTTAAAATCCAACAATTTTATAAACTCAAACTGTCTGAAAACACTTAAGTTCAACAATGGAAATAATTTGCAAAACAGTCAAGAAATATCTTATCAAAAGGAAATATATTGAGTGACTCATCAACACTAACTATCTATGAAGCCTCTAAATACTAAGATAAATGTCGGGACAGTACCCTCGACAACTAAACAAAATAGGAAACATAGCGTGAAGTCCTCCAGAAAGTAAGGAGGCTCACCAAGACTAGCTGGAGTGCAAATGGTATAAACGAAGCGCCTGTTGATGACCCTGAACACCTGTATCTGCATCATAAAAAGATGCAGATCGAATGACATCAGTACATTGAATGCACGAGTATGTAAAATGGCTGAGTAAAACAATAAAAAACTGATAGAGATAGGAGAATACTCACCTCAACTCAATACAAAGCAATAATAAGAGATGATATATTTATAAATTTGTAAATATAAGATACTAACTCCAGGAGGTATGTTAAAATACATAATTAAGTTTTTACTTTTTACACTTATTTGGGAGATTCTCTAACCGTCAACCATCACTATGAGCTAGGAGATGATACAACGTCTCGCCCACGCTGCCAGATCTGCCCTATACCTTGCCGGGGTATAGAACACTTCAACTAAGTAGATCCACTAAGCTCTACCCGAAGGCATAAGGAAATCATCTAAAAAGTATGAATCCTTTACCCATGCTGGCATACATGGTTTATGAGAAATTCGAGTTGTCTGAACTCATCCCCATATCGGTGCTCAATACTACTCCCAATGATTATATATACTCATGGTCAATTAGAAATAATCTTTCTCTATGTTTGAGGTAATTACTCGAAAAAATACTTTTGAAGAGGCAATGTCTCAATTATCTCTTGAAACTCCTTTAACTCTTTATAGAAATCAAAGTTCTCTTTCTCACTGTAAATATGATAAATTTGGAAAATCAATAGTTTTCTTAAACTTTACTCAAAATGTCTCTTTAAACTCTCCTCAAAACTCCTCTCTATTTTTTCTAAGAAAAGTCAATTTTAAGATAATTGTTCGATTCAAGAGGTTCTCAATAATTACTCAATGAGTACTCAAATTATAGGGTTCATGCAGAAAATTAGTCATGAACAATCAACTAAATAAATAGGGTTCATACCGAAATGTAGACATGAACAATATCACAATAATACTAAATGATATCGATACAATAACTCAAGAATTGAATTAGAATTCAACGATAGGCTTAACTTGAAATTTCTAAAAAACAAGGAATAAAACCTTAGATTTCTCTTTTATGAAATTCTGATATATGTAGGGCGTGTGGATGCACTAGTCCAACACTATGAACTCCTTACATACCTGGAAAGAACAAGGTTCTTGGCAAAACTCGAAGGATCTTGAAAAATGTTGGAAACCCTCGTTGTTCTCCTCTATGAACTTTGCTCTGAATCTTCTAAGTGTTAAAGAATGTAAATTAATATTTTAACACTGTTTAGAACCTTAATTAGGTGTAAAAACGTTGTGGGTTAGGCTTAGAAGGGATGGGAAAAGACTGAACTACCCCTCTTTAAAAGCTGGTTAAAACTGTCCACGGGAGCATCTACGATTCGTAGCTTGATCTACGGACTATAGATTCCATCCGTGGAAATGAATATTGAATTTTTCAGCTCAAAACTTCATCCAATCTACGAACCGTTGAAGTTTCTACGGACCGTAGATCCAATCCGTAGATTGAATACTAAATTTCAGGCTCAAAAGTCCATTTATGGTGACCTTGTTCAGCTGGCGATAATCGATACACATCCTGAGGGAACCATCTTTCTTTCTCACGAATAAGACCGGAGCGCCCCAAGGTGAGACACTTGGTCGTAAAAACCATTATAAAGAAGGTCTCTCAACTGCTCTTTTAACACTTTTAACTCGGCTGGAGCCATTCTATATGGTGAAATAGAGATGGTTTGAGTATGAGGACGAATATCTTTTCTGAAGTCTATTTCTCTCTCAGGTGGGACTCCAGGAAGATCATCTCGAAAGACCTCTGGAAATTCACTCACAACTGGAACGGACAGAATAGGCGGTGTCTCCACACTAGAGTCATTAACTCAAACTAAGTGATAGATGCACCCCTTAGAAACTAGCTTTCTGGCCTTGAGGTATGAAATAAAACGAACTTTTGGCACTGTTGAACTACTTCTCCACTCTAATATTGGCTCATTAAGAAACTGAAACTTAACTACTCGTGTTCTACAATAGACTGAGGCATAACAACCAAGAAGCCAGTCCATACCTAGAATAATATAAAAATCCACCATACCTAACTCGACTAAGTAAGCCATGGTGTCCTTGTGATAGACAAAGATGGTACAATCACGATAGACTCTTTCTTCTAGGATAGACTCACCAACAGGTGTGGAAACACTGAAAGATTCAAGAAGTTGTTCGCGGAAAATGCCGAACCTCGTGGCCACATAAGGGGTCACAAAAGACAGACTCGCACCAGGATCAATTAAGGCAAACACATCGAAAGTAAAAAGTTTAAGCATACCAGTGATGACATTTGGTGAGTTCTCCTGATCCTGGCGATTAGTTATAGCATACATAAGGTTTGCCCCTCTGCCTATCCCTGAAGTAGCTCCTCTCTGGGTATTGCTATCTGCTGGAGCTGCTGAAGAAGATTGGGCTCTATTGCCCCCATTACCCTGCTTGTTCTTGGGGCACTATCTCATAAAGTGACCCGTCTGACCACACTTGAAGCAGCCACTTGAGCCATTACGACACTCTCTTCTGTGGTTTCTACCACACTTGGTACATGTGGGGGTCCAATTAGCCCTTTGTGCCACGCTACCCTGAGACTGAGTAGGTCGAGCTCTGAAATTTTGGGAGTTCTAGTTCTTGAATTCATTTATGTACTTTGGTGCAGGTGCACTAGCTGATGATGGAGCTGGTCCAGATGACCTCTAATGAAAACATGACCGATTCCCATTTCCAATCCTCTGGTGGCCGGATTCATGGCTTGTTCTCTTAGCCCTCTTACTACGAAACTCTTTCCTGTCTTTCAACTTATTTTCCTCAACTTGTTGTACATGGATCATGAGCCTAGCTATGTCCATGTCCCCTATCAACATAGCCAACTTACCTTCCTTACTTGACAAGCGGGATAGGCCAGACACAAACAGGCTCATCTTGCTCCTCATATTATCCACCATCTCTGGAGCATAGCGGGATAGCTGAGTGAACTCGATGCTGTACTCCTGTACACTCATAGATTCCTATTTCAAATTCAGAAACTTTCTTACCTTTGCTTCCCTTAGTTCGCGGGGAAAGAAGCGCCCCAAAAAAGCATCTTCAAACACTGCCCAACTCAAAGGTGGTGCCTCCTCTGCCCTGTTCTTCTTCCATTGGTCATGCCATATACTAGCAACACCTTTGAGCTTATAAGAAGCTTACTCCACACGCTTTACATTAGCAACACGCATAACCTCGAACACCTTCTGAAGTTCCTCCATAAAGTTCTCCGGATCCTCTCTGATATTCGACCTTGTGAACTCTGGGGGATTCATCCTCAAGAATTCACGGACTCTGGATTTATCAGCCACATCTTGATAACCCACTCTTTGTTGACCAGCCTAATTTTCTACAACCTGAGTCAGCATCTGAGTAGCATTCCTAAACTACGCATTGGTGACATCTCCTTGAGGGGGTTGCACTTCTGGTGCATTGGGAACTTGTTGACCTTGAGGATTCACATTCCTCCAAGAAGGACGTCCTCGAACAGCTCTTCATGGAGGCATGATCATAAAAGACACGCGTAAGCACGAGGTTGAGGAAACTTTCATAGAGTTGAACTCTATCGCACAACATGAGTAAGAAAAAGTGAAAGTTCCTAAATGTCATAGCCTCATAGTTATAGATGTGGCGTGCTTCACAGCGATAAGAAGGACTCTACAAACATGGCTTCATAGAAACCCTAGGACAATTGAACTCTTTGCTCTGATATCAAGTTTGTCACACCCCGAGCCTACACCCTAGACGTGGCCGACACTTGAGAATCATTTTTGGTCCCGAAGCGAATCCCTTGGCCTAGCTGAGTACTTAGCGGAAGATTCACTCAAGCATTAACAAGCTTAGAATTAATATTTTAGACATTTAAAATCCAACAATTCTCAAAACTCAAACTGGCTGAAAACACTTAAGTTCAACAATAAAAATACTTTTCAAAACAGTCTCAAAATATCTTATAAAAAGGAAATATATGGAGGGACTCCTCAACACTAACTATATATGAAGCCCTTAAATATTAAGATAGATGTCGGGACAGTACCATCGACAACTCAACAAAATAGGAAACATAGCGTGAAGTCCTCCAGAAAGCAAGGAGGCTCACCAAGACTAGCTGGAGTGCAAATGGTATCAACGAAACGCCTGTTGATGACCCTGAACGCCTGTATCTGCATCATAAAAAGATACAGGTCCTATAACATCAGTACATTGAATGCACGAGTATGTAAAATTGCTGAGTAAAATAATAAATAAACTGATAGAGATAGGAGAATACTCACCTCAACTCAACTCAACTCAATACAAAGCAATAATAAAAGATGACATATTTAAAACTTTGTAAATAAAAGATACTAACTCTAGTAGGTATGTAAAAATACATAATTAAGATTTTTACTCTTTACTCTTATTTGGGAGATTCTCTAACCGACAACTATCACTATGAGCTAACTGATGATACAACGTCTCGCCCAAGCTGCCAGAACTGCCCTATACCTTGCCGGGGTATAGAACACCTCAACTAAGTTGATCCACTAAACTCTACCCGAAGCCATAAGGAAATCATCTAAAAAGTATGAATCCTTTACCCATGCTGGCATACATGGTTTATGAGGAGTTCGAGTTGTCTGAACTGATCCCCATATCGGTGCTCAATACTACTCCTAATGATTATATATACTCATGTTCAAGTAGAAATACTCTTTCTTTATTTTTGAGGTAATTACTCAAAAAAATACTCTTGAAGAACCATTTTTTCAATTATCTCTTGAAACTCCTTTAACTCTTTATAGAAATCAAAGTTCTCTTTATCATTGCAAAATTGATAAATTTGGAAAATCAATAGTTCTCTTAAATTTTACTCAAAATGTCTCTTTAAACTCTCCTCAAAACTCCTCTTTATTTTTTCTAAGAAAAGTCAATTTTAAGATAATTGTTCGATTCAAGAGGTTCTCAATAATTACTCAATGAGTACTCAAATTATAGGGTTCATGCAGAAAATTAGTCATGAACAATCAACTCAATAAATAGGGTTCATACTGAAATGTAGACATGAATAATATCACAATAATACTCAATGATATAGATACAATAACTCAAGAATTGAATTAGAATTCAACGATAGGCTTAACTTGAAATTTCTCAAAAACAAGGAATAAAACCTTAGATTTCTCCTTTATGAAATTCTGATATATGTAGGGTGTGTGGATGCACTAGTCCAACACTATGAAAGCCTTACATACCTGGAAAGAACAAGGTTCTTGGCGAAACTCGAAGGATCTTGAAAAATGTTGGAAACCTAGTTGTTCTCCTCTACGAACTTTGCTCTGAATCTTCTAAGTGTTACAGAATGTAAAAGAATATTTTAAAAGTGTTTAGACCCTTAATTAGGTGTCAAAACGTCGTGGGTTAGGCTTAGAAGGGGTGGGAAAAGACTGAACTACCCCTCTTTAAAAGTGGATAAAAACTTTCGACGGGACCAGCTACGGTTGTAGCTTGATCTAGTGACCGTAGATTCCCTTCGTGGAAATGAATATTGAATTTTTCAGCTCAAAACTTCATCCTACGGGTCCAATCTACGACTCGTTGAAATTTCTATGGACCGTAGATCCAATCCGTAGATTGAATACTAAATTTCCAAGTCAAAAGTCCATTTACGGGTCCAATCTACAGCCCGTAGAAATTTCTACGGCCCATAGAATGGATCCGTAGAAAAGGGAACCCAAAATTGCGTCTCTGAACTCTTTTTAACGGTTTGACAGAACGGGTTGTCGATTGATTGACGGCCCGTAGATAGGAGCCGTCATTCACAGACTCAGAAAATTCTGATATGATAGTCTTTGGTAAAATGGCCATAACTTTTTACTCTAATCTTGTAAAACAATAAACTTGGTGGAGTTGGAAAGAGGACTCAACGACCTTTAATTTGATAGGTCATGGGCCACCTAATTCATTATGCGCTGGAAGATATGATTGTTTGAATTTTGCCTAAGTAGAATCTTATGTCAAGACTTAGTCAAAAAATGAAGTTTTCAACTCAACTTTGTGCTAGGGGGTCCTTGTGACATTAAGTCATATTCAAATCCACTCTAACACAAAAGAAATGACCTTTTCCAATATGAGCAATTTACAAATCACCCGATACGATTTCCACATGTAATCAAAGAATGGTCCGTGCCTTAGCTTAGGAATTTTCGGAGTGTTACAATATCTCCCCCTTGAAATCATTCATCCTCGAATGATGGATGAAATGAGAATGAATAGGGTAGGGAAATATTTAACAATCCAAACTTTGAAATACACATAAACTCATGAACTCGTAATAGTAAAGGGGGGACTGAATTGAATGAGTACTTTAGGAAGAGTTAATACCTTGGATTGGAGCTAAATCGGGGGTAAAGAGATAAGGATATCTCTTCTTCATATCTTCCTCAGCCTCCCATGTAGCCTCCTCAACAAACTGATTTCTCTATAAGACTTTGACTGATGCAACCTCTTTGGTTCTTACCTTGCGAACCTGACGATCAAGAATTTGAACGGGAATCTCCTCATAAGATAGGCTGTCCTTAATACCAATATTATCGGTAGGTACAATACATGAAGGATCACCCAAGCACTTCGTTAGCATAGTGATATGAAATACCGGATGGACTGCTGCTAACTCTGACGGTAGCTCCAACTCATAAGCTACATTGCCAACTCTCTTCGAAATTTTGTAAGGACCAATGTATCGCGGACTGAGCTTTCCCTTCTTACCAAATCTCATAACACCCTTCATTGGTGAAACCTTCAAATAGACCCATTCATTAATCTCAAATTCCAAGTCTCTCCTTCTCACATTTGTATAGGATTTCTGACGACTTTGCGCTGTTTTCAACCTTTCCTGAATAGTCTTCACCTTCTCCATGACTTGATGAACCAAATCTGGTCCTATCAACCCAGATTCACAAACCTTAAACCAACCAATGGGAGATCTTCACCTTCGCCCATATAGAGCCTTATACGGAGCCATCTAAATGATGGAATGGAAACTATTATTGTAGGCAAACTCGATAAGAGGACAATGGTCATCCCAATTCCTTTTGAAATCAAGAACACAAGCTCTCAACATGTCCTCTAAGGTCTGAATTGTGCACTCTGCTTGGCCATCAGTTTGAGGGTGAAAAGCAGTACTAAGGTTCACCTTCGAACCCAAACCTTTATAAAACGACTTCCAAAACTGCGCGGTAAACTGATTACCCCTATCTGAGATGATGGACAAAGGGACTCCATGCAATCGAACTATTTCGCGAATGTACAGGTTTGCATACTCTTCTGCTATATTGGTCGTCTTCACTGGTAAGAAGTGGGTTGATTTGGTCATCCGATCCACAATCACCCAAATGGAATCATGCTGCCAGCGAGATCACGGTAAACATGTAATGAAATCCATATTAATCATCTCCCACTTTCATTCCGGAAGGGGTATATTCTGAGCCACACCACACGGGCTTTGATGCTCAGCTTTGACCTGCTGGCAATTTGGGCACTTAGCAATAAACTCTGCAATACACCTTTTCATACTACTCCACCAATAGACTTCTCTCAAGTCATGGTACATCTTTGTGGAGCCCAGATGAATCGAATATCTTGAATTGTGACCTTCCTCCATAATCTTCTCTTGGAGATCATCCACATCCGGAACACATAACCTTCCTTGATATCTCAACACACCATCTCCCCCTTGTGCAAAAGTCATCACTTTTTGCTTATGCACATTTGCCTTCAACCCAAGAAAAATGGGGTCTTTGTCTTGCTTCTCCTTTACCTCTGCCACTAATGAAGACTCAGCTCCACTCATCACATCAACTCCGCCTTCACTGGAATCCAACAATCGAACACCCAACCGTGCAAGCCTGTGAACTTCCTTAGCTAGTTCCTTCTTGCCTTCCTCAACATGAGCAGTACTCCCTATGGACAACCAGCTCAAAGCATCAGTAACAACATTAGCCTTACCTTGGTGATAAAGGATACTCATGTCGTAATCCATGAGCAACTCTAACCACCTCCTTTGCTTGAGATTGAGCTTTTTATGATTGAAAACATACTGGAGACTCTTGTGGTCTGTGAACACATCCACATGAACACCATAGAGATAATGACGCCATATGTTGAGAGCAAAAACCACTGCTGCCAACTCGAGATCATGAGTCGGGTAGTTCCTCTCGTGAATCTTAAGTTGTTTGGAGGCATAGGCTATAACCTTACCATTCTGCATCAATACGCAACCAAGTCCAACTCTGGACGCATCACAATAGACGACAAAACCCTCTGTACCTTCTGGTAGGGTTAACACTTGAGCAGTAGTTAACCGGGTTTTCAATTCCTGGAAGCTTCTCTCAGAAGCTTCAGACCATTGGAACTTAGCTATTTTTTGAGTCAACTAAGTCAATGGAGATGAAATAGATGAGAACCCCTCAACAAACTTTCTGTAGTAACCAGCCAACCCCAAGAAACTCGTTATATCACTTGGAGATGTGGGTCTTGGCCAATTCTGATCTGCCTCAATCTTCTGAGTGTTGACTCAAATTCCTTCGCTAGAGAAAATGTGGCCTAAGAATGCCACTGATTTGAGCAAGAATTCACACTTAGAAAACTTGGCATATAGCTCTCGATCTTTGAGAGTTTGAAGGACTATTCTGAGATGACTAGCATGGTCCTTCTCATTCCTCAAATAAATAAGTATGTCATCAATGAACACGATAACAAACATGTCCATATATGGCTTAAATACCCTGTTCATAAGATCCGTGAATGCTTTAGGAGAGTTAGTCAGACCAATGGACATAACAAGGAGCTCATATTGACCATAACGGGTCCTGAAAGCCGTCTTCGGGATGTCACTTTCTCTCACTCTCAATTGATGATAGCCAGATCTGAGGTCTATCGTTGAGAAATAAGTGGCATCCAGAAGTTGGTCGAAAAGGTCATCAATTCTCGTCAGGGGATACTTATTCTTTATGGTGACCTTGTTCAGCTGGCGATAATCGATACACATCATGAGGGAACCATCTTTCTTTCTCACGAATAAGACCGGAGCGACCCAAGGTGAGACACTTGGTCGAATAAAACCCTTATAAAGAAGGTCTCTCAACTGCTCTTTTAACTCTTTTAACTCGGCTGGAGCCATACTATATGGTGAAATAGAGTTGGTTTGAGTATGAGGACGAATATCTTTTCCGAAGTCTATTTCTCTCTCAGGTGGGACTCCAAGAAGATCATCTCGAAAGACCTCTGGAAATTCACTCATAACTGGAACGGATAGAATAGGCGGTGTCTCCACACTAGAGTCATTAACTCAAACTAAGTGATAGATGCACCCCTTAGAAACTAGCTTTCTGGCCTTGAGGTATGAAATAAAACGAACTTTTGGCACTGTTGAACTACTTCTCCACTCTAATATTGGCTCATTAAGAATCTGAAACTTGACTACTCGAGTTCTACAATAGACTGAGGCATAACAACCAAGAAGCCAGTCCATACCTAGAATAATATCAAAGTCCACCATACCTAACTCGACTAAGTAAGCCATGGTGTCCTTGTGATAGACAAAGATGGTACAATCACGATAGACTCTTTCTGCTCGGATAGACTCACCAACAGGTGTGGAAACACTGAAAGATTCAAGAAGTTGTTCGCGGAAAATGCCGAACCTCGTGGCCACATAAGGGGTCACAAAAGACAGACTCGCACCAGGATCAATTAAGGCAAAAACATCGAAAGTAAAAAGTTTAAGCATACCAGTGACAACATTTGGTGAGTTCTCCTGATCCTGGCGATTAGTTATAGCATACGTACGGTTTGCACCTCCGCCTGTCCCTGAAGTAGCTCCTCTCTAGGTATTTCTATCTGCTGGAGCTGCTGAAGAAGATTGGGCTCTATTGCCCCCATTACCCTGCTTGTTCTTGGGGCACTATCTCATAAAGTGACCCGTCTGACCACACTTGAAGCAGCCACTTGAGCCATCACGACACTCTCTTGGGTGGTTTTTACCACACTTGGTACATGTGGGGGTCCAATTAGCCCTTTGTGCCACGCTACCCTGAGACTGAGTAGGTCGAGCTCTGAAATTTTGGGAGTTCTAGTTCTTGAATTCATTTATGTACTTTGGTGCAGGTGCACTAGCTGATGATGGAGCTGGTCCAGATGACCTCTACTAAAAAGATGACCGATTCCCATTTCCAATCCTCTGGTGGCCGAATTCATGGCTTGTTGTCTTAGCCCTCTTACTACGAAACTCTTCCCTGTCTTTCAACTTATCTTCCTCAACTTGTTGCACATGGATCATGAGCCTATCTATGTCCCTGTCTCCTATCAACATAGCCACCTTACCTTCCTTACTTGATAAGCGGGATAACCTAAACACTAACAGGCTCATCCTGCTCCTCATATCATCCACCATCTCTGGAGCATAGCGGGATAGCTGAGTGAACTTGATGCTGTACTCCTGCACACTCATAGATTCCTGCTTCAAATTCAGAAACTCTCTTACCTTTGCTTCCCTTAGTTCGCGGGGAAAGAAGCTCCCCAAGAAAGCATCTTCAAACAATTCCTAACTCAAAGGTGGTGCCCCCTCTGCCCTGTTCTTCTTCCATTGGTCATGCCATATACTAGCAACACCTTTGAGCTGATAAGAAGCTAACTTCACACGCTCTACATTAGCAACACGCATAACCTCGAACACCTTCTGATGTTCCTCCACGAAGTTCTCTGGATCCTCTGTGATATTCGACCCTGTGAACTCTGGGGGATTCATCCTCAAGAATTCACGGACTCTGGATTTATCAGCCACATCTTGATAACCCACTCTTTGATGACCAGCCTGATTTTCCATAACCTAAGTCAGCATCTGAATAGCATTCCTTAACTAAGCATTGGTGACATCTTCTTGAGGGGGTTACACTTCTGGTGCATTGGGAACTTGTTGACCTTAAGGATTCACATTCCTCCAAGAAGGACGTCCTCGAACAGCTCTTCGTGGAGGCATGATCATAAAAGACACGCGTAAGCACGAGGTTGAGGAAACTTTCATAGAGTTGAACTCTATCGCACGAACATGAGTAAGAAAAAGTGAAAGTTCCTAAATGTCATAGCCTCTTAGTTATAGAAGTGGCATGCTTCACACCGATAAGAAGGACTCTACATACACGGCTTCATAGACACCCTAGGACAATTGAACTCTTTGCTCTGATACAAATTTTGTCACACCCCGAGCCTACACCCTAGACGTGGCCGGCACTTGAGAATCATTTCTGGTCCCCATGTGAACCCCTTGGCCTGGCTGACTACTTAGCGGAAGATTCACTCAAGCATTAACAAGCTTAGAATTAATATTTTAGACATTTAAAATCCAACAATTCTCAAAACTCAAACTGTCTGAAAACACTTAAGTTCAACAATGAAAATACTTTTCAAAACAGTCTCAAAATATCTTATCAAAAGGAAATATATTGAGAGACTTCTCAACACTAACTATATATGAAGCCTCTAAATACTAAGATAGATGTCGGGACAGTACCATCGACAACTCAACAAAACAGGAAACATAGCGTGAAGTCCTCCAAAAAGCAAAGAGGCTCACCAAGACTAGCTGGAGTGCAAATGGTATCAACGAAACGCCTGTTGATGACCCTGAACACCTGTATCTGCATCATAAAAAGATACAGGTCGAATGACATTAGTACATTGAATGCACGAGTATGTAAAATTGCTGAGCAAAACAATAAATAAACTGATAGAGATAGGAGAATACTCACCTCAACTCAATACAAAGCAATAATAAGAGATGATATATTTATAAATTTGTAAATATAAGATACTAACTCTAGTAGGTATGTAAAAATACATAATTAAGATTTTTACTCTTTACTCTTATTTGGGAGATTCTTTAACCGACAACTATCACTATGAGCTAAGTGATGATACAACGTCTCGCCCAAGCTGCCAGAACTGCCCTATACCTTGCCGGGGTATAGAACACCTCAACTAAGTGGATCCACTAAGCTCTACCCGAAGCCATAAGGAAATCAACTAAAAATTATGAATCCTTTACCCATGCTGGCATACATGGTTTATGTGGAATTCGAGTTGTCTGAACTCATCCCCATATCGGTGCTCAATACTACTCCTAATGATCATATATACTCATGCTTAAGTAGAAATATTCTTTCTCTATTTTTGAGGTAATTACTCAAAAAAATACTCTTGAAGAAGCAATGTCTCAATTATCTCTTGAAACTTCTTTAACTCTTTAAAGAAATCAAAGTTCTCTTTATCACTGCAAAGTTGATAAATTTGGAAAATTAATATTTCTCTTAAATTTTACTCAAAATGTCTCTTTAAACTCTCCTCAAAACTCCTCTCTATTTTTTCTAAGAAAAGTCAATTTTAAGATAATTGTTCGATTCAAGAGGTTCTCAATAATTACTCAATGAGTACTCAAATTATAGGGTTCATGCAGAAAATTAGTCATGAACAATCAACTCAATAAATAGGGTTCATACCGAAATGTAGACATGAATAATATCACAATAATACTCAATGATATAGATACAATAACTCAAGAATTGAATTAGAATTCAACGATAGGCTTAACTTGAAATTTCTCAAAAACAAGGAATAAAACCTTAGATTTCTCTTTTCTGAAATTCTGATATATGTAGGGTGTGTGGATGCACTAGTCCAACACTATGAAAGCCTTACATACCTGGAAAGAACAAGGTTCTTGGCGAAACTCGAAGGATCTTGAAAAATGTTGGAAACCTTAGTTGTTCCTCTACGAACTTTGCTCTGAATCTTCTAAGTGTTATAGAACGTAAAATAATATTTTAATACTATTTAGACCCTTAATTAGGTGTAAAAACGTCATGGGTTAGGCTTAGAAGGGGTGGGAAAAGATTGAACTACCCCTATTTAAAAGCTGATAAAAACTGTCCACGAGATCATCTACTGTTCGTAGCTTGATCTACAGACTGTAGATTCCATCCGTGGAAATGAATATTGAATTTTTCAGCTCAAAACTTCATCAATTTTACGACCTGTTGAAATTTCTACGGACCGTAGATCCAATCCGTAGATTGAATACTATATTTCAGGTTAAAAAGTCAATTTACGGGTCCAATCTACTGCCCGTAGAATGGATCCGTCGAATAGGGAACCCAAAATTGAGTCTCTGAACTCTCTTTGATGGTTTGATAGTACGAGTCATTGATTGATTGACGGCCCGTAGATAGGAGCCGTAGTTCACAGACTCAGAAAATTCTGATATAACGTCTCTGGTAAAAGGGCCATAACATTTTTCTCCGAGCTCAAAAAAGGCAAACTTTGTGGCGTTTGAAAGAGGACTCAAAGACCTTTAATTTGATAGGTAATGGGCCACATAATTCATTATGTGCTGGAAGATATGAATGTTTGAATTTGGCCTAAGTAGAATCTTATGTCCATACTTAGTCGAAAAATGAAGTTTTTAACTCAACTTTGTGCTAGGGGGTCCTTGTGACCTTGAGTCATATTCAAATCCATTCTAACTCAAAAGAAATGACCTTTTCCAATATGGACAATTTACAAATCACCCGATACGATTTCTACATGCAAACAAAGAATGGTTCGGGCTTTAGCTTTGGAATTTTTCGGAGTGTTACATTTATCTCTCTTTGTTATGGTAGATTGGCTTTTATACATGAGATGTAGACTTCCACTATTTTCTTAAAAGCTTTGATATTTAAGAGTAGTCATATACTCTCGTGGGAGCTATGAGTTGCAGCTAATAAAGTGTAGTAAAGAAAGGAGAACATAGTTGAGAAGTGTTGCTAAGCTTAAAAGCTACTAGTTATATCACTCGAGGCATATTAGTCATGTTCTTACTTCCTACCCGGATATACTTGTTTCATGTCAAATAATTTTAGATAGAGTGTGACTATGTTCAAACTCATATCGTTTATGACCTATGTGCTCTAGTTCAGTTTCAAAACTATTAGTATTAATCAGTTCCACCTATGTTAGTAGGCAAGCTCATAAGCCAAGAGAGGTAGAGATAGTAACTCTTTCCTCTCCATTCTCAGTTTAACCATCATTTGAGGACGAACGATCCCAAGGGGGAGATATTGTAACACCCCGAAAATATTTAAGTTAAGACCCAAACCATTCTTGAATTTGCGTATAAGGTTATACCGAGTGATTCTTAATTGTTCTTAGGTGTTAAGGTCAATTCTTTAGTGTGGAAATTATTTTGGATATGACTTAAGGTCACAAGAACCCCCTAGCACAAAGTTGAGTTGAAAACTTCATTATCAATTAAGTTTTGATATAAGATTCTACTTAGGTCAACTTCAAACGACCATATCTCTCAGCTCATACAGAATTAGGTGGCCCATGACCTATCAAATTGAAGGTCGTTGAGTCCTCTTTCTAGTACCACCATGTTTCTTTTTTTTTTTGAGCTCAGAATAAAAACTGATGACCATTTTACCAGAGACTTCCATATAAGAGTTTTCTGAGTCTGTGAACGTCGACTCCAACTCACGGGCTGTAGGTTGAACGATGACCCGTCCAGTCAAGTCGTCGGTAGAGTACTGAGAGTCAACTTTTGGGACCCAAAACCTACAGATCCAACCAACGGGCCGTCAGTACTACTACGGGCCGCCGTTTTGACCCGTAAGTGGACTTTTGAGCCTTAAAAATTCAATATCAATTCCACGGATGGGATCTACGGTCCGTAGATCAAACTACGAACCGTAGATGGTCCTGTGGACAGTTTTTATCCGTTTTTAAAGAGGGGTAGTGCAGTCTTTTTCCACCCCTTCTAAGCCTAACCCACGACCCTTTTTCACCTAATTAAGGGTCTAAGCAGTGTTAAAATATTATTTTATGTTCTTTAACACTTCAACGACTTAGAGCAAGGATTCAAGAGGAGAAAAGCAAGGGTTTCAATCGTTCTTCCAATTTTACCTAGAACTTCGTTCTTCCCAGGTATGTAAGGCTATCATAGTGTGGACTGAGTTCGTCCTCACATCCTACCTATATTTTCTATCATTAAAGAATAATCTAGGGTTACATCCTTAGTTTTGATAATTCTTGAGAAGAATTTATTGTTGAATTCTGAGTTGCTATTCCTAAATTTTGAGTTTTTATATATTATGCATTGAGGTTCTTGAGTTGATTGTTCATGTCTATTTTTTTAGCATGAACCCTATTATTTGAGTATTCATTGAGTTATTGATGAGAATATTTTTACCTGAACAATTATCTTAAATTGATTTTCCTGAGAAAGTAAAGAGGAGTTTTGAGGAAAGTTTAAAGGGACATTTTTTAGTAAAGTTTACGGGAACTATTGATTTCCAAATTTATCATTTTTACATTGAGAAAAGAGAAACTTTGATTTCAAAACGAATAATAAGTTCAGAGTTAATTCAGAGCAGTTACCTCTTTAAGAGGTTATTTTGAGTAATTACCTCAAAACAGAGACAGAGTATGTGTTTACACATTTGAGCATAAGTGTATATTATTGGGAGTAGTATTGAGCACCGATATGGGGATTAGTTTAGAGAACTAAAATTCCTCATAAACCATGTATGCCAACATGGGTAAATGATTCATACTTTTTAGATGATTTCCTTATGCCTTCGGGTAGAGCTTAGTGGATCCACTTAGTTGAGGTGTTCTATACCCCGGCAAGGTATAGAACAGTTCTGTCAGCATGGGTGAGACGCTTTACCATCACGTAGCTCATAGTGATGTTTGTCGGTTAGAGAAACTCTTTAATAGAGTAAAAAGTACTTTCATTGTATTTTCACATACAATTTTCTTTGAGTTATTATATTGTACTTTGTGAAGCTTTAAATGATCTTGTCTCTAATCATGCTTTACGTTGAGTTGAGTTGAGTATTTCTTTCAGGTCAGTTCAGTATATGCTATTATTGCATTCTTTCGGTAGGAGTTTAAATGAGTTTTTCATCATGATTTATATTATATTTCAGTTGAGTTATTGCCAGAGTTTCAGTTAAGTTATTTTGTTATGCAGCTATATTACATACTCATACATTCAATGTACTGATGTCATTCAACCTGCATCTTTTATTATGCAGATACAAGTATTTAGGATCCTCAACAGGAGTTCCGTTGAGATCACTTCATCCTCTTGTCAGCATTTTGAGTAAGGCCTCCTTGGTTTCGGAGGACTCCAGTTTATAAGTTGTTAGTAGTAGTTCTCTTAAGGAGTCGTGGGTCTTGTCCCGACACTCATCTTGGTACAATAGATGCTTCATAGATAGACAGTTTGGAGAGTCTTTCAGTTACAGATATTTTACCTAATACTTTATGTTTCATACTCAGTATTTTCTGATAGTTTTGAGATTCAGTAAGTTGTATTAAAATTTTCTTCAGTTTTGATGCTTGTGTATGCTTGAGTTAGTCTTCCGCTTGTAGTCAGCCAGGATGAGGGTTTGCTTGGGGACCAGAAATGATTCTCGAGTGTCGGCCACGTCCAGGGTTGTAGGCTCGGGTCATGGCAATTTAGATATGATGTGATATTTTACACTTCCATTTCCTCGATGTGTTGCTTGATGTGATGATAATTTTGCATTTTCTTATTCGGATGCTCATCATTATTATCATCTTGTTCATCCAATTGATTGTCATTGTAGTCGAATTTGTAGTTCGATTCGTCATCTGTAAGTAGATGCATTATTTCATTTTTCGATATTGTCTTTGAATCTATAGTTAGTGGATTAAACTGTCTCTTCAACATGCCACTTGACTGACATATACAAATGGTAAAATGTTTGTAAGATATAATTAACATATCAAAATAGGAAATCCCTATATAGAATTTAAAAATTTTTAAGACTCGAAATCAAAATTTAAATAAAGAGTAGAAGAATCTTAACCATCTTACAACAACCCTTGATAATATCATTAGCGAGATTAACTGAAAATGGGCCAGATTCAAACCTCCATAGACGCCTGACACACATCAAAAACTTCTAAAAAAAATTTTTTAAAAATAATTCGTAATTTTACCTAACCGAGTTAGAGTCCAGATGAAGAAGGAACAAATCGAAGATCATTTTCGGTCACTAAAGAATTCTGATTAGTGAATTCTTAAAAAAACTTTGGTTAAAGGCAAGGAGATTTTAGCAAGTTTAACTGATTAATCAATTAGAAATCTAGTGGAATTCTTTCTTGTTTCTTTTCTACACAAGAAACTAGAAACAACACAAATGCCTAACAAGCATGCATTAGATTCACAAACATATAAATGGAACATAAAAAACTTGAAAAAAATAAAAGGATAAGAAAAATTTAGAGGTTCGACCTGACCAAGGGGGAGTCCAGATGAGGAAGGATCATTTTCGATCATTGAAGAATTCTTATTAGCCCAATTCATAATTTTGTCCATTGATCATCCAAAATCCTAAAACAATGCAACATGCTAGTACAAGTGATGATTTCTCATCGCGTTTACTTTGGTTCTGCAAGGGAATAATAGTTTGAATTCCCAAAATAGTAAAAGCTAGAGAAGGACTCGCTAGGTAGTTCTAAATTAAATGATTTATCCAATTAATTACATTAATAATCAACAAACCACATCAATTTCCCTAAACAATGATTTAAAAAGTGTGAGTACGTATTAATTAATCGTAGAAAAATGATCACTCAAGTGTGAATGTAGTTATTATTATAGTAAAAAAAAATTCTAACTGCCTCAAATATTTTGACAGACAAGAACAAGATATTATACCTAGTGTAGAGATTATTGTTCGACACTAAATTTTCAATAAATGCAGACAATAAAAATTATCACCTCCATTTCAAAATAAGTTGTTTTTATTTTTTTAGTTTGTTTTAAGATATGTAGTTTTTCACAAATCAATAAGAAATTGAAATTTTTCTTCCCGATTTATCCTTATTAAAATAAATGAATTTTACATAAACAACAAACCATTAAAGTGATGCTTCTTTTAAATACATTTGATTAAAAGTTTGTAATGAAGAACAATTTTTACTTTCTTAGAGTACGTAGTTTTCTTAAGGAGCCTATTTAAAGTAAAAACATCACATATTGTTAAATAGAGGGAGTACTAGTTTTATATACCTTTATCTGAGTACGCCTATTTTGGAACCAAAATTTGACCTGTGAAGGTTCTAACTCTAGTTTACTACTGAGCTCCTTCCTTTTCTTCTCATCCGGCTGAGGACACTCCATAAAATAACTTAATCACAAAATAACAAAAGGTTAATACCATAAACACTATAGAAAAATTGTATTTAGATATGATGTGATATTTTACGCTTCCATTTCCTCGATTTGTTGCTTGGTGTGACGATAATTGTGCATTTTCTTATTCAAATGCTCATTATTATCATCTTGTTCATCTAATTGATTGTCATTGTAGTCGGATTTGCAATTTGATTCATCAACTATAAGCATATGCATTATTTTATTTTTCGATATTGTCTTTGAATCTATAGTTGGTAGATTAAACTGTCTCTTCAACATGCTACTTGGCTGACATATACAAATGGTAAAATGTTTGTAAGATACAATTAACATATCAAAATAGAACATCCCTATATGGAATTTAAAAATTTTCAAGACTTGAAATCAAAATTTTAATCAAGAGTAGAAGAATCTTAATCATCTTACAACAATCCTTGGTAATAACATTAGCAAGATTAACTGAAAAATGGGCCAGATTCAAACCTTCATAGACGTCTGACACACATAGAAAACTTCTAAAAAAATTTAAAAAAAGTATTTGTAATTTTAACTAACTGAACTAGAGTCCAGATGAAGACGGAACAAACCCAGGATCATTTTGATCATTAAAGAATTATGATTAGCGAATTCAAACCAAAACATTGGTTAAAGTCAAGGAGAATTTAGCCATTTTATAACAATCATAGGTAGTAACAATATTATCAAGATTAAATTATTAATCAATAGAAACCAAGTGAAATTCTTTGTCATTTCTTTTCTAGACAAGAAATTAGAAACAACACAAATGCCTAACAAATAGTCATTGGATTCAAGGACATATTGAAGGAACTTAAAGATAAAGGATAAGAAAATTTTAGAATTTCAACCTGATCAAGCAAGAGTTTAGATGAAGAAGGATCATTTTCGATCATCGAAGAATTCTTTTGAGCTGAATTTATGATTTCATCCATTGATAAGCCAAATGCCTAAAATACTACAACACGTTAATATAAGAAAGTTAACTTTGTACTTTTTTGGTGACTCAAACTCATAATCTTAAGGTTGGAGCTAGAGGGTGCTTACTAGATGAACAACCTCCTCTTATCTATTTGTAATCATTTCTAGTTCAGCTATATGATTTTCTTAATCATTTCATTGGTTGTTCACACAAAGAGAATGTCAACAAACCAATTAAAAACTAAAGGTATCATATATAAATTTCATTAGGTAGTTTTCCTCTAAAAAAAAAACAAAAAGAAATATCACCCTCAAGAAAATCTAGAGGTTTCTTTGAGACTCAATGGGTGAAAGAAAAATCATTGATGAAATCCCACATATTATGAATGCAAACCTTGGCTTGAATTCTTGAATGGAGACTTGAAGCTTGGGAACCATATATAGTTCTTATTTTAGAGGTGTCACAGCCCAAAAATGGGCGTGATGGCACTTGACTATTCCAACCAAGACAAGTCAGCCTCACCCAACGAAAACAAGAAATGTGGAAAGATAAAACAAGAATAAGACAAAGGTGAAAAACTTATTCATTCTAAATAATATCCCAAAATCTGGTTCTCATGTGTATAAGTCACTAATACATAAAATGCGGAATTACGAAATTCAATGAGCCTCGAAGTTAGAAGAAGTAGATCACACGGGTCTCGGCTCAGAAACTACACAAGTGTAGAAGCAAGGAGTGAGTACCACCAACGTGGTACCCAACAAGCAACCTAATAAACTAGGTATCCTAGCTAGAATCGAATACTCCTTTCATCCCAACCGAACCTCCACAAACTACAACCTGCAAAGAAATCAACCCAACCTAATAGTTCTACAATAAACAATTCACAAGGCTCAAAGATCATAAACCAAAAGTTTCACCAAACGACAAGTATTAAATCATTTACTCTCAAGTATTAAGTATATCAACCACAAATATCAACATGTTCAACTCACATATCAAATAAACCAATCAAACACATCAATTAGTTCAATCGCATACATCAAATAAGTGAAATATATGCATCAAGTATATTGATCACAAGGGTCAACATTTGCCAGAATCATTTCTCTTAGGCACAATGTCACTAGCTGGACCCATTTCCCTTCTATTTTCACATTAATTCACTTACCAAAACCATTTCCCTTTGGCATTTATATCACTACCCGGAAATGACCTCGGCTTTATATCAATCACTACCCGGAACTGACCACGGCTTTATATCAATCACTAGCCAGAAGTGACCTCGGCTTTATATTAATCACTAGCCGAAAATGACCTCAGCCTCACAAGCATTTGCCGAAAATGACCTCGGCATCGCAACATAAGCTATCACATGTTTCATCATGGAAGCCAACAATCAACGCACACAAGAAATATCACACCACACGGTAGCCACAATAAACCCTTCACCTCAATCTCAATTACTCCCCAACTCACATACAATGAAGAGAAGTAAACAATTCTGCTAGATTACAAAATTTAAAAGATCACTTGCCTTAAAACAATCAATCAATCAATTCGAAGGTTGAGTTTTCCCTTTTAGAATTACTTTCAAAGCCACACAATCTATAATAATCAAATATTCACAATCACTCTTTGGAAACAAAAAAACCCATATCAATTATTTAGAGAAATGTGTCAATCAACTCAAAACCCAATTTCAAAAAGGAGGTTTAAATTCAAAAACCAATACTTGAAAATGATATTTAAGGCTTAAGAACTCATTGGTGAAAACCAATTCAAAAAAGGGATCAAAATCAGTTCATAAGCTCTATTTTAAATCAAAACTCAAGTTCTTGCAAAAACCTTGCCATTTTCCGAATCAAATCCCAAATTATGATGTTAGAATCCATAAATAACAAAAGGGAAATGAAGTTTTAGGGTCACAAAAGCTTTTTAGGGTCACAAAAGCTTACTCAAATGATTTAGCACAAGAAATCATATCCAAAATTGACTCCAAGGGTTTTCCAAGCTCAAAAATGGAAAATGGGGCCAAAATCCAAAACTTTTAAGACATAAACCCCTCTCTGATGTCGCAAAAGCGACCTTGGGTTCGCTAAAATTTGGGTCTTCGCTTTCGCGAACATCACATTGCGACCTATGGTTTGTTTAAGTGAACCCCGCCCAACAGAGGCCTTTCACTTCGTGACCAGTGTCTCGCTTCCACGACCCTCGCAATCGTGAAGCACCCTTTGTGAAAGTGAAGTACATTAGAAATTAGAAAACCAGCCAATTCTAAAAATATGGAAAGGACCCTCAGAATTCGTTCGAAACCCTATACACACAAACTAGATATGTAAATCGATTATACTCTATGTTTCGGACTCAATGGAACCGTCAAAACACAAATTCGAGGTCTCCTTGACTCATAATCGCGGAAACCACAAGAAACTAACACAATGCCTAAAAGGCTAAAACAAGCTCGGGACCTCTAAAAATTCAACCAAGACTTCACTCAGGCCTAAAATCATCCCTCAAATCCAACAGAACTCTTGGAATTCCAATCCAAGCATCTAAACCTCAAATGTTGACCAAAGTCAACCCAAAGACTCAATTTCCACAATTTCACAACTTAGGACCTCAAATCCTAAAAAATACTCCAAATATGAAACCGACAACTCTTATTGACCAATTTCCGTACCCCGGAACTAATGGAATTGGCAGAATTCCATTCTGGCACTTGAAACTCCAAAAGGATGAACAACTGACAAGCTAGGTGGCAAGACCAACTTATAGGCTACCTCTCCCACTCGGCTAAAAATCTCAAAAGGTGCAATGAATCTAGGGCTAAGCTTGCCCTTCTTACCGAACCTCACCACACCCTTCATGGGTGACACTTAAAGCCAAACATGATCACCCTCCATAAACACAAGGGCTCAGACTCTCTAATCTGTGGCTCTTCTGTCGACTCTGGGCTTGTGAACAATCAACCCTTAATCATACGAACCTGCTCCATAGCATCTCTAAGAAAGTCTGTATCCAAAGAGTCTATCTCAGCCAAATCAAGCCAACGGATTGGAGATCTACACCGTCTGCGATACAACACCTCAAAAGGAGCCATCTGAATACTGGAGTGATAACTATTGTTGTAGGAAAACTCTTCTAAGGGAAAATGCAGATCTCATCTAGCACCAAAATCGATCACACAAGCTCGGAGCATATCCTCTAACACCTGAATCATCCACTCAGACTGACTATCTGTCTGAGGGTGAAAATTTGTACCCATATCCAATTGAGTACCCAAACCATGCTGTAATGCTTCCATAAATTGGAAGTGCACAAGGAACCTCGATCAGAGATAATAGAAACCGGGACTCCATGTAGTCGCACAATCTAATTGATAAAAAGCTCAGCTAACTTTTCTGCTGTATACTTTACCTGAACCGGGATAAAGTGGCCAAACTTGGTCAGCCTATCAACAACCACCCAAATGGATTCTTAACCACCCACTGTGGTAGGCAAATCCACAACAAAATCCATAGTGATTCATTCCCACTTCCAAGTAGGAATATACATCCTCTGAGATAAATCTCCAGGCTGCTGGTGCTCCCACTTGACCTGTTGGCAAGTTAAGCACCTAGAAATAAACTGTGCAATATCCCTCTTCATGCCACACCACCAATAATGCTAGCTCAGGTGATGACACATCTTGGTCGCTCCCGGATGAATAGAATATTGAAAGCAATGGGCCATATCAAGGATCAATGTAACCAACTCGTTCGTCTTGGGCATACAAATCATGCCTCCAATTCTCAAGACACCATCATAATCAAGGACAGCTTCCTTGGCTTCCCCTCTCAACAGTTTGTCTTGAATGAGACACAACTTCTCATCATCAAACTGGTGCTCTCAAATCTGCACAACTAAGGAAGAACGAACCTCAATGAAAGCAATCAAATCACAAGTCTCCTTGGAATGTGCAATCGAACAAAACTGTTGGCTAACCTCTGAACATCTCTGGCCAATGGTCTCTCCTTAACACTAATAGCGGCAAGACTCCCTATGCTTGAAGTTTTCCTACTCAAAGCATCGGCCACCACGTTGGCCTTTTTCGGATGATATAAGATAGTGATGTCATAGTCCTTTAGTAGCTCAAGCCATCTATGTTGCCTCAAGTTCAGATCCCTCTGACTGAAAATATACTGAAGACTCTGATGGTCAGTGAAGACCTCACAATGAACCATAAATATAATGCCACTATAGCTTAAGCACAAACACCATAGCTGCCAACTCAAGATCATGGGTAGGGTAGTTCTTCTCATGGGTGTTCAACTGTCTAGAAGCATAGGTGATTACCTTCCCTTTCTGCATCAGAACACCACCCAACCCAACACTAGAAACATCACGATAAATGGTGAAGTCTACACCCTCCTCGGGTAAAGTCAATATATGAGCCAAAGTCAACAAGGTGTTGAGCTTTTGAAATCTCTCCTCATATTCATGAGACCACTGGAAGCTCACACTCTGTCGAGTCAATCTGGTCAAAGGAGATGCAATATTGGAGAAACTTTGAACAAATCATGTGTAATAGACTGTAAGTCCCACAAAACTCTAGATCTCGGTGACCGAAGTAGGCCTGGTCAAACCTCTAACTGCCTCAATATTGGCTAGATTCACCCTAATACCCTCCTTGGACACCACGTGTCCTAGAAATGTAACTGAATTAAGCCAAAACTCACACTTCGAGAAATTGGCTTATAACTTCTCTTCACACAATCTCTGGAGCACAATCCTCAAATGGCGATCATGGTCCTCTTCGGTCTTTGAGTATACCAAGGTGTCATCAATGAAAACTATCACAAAAGAGTCGAAATAAGGTTGGAACACCCCGTTCATCAACTCTATAAATGTTGCAGGAGAGTTTGTCAAACCAAAAGACATCACGAGAAACTTATAGTGCCTATAATGATCTTGAAAGTTGTCTTAGGGATGTCCGATGTCCTAATCTTCAGCTGATGATAGCCGGATCTCAAATCAATCTTAGAAAGTAGAAATTCATCCTGAAGCTGATCAAACAAGTCATTAATACGAGGAATGGGATACTTGTTCTTCATAGTCACTTTGTTCAACTGCCGATAATCAACACACATCCTCATGGATCCATCCTTCTTCCTCAGAAACAACACAGGAGCACCCCACGGAGAAACACTAGGGTGAATGAACCCCTTACTCAACAAGTCATGCAATTGATCCTTCAATTCTTTCAACTCAGTTCGAGCCATACGATAAGGAGGAATAGAGATGGGCTTGGTGCTCAGCTCCATGTTAATAGCAAAGTCAATATCCCAATTCGGAGGAACACCTAGAAGATCAGTAGGAAACACATATGAAAACTCTCGAACTATGGGCACGGAGTACATGGGAGGTAGCTCAACACTAGTATCTTGAAGGAAAGCCAAATAGGAAACACACCCTCTATCAACTAATCTCTGAGCTCGAATGAAAGAGATAATTTTGCTAAGGTAGGAACCATTAGCACCCGTCCACTAAACTCTCGTGACACCCGGCATTGCTTAGGTCACAGTCTTAGCATAACAGTCAAGAATAACATGATGCGAGGAGAGCCAATCCATACCCAAAATAATATCAAAGTCTACCATCCCCAAAATGATCAGGTCTACCCAAGTATCATACCCCACCAAAAAAACAAGAAAGGATCGATATACTCGATCCACAACTAAGGACTTACCCACTGGTGTGTAGAAACATGAATAGACACATGCATGTAATCAGACATCATATCAAACCCAACAACAAAATAGGTAGACACATATGAGTAAGTAGACCATAGATCAAACAATACAGACGGAGTTTGATGGCAAACTGGGAAGATATATGTGATCACAACATCAGAAGTCTCAGCCTCAGGTCTCCCTGGAAAAGCATAACACTAGCCCTCTCGGCAACTTACAGCCTAGGTAGAACCCCTATCTCCACCCTGTGGAGCTGCAGCATCACCAGAATTCTTGCCACCTATGTCGGATTGACCTCTGCCTCGACCCCTGGTTGGAGGTGCTGAATCTCTAGCTGGAGCAGCTAAATAAGTACGCTGGGGTCCTAAGTGAGTCTATAGAGGACATTATCGAATCATGTGACCTAGATCTCGACACCCAAAGCAAGACCTCAGAACAGATAACTGTGCCACCTCGACCAGCGCCATAAGACCCTCGAGCCAACTATCCACTCTCAAATGCTGGCATAGATGCATGAACCAACACATGACGCAGAAAGGAGCCACTACCTCGGTGTGAACCCTTGACTCCAAATGAGGTACCAGAAAACTTACCAGAAGAACACGCCCTCTTGGGCTCTCCAAACTTCTCTAAAGAATCAACTCTGCCTCCTTGGCGGTGCTCACAATGGACTGGAAAGAAGCCCCCTCTCTTGCTGCTCTGAACACATAAGACCTGGTAGAAAAAGTCAACCCTCTCACGAACTTGTGAACCCTTTCTGCCTCATCTGGAATGATAGTCATAGCATGCCTAGAAATCTAAAAGATACGGGCCTCATAACCAGTCATAGACAAACTGCCTTGTCTCAATTCTTGTAACATCAGTCAACTCTCCTCCCTCATGCTCCAAGGAATGAAGCGGTCCAGCAAAGCACTAGAAAACACATCCCACTCTACGAAAGGAGGAGATTCAACTGGTCTAGACCTCTCAAAAGTCCTCCACCACTCTTTGGCGTGCCCACGCAGCTAAAGTGCAACAAAATGAACACTACGAACATCCACAATACCCACTGCCCATTGCACAAGGTCAAGAACTCAAGAGCATCCTTGCTCTTACCACCTTGAAATTGGGGCGGTTTCATCTTCTGAAACCTCTCGTAGCACTGCTACTCAACTGCTGTTGGAATAACCACATAAGCAATCTGAACACACACAACTGGTGCTAGAACCACTAGTGGCTTACCCACCTGATCTTGAATACCCAGAGTCTGATGCTGACCTGGAGTCTATGCTTCTAATCTAGCCTGAGAACCCTGTGGTATACCTATCGCACCAACTTGAGAGAAGTTCTCCAGCACATCAAGCATCCTCAACAAAGTCTCTTGAACAAAGGAGCTCCAAACCCGAGAGGAACCTAGTCCTCAGCAAGCTCAACCTGTGGCTCAGGTGAAGCCTCTCTAGCTCTGTCTCTGGCAGGTGCCACTCCACGGGCACGAACTTTAGTAGGTGCTACTACACGAGCACGTCCTCTAGCTCTGGCCCTACCTATACCCCTAGTTAGGGTCTCAACAATTGCCTTGGGGACTGCCTCCCCTCTACCACTAAAACTAGAAGCTCCAGTCTTCGACATCTGCCAAAAAAACATATGGCAACTCAACACTATCAAAGGTAGCCATGCACGATAAGAAAGAACAAACGAAATGAAATTTCCTAACAATCTTCATAGCCTCTCGAAAATAAGTACAGACGTCTCCGTAACGATCCTCGAGACTCTACTTAGACTTGGCTTGTACACATGTGAGACCAATGAAGCTGAGGCTCTGATACCATTTGTCATGACCAAAAAACGGGTGTGATGGCACTTGTCTATTCCCACCAAGACAAGTCAGCCTCAACCCAACGAAAACAAAGAAATGTGGAAAGATAAAGCAAGAACAAGACAAACATGGAAAACTTATTCATTCTAAATAATACCCCAAAATCTGGTTGTCACGTGTACAAACCACTAATACATAAAGTGCAGAATTATGAAATAAGTACAAGCTCAATGTCTTTTCTTCTCAAATAAAATAAAGCATAATAAAAGTAAAAAAGGGCCCGCCGAGATACAAGCAGCTACCTCTCAAGTCTTTCAACGAGCCTTGAAGTCAAAAGAAGAATATCACACGGGTCCAGGCTCGAAACCTACATAAGTATAGAAGCAAAGAGTGAGTACCACCAACACAGTACCCAGGAAGCCACCTAATAAACTTGGAAACCTAGTTAGAATCGAATACTTCTTTCATCCCAATCGAACCTCCAAAAGCTACAACCTGCATAGAAATCAGCCCAACCTAACATTTCTACAATAAACAGTTCACAAGGCTCAAATATCATAGACCAAAAGTCACATTTCAACAACAGACAAGTATTAAATCGTTTACTCTCAAGTATTAAGCATTTCAACTACAAATATCAACATGTTCAACTCACATATCAAATAAACCAACCAAAAACAACAATTTGTTCAATCAAATGCATCAAATAAGTCAAATATATACATTAAGTAGATGGATCACAAGGGTCAACATTTTCTGGAACCATTTCTTTTCGGCACAATGTCACTAGACGAAACCATTTCCCTCCAGCTTTTACATTAATTCACTTGCCGAAACCATTTCCATTGGACATTTATATCACTAGCTTGAAATGAACTCCGCTTAATCAATCACTAGACGGAAATGACCTCGACTTTATATCAGTCACTAGCTGGAAATGACCTCGGCCTCACAAGCATTTGCTAGAAACGACCTTGGTATCACAATCTCTTGCCGGAAATGACCTCAGCATCACAAGCTATCACATGTCTCATTACGGTGGCCAACAATCAACGCACTAAAGCAATATCACACCACACGGAAGAGACAACAACCCAAGCAATTTAAGTCAATTCAAGTCCATTTTCAGGCATTCAAGAAATTCATCAACCAATCAAATAAGGAACACAACAAGACAATTCACAATTTATCATTTTCATCAAGAAGCCTTTTCCCCTTTTCCCTTCTTTTATTAGTTAACAATGATCAAGTGGAGCAACAAACCTTTCACCTCAATCCCAATTACACCCCAACTCACATACAATTAAGAAAAGTAAAAATTCTATTAGATTACAAAGTTTAAGAGATCATTCACCTTAACGTAATCAATCAATCAATCTGAAGCTTGAGTTTTCCCTTTCCAATCACTTCCAAAGCCACATAATCTATAACAATCAAGTATTCACAATCACTCTTCGGAAACAATAAAATTCACATCAATTATATAGAGAAATGAGTCAATCAACTCAAAATCCAATTTCAAAAAGGAGGTTTGAATTAGAAAACCAATACTTGAAAATGATATTTAAGGCTTTATGAACTCATTGGTGAAACCAATTCGAAAAAGGGATCAAAATCAGTTCATAATCTCCATTTTAAATCAAAACTCAAGTTTTTGCAAAAACCTTGCCATTTTCCAAATCAAATCCCAAATTAAGATGTTAGAATCCATAAACAACAAAAGGAAAATGAAGTTTTTGGGTCATTAAAGCTTACCCAAATGATTTAGCATAAGAAATCTTGTCAACAATTGCCTCCGAGGGTTTCCCAAGCTCAAAAATGGAAAATGGGGCTAAAACCCCAAAATTTTAAGTCATAAACCCCTCTATGATGTCGCAAAAGCGACCTTGGGTTTGCAAAAGTAAAACCCTGCAAAAATTAGGGTCTTCGCTTTTGCAAACATCGCGTTCGCGAACCATGGTTTGCTTAAGTGAACCCTACCTAATAGAGGCCCTTCGATTTCATGACCAGGGTCTCGCTTCCACAATCCTCATGATCGCGAAGCACCATTCGCGAAATAGAAGTACAACAAAATCAGAAAACCTACCATATCTCAAAACATCGAAAAGACCCTCAGAATTCGTTCATAACCCCGTACACATAAATTAGATATGAAAATCAATTATACTCAATGTTCCAGACTCAATAGAGCCGTTAAAACATGAATCCGAGGTCTCCTTGAGCCGACATCCATGGAAACCACTAGAAACTAACACAATACCTAAAAAGGCTAAAACAAGCTCGGGACCTCTAAAAATTCAACCAAGACCTTACATAGGCCTAAAATCATCCTCCAAATCTAACGAAATTTTTGGAATTCTGATCCGAGCTATTGAACCCCGAATGTTGACCAAAGTCAATCCAAAGGCTCAATTTCTTTAATTTCACAACTATCCTTAAAAAGACTCCGAATCAGAAACCAAAAACTCTTATAGACCAATTTCAACATCCAAAACTAATGGAATCGACAAAATTCCATTCCGACGCTTGAAACTCCAAAAAACTCCGAAGACCACTTTTAATCAACTTAAGCCTTTCAAACTCAAAACTTGCACGAATCCTCAACTTTAAACTCAAAGTTTGAAACCAACTTCCAAAACTCATTTGAAACAACTCGGGGTCAATATCGGGAGGGGCATAATGGTAATTTTTCAAAAATGACCAACCGGGTCATTACAAGAGAAACCTTGAGAGAGAAGAAACCTAATTTAGGGAGTTATGCATTTAAGGGGAGGTTTAGGCTGATTAAAAATTCCCTAGTCTTACTTAGAATAGGTTAAAATGACATAGTATCGGAGTTAAATGATTGAGAAAAGACCAAAATCTAACTTAAAACCTGTTAGAGGCCATCTACAGACGCCTTCTACACACCATAGAACAATCCACAGGTCGTAAAAGTGTCCATAGAAAATATAGGAATTATGGGTTTATGAAGGTTCATTCTATGGGACCTTCAAAGGTCCGTAGATTGATATACAATCCGTAGAAGTCTCCGTAAAACTCAAAGTTTTCCTAAGTCTGAAGTCTTATTTACAGACCAATATATGGCCTATGAAAGTTTCCAAGTTCCATAGAAGAGTATGTGAAACTCTTCAACAAATTTTCTAGTTATGAACTCTGACATATGGATCCCTTCACGATTCGTGGTTCCTTGTACGGTCTGTAAAAGGGTCCGTACAAACTTATATTTTTCTAAACTTTTCAAGATCTGATCCGAACTTAAACATTTTTGGGTGTTACAGAAATACTCCCAATATTGCCCATTTCGCAACAAACTTCAAACCTTGACGTTCCAGACCAACCCTTTCACGCCAAGTTTGATATTGGGAGTTCTACTCACCCTCAATTTCGGAAAATCCTGCACACTTCTTAAAGTCTTAGCTAAAAGAAAAACTAGCTTCAACTTATACATCTTACCCAATCCTTTCTTGGATTTCCTTATACTTCACCTTGCTCAGATTTCGTCCGAGTCTAGCCTAGCCTAAGATTTTCAACTTACTGCCCCAGAAGTTTTCTCGCTCAAATTCTTTTACGTTTACCTCACCCATAAAGATAGAAAGGGTCGTTACAAATGGTTAATCAATTAGAAACCAGGTGGAATTCTTTCTCGTTTCTTTTATAGACTAGAAATTAGAAACAACACAAATGCCTGCTGCAAGCACTAGATTCAAGGACATATAAATGGAACATAGAAAACTTGAAGAAAATAAGAGGATAAGGAAAAGAAATAGAATTTCAACCGGACTAATCGGGAGTCCATATGAAGAAGGATTATTTTCGATCATTAAAGAATTATTATTAGCCTAATTTATGATTTCGTCCATTGATCACCCAAACACCTTAAAACAATGCAACATGTTAGTATAAGAAAGTCAACCTTTTGATTTGTGTGTGATTCCACTCTTTTTTACTCTTTCAATAACTCGAACCCACAATCTTAAGGTTTGAGGTGAACGGACCTTCCGAAGCTGATAGAACTGATGAAAACGTCTCAAGACCTCAGATTTTCCAGATGTTGACCAAAGCCAACTCTTATAATGAAAGAGCTCCAGAAATGGGAAAACTCACCAAAAACTCTTTCGGCTACCACATGAAATGTGCCTCCCATTCCAACACATTACATACACAACATAAAAACTATGAGAAGTGGCAAAACAGGAAATAAACACAATATCGAGTAAATGTCCGCAGGGTTATTACATGTAGCACCATTTGGCTTGGCATAAATTTTAAGAAAAAAAAGAAAGACTTTTGAAAATTTTGATCTAAAATACCCATTGATCATTTGTGTGACTTATCACGCCCCGTGCTTACACACTGGATGTGGTCGGTACTTGAGAACCATTGCTAGTCCTCAAGTGAACCCTTGTCCTGGCTAACTATAGACATGAGACTCAATATGATACGTGGAGGCCTTAAATAGAAGATCATTTAAATCATTTAAATAAAACCTTTGAAATACTGTCTTGAAATACATAACATGAATAAGTTCCAATAAAGTCATCTGGAAAAATGTATGAAAATAAATATCTAACTCTGCCTATCTATGAAGCCTCTATTGTTGAAGATAGGTGTCGGAAAAAGACCCACGACACCTCAAATACTACTAAACAGAATATAAAAATGGAGTCCTCTGGAAGCAAGGAGATCTCACCAAAAGCTATCAAGAAGTGTGAAGTGATATCAACGGAGCGTCTATTGATGATCCTAAAAACTTGTATCTACACCATAAAAAATGCAGGTGGAATGACATTAATACATTGAATGTACAACTATGTAATAGGACTGGATAAAATAATAACTAAACTGATGACTGAATACATATCAAGTAAAACAATATATGAACAAGTAGTGAAAACCATTTGTATGACAATAAGATATGCAATAAAAGTAACATCAGAATAGAAAACTTTACTCTGTGGGGAGTTTCTATAACAGACAACCATCACTATGAGCCTATAAGCGATACAATGTTTCACCCACGTTGCAAGGGAAATCCTCTACTTTGCCGGGGTATAGGATGCTAACTATAACTGTGGATCCATCCAATAAGCCTTCTCGAGATTATGAGGAGTCACCCAAAAAGTTGGTACGATTCAATCCTACGCTGGCTACATAGTTTTATCGGACTTTGAGTTAAAAATAGACTCTTACCCAATTCGATGCTCGATACTACTCCCAAAACAATCAATATCAATTATGCTCAATCACCCTTTACAGAGAAAGAGACTATTACTTTACTTTACTGAAGTACTTTTTAGAAAATCAATTATACTCTTTCTCTTTCTCAACTGTCAAATAGTGCATATGAAACCATTTGATTCGTTTTTTAAAAACCTTTTTCAAAACATGCATTTAAAAGGTATAATTGTGGACTCACCTTTCAAGTCCGAAATCAATGTATAAGAAATCTCAAATAATAATCTCTATAAACATGACTTTTATAAACATTCATGTGATACAAAGCTAGAACAACAATTTAGAATCAATATACATAATAGAAATCAAAATCTCAACGGTTAAAGAATTTGAAATTCAAAATAAGAAACACAACTGAATTCGGATTTCAAGAAAAGTATGGATAGAACTCTAAGCATAACGTTTTACTGACTGAATTGAGATGTAGGGCGTGAGGATGAACTAGTCCAAAACTTTGAGTAGTCTTACATACCTAGAAGAACAATATTCTTGAAGAAGTTTGAAGAAGAACTTGATTGGAAGCCTTTAAAACCTAACTTTTATTTTCCATGCGGTTATTTTTTGAGTTTGGGAGTTGAGAGCATAGAATTAAAAAAAAGTTGAGTACTTGGTGGAATATATTCCACCAATTAAAGTTAAAATGTCATGGCATGGGCTTAGGAAAAGTGGAAAAAACAAAACAAGCCCCACTTAAAAAGCCGTTGAAAACCTTCCACGGGGTCAACTATGGTTTGTTGTTTGATCTACGAGACCGTAGATCCAATCCGTGGAATTCATATTGAAGTTTTAAGGCTAAAAAGTTCATTCTATGGGCCTAAACTACGACTCGTAGAAGTTTCTACGGCCCGTAGATGAGTCCGTAGGAATTGGATCCAAAAGTTGATTTCCAGAACATTTTTCCATGAGTGACCAGTACAGTTCGTAGTTCAATCTATGACCCGTAGATCACTGACTCTGAAAACTCTGTTGTGGCAGTCTCTGGTAAAATAGTCATAACATTTTACTCCAAACTCGAAATAACGCAAACTCAGTGGTGTTAGAAAGAGGACTCATAGACCTTTAACTTGATAGGTCATGGGCCACCTTATTCATTATGTATTGAGAGATATCATCGTTTAAATTTTACCTAAGTAGAATCTTATATTAAAACTTAATCGGTAAAGAAGCTTTCAACTTAACTTGGTGCTAGGGGATTCTAGTGACCTTAATTCATATCCAAATCTATTTCCACACTAAATAATTGGCCATAACACCTAAGAACAACTTAATGATCACCTGATACGACCTTATACGCAAATGAAGAATGGTTCAGGTTTTAACTTAAAAACTTTCGGGGTGTTACATGACTATAGATCATTTCATTGAGGGTAAAACTGAAATTTGAAAGTTAAATTATTTCTAATTGTAGAAAAGTGACAATTTTAAAGGATAAAAAAGAAAAATGTGTCACATAAATTTAAATGGAGGGAGTAAAACTTTTCAAAAAGTTTTGGTAATTTTCTACTATACTTTTTTTTAATAAATTTTTGTAAAGACCCATTAGGACGTTTTGAGCACTAGACCTCGTTCTCTCATAAAAGACTCTTCCCGTAAATATTAAATAGGAATTTGAACTATTTGTTTAACTGTAGTTATTTAATTGGCGGATAATTTTAGATAATTAATTTAGTTAGTGGTTAATGGTGCAAGTCCATAACTTATTTAATACCCTATACCCCTTGACCCACTCATTAAAATAAGTTAAAGAAGGTTATTATCTTTTTAATTATAATACAAGACCCAATTTTGGCTCACGAGAGAATCACGACAGCTGCTCAAGTAAACCCATTCTCAATCAATCTCTATTCTTCTATATGCATATGTGATTGTTGCATAGATGAGTAGTATGAATAGTATAGTGTAGGGTGAGAAAAATTAAGAAGAGAATTTTTAGAGGAGATGTGGTTTCTGTTGGTTGGAAATTAAGGCAAGTATACTTTGGCAATTTATAGGTGGTGACGGTCAACAGTTGGAGTAACAATTAGGCAGTGATGGTAGACTAATCATTGGGCAATTGAGATGATATTGAGTGGATCATTGGTTCAAGAATAAGGTTATGGAAATCTACACTTCAGACTAAAGTTATCGATGTGTGACTTGTTTTTTTCGTTTCTTTTTCTTCTAATAGTTATCACATTATGATTCAAGTTTTGATATATTGAGATAGGTAATTAAATATTAGACATGTTGTATTATATGAATATCATTAGATTTTTTTGATATTTAAAAGAATTCAGACTTAACCATAGACTTGAAATTTAGGAAATATAAGACTTGGTATATTAATTGGCATCGGGATTAGGAACTTTATTATAGATTTGAGTGATTTTTGGGTCTAGGTTATACCTATAGTAATATGGGTGTCTTCAAATTTTCTTGCTTACGAATAATATATATTTGATGGTTTAGAAATGTTCTGAAGCTTTGCCAAAGGGAAGGCAAAATCTTGAGGATCTGTGGCACGAGTTCGACATTTGAGGTATGTTAAGACTTTCTAGACTTCATTGAGGGATTTTTTCTAATTAAAGAATAAAAATGGAATAGACAATGGGTAAGGGTGAAAGATGGAGGTCTCCTACCAATGGTGTGACGGGCATAGATACGAGTACTAGTGTTATAATGGAAAAGTTTATTACTATAGAATGACGGATTGTAATTCGAGAATGTCAAAGCATATGAACATTAACTGATGTATTATTGACTTGGTTTCTTTTGTGTGGTTGTGTTTCTTTATTGAACCTGTATATTGTTATAGTTGAGGTGATTATACGTCATACCAACATTTGATTGATTGAATTTCATCATCATCCCCTGTATTGATATTGTATTGTGCACATGCATTGACATGAGATTGAGTATGAGTAAAGGTTTGACACGTGGAGATCGTCCGCATTGAGATTGCTTTGTGATTATAAGTTGAGCACATAGAGATCGTTTGTGCTGGGGATTGTTGATTTTATGATAGTGCATTGAGATCGTCCGCACACACACGTGGAGATCGTCCCCTATGAGTCATAAAATTTTGATTATTTATGAGAAGTATAATGTATATACGGTTGAGAGAATACTTGGCATTTGAGACATATTATTTCATGGTGTTGCATTGTATTGCATCTCATTACATCCTTAATTCTTGTTTGATTATGTGCTTCATTGGTGTTTGAACATTACATGACATTTGATTATCTCTATTTGATGAAACTTGGCTAATAAGTATAATGTAGACTTGTAAAATTAAAGGATTATTTTCTTATATACTCATGTCACTACTTCTTCCTTGTCAGTCTATGAGACATACTGGTTTCGTACTCATACTATACTTGTTGCACTATTTTATGGTGCAGATTGAATTTTAATTGCGAGCACGCCTCATGGAGCTTTTGAGTCTGAGTTTTGATCATTTAAAGTTGTGGTGATATGTTTGGTTATGCTTAGCCCACACCTTCATTTATCTATTAATTTGTTCTGTCGCTTTAGTATCAAGACAAAGTATTTCTTACATTTAGACTTATCATTTTAGTTTGGACTTGTATCTTATTATAGAAGCTCTTGTACTTATGACACAAAATCTTGAGTGGTATTTTAGTTTTCCAAAATTTATATTTCTGAAAGACTTAGTATTTGATACATTCTCCTTTTCACTTACATTTCCTTTATTTATATTGAATTGGTAAAAGTGTTGGGTTGGCTTACCTATCGGTTGGGAACATAGGAGCCATTATGACTTGTGATTTTGGATCGTGCCAATTTGGTATCAGAGCTCTTGGTTCATCAGTCTCACGAGTACAATAGCTGAGTCTAGTAGAGTCTTGTGGATATCTTTGAGAGGCTATAGGACTTTAGGAAACGTTTTTTCTTTTATTCCTTATCGTTCATATGTGATTCAATTTAAGGTCAAAATTTCTTTGTTCCATTTTCTCCCCAATGATGAGGAAACATTCTCAAATTTGACCCAGTAAAAGGAGATGACATTGGGCATTTTAGTACGGATGTTACATGGTTAGAAAAATAGCTTGGTAATTAGCTTTTCGATTCTGAAGAATGAAATTGATGAGGTTGGAAATAGTAAGAATGGTTTGCTCAAGGTCTGATTTAAACAAGGATACTTGAACTTCATTTAAATTTATTAGGGTCAGTTTTATGACCCGTGTTTACGATAAGTGAATAATTTAGTAATGAAATGATATAATGTTGATGTCTTGAAGAGAAGTGTGAGATTAAGAAGATCAATTGATCAAATAAGAGGATAGTGATTATGGTAAGGCTATGAGGAGAAGTTGAGGAAGGACAAAGACATAAAATGTGATCACTTCTAATGACGTTGAGAGGCTAAGGCATGTAATAAGATTTGTATGACGGATTTCCTTTTTATCCTTTGAAGTGAAAGTATATTGAAGATAATTTGAATAGTTCAAGTTGGATGGCATGATGGCCACGTTGATATTCATTTGATAGAAGCCAGAAGGTGGGTTAAGTCTAATACATCAGTTGATTATAAAAGGCTAAATTGGATATCAATTAGGAAGGATATTTAGATGGAGGGTTAATGATATATAGTGAAAATTCATATTATGAGGAGCCTTTTAAATATTGAATTGAAAATTAGTAATATTAATTGAAAGTAAGAGAGGAGAAGGATTCTTTTGTTAAAGGATTTTGGAAGGGATACTTGTATGAACATATATGAGGATATCTATAGAGACGTATGCATAGTAGTTATGAATCACTATATAAATCATAGACCAATACAATGGTGATTGGAAATATTACCTTAGTAAATAAACAATTGTATTGGGGTAACCAAGGTTTTTCAAAGTATCGTTTGGTATGCTGTCGATTGTCTACAGTTTTATTTCAAGCATGGATCTACTTCATTTTTACATAAGTACATACCTTATTTTGGATTTGAATATGCTTTGTGACTCTTCTCCTATGCCTATACATATTTCTACACCCGTTGATAACGTTCAAATCACCCTCCAAAACTAGTTAAAAGAGTGAGCGATCGTTGTCAATAAAAAACCAAACAAAGAGTCGGGGTTGAATCCCACAAGGAATGGTGCAATGTAAAGAATTCCTTATTAAGAAATTTGGACTTTAATTTAACTCATTTGTAGCAATAAGAACAATTGGGTGGAAGGTACCACCAGCTTATAATATAAAACTTTAGTTATCAATTATCGCAATTAAACTAAAACTTAAATGAAATCAAGAGCTAACAAGCAATCTAGGGGTGCGGGGATTGGAAATCAATCTCACATAGGGTTAATTGTGCTAATCTATAGTGATGAACATTCATGAATAGGCTAAGTCATCTTCACTGACGCTAATCATCTTTCGATCTCAAAACATCTATGCATAGAATCTCCTCTCGGCCTCATCTATATGCCATTCCTAAACAACCCAATACTTTAATCTATTCTCTCTTTCGAGAATAGGGCAAATAGATCCGACCCATAACCTCTCTTTCAAGCAAGCTACAGACATTAAACCTAAATTTGTAGTATTGCACTAATTATCCACTCTAATCAATCTCTTTCGAGCATCAACCGGAGATCGAAAGTAGGAAATAAGTTTGCAACCTTAACCCATTAGTTAAATCCATGGTAATTAGACCAAATTTATGTATGAACAACAAGTAAAACTGACCCTAACATAATACCCACTACATTAAATCAACACCCAACCCCATTGGAGCACCCCTAGATCTTGGGGTTTTAGCCACCCATCACAAAAAGTAAAGAAATTATACCTTCTATGAAAGCCGCCATGGGTATCTTTAAATCAAGAGATTAAGAGTAAGCCCATAAATTCAACACAAAGTTCTAAAAACCCCAAAAGCTAGAAAAGTATTCTTCAAAAGTAAAGTGTTCTCCAACTCTCAAAACTATTTCAAAACTTCACTCAGAACTTTATTTTCCTCTTCTCTTCAAAATGGCATTCTTTGGGCTATTTATATTTTCCCAAAATTTGGCCCAAAATTCTTCTTAGTGACTGACTCGGTGACATTATTCTGGCTCGCCAAACCTACTCGGCAAATCACCCTCCTTCCCTCAGCTCGCCTTGTGATCTTCTAGGCTTCGAGTGTTTGAACCTTAGTTGGAGAACTCGCTTGAGTCAGCCTTTCACGCTGGCGAATCGCCGAGTACCACCTTTGTTTGCCTTTCAAGCATTGCATCTTTGCTTTTCACATTGTCACATTGAGCGATGTTCATCTAGGTTGTCGTTCTCGTTAGGCGTATTGTTATTTGCACTGTAGTCCGCTGACCTTCTTTGATAGACATCAGTGCTTTCCACTGTCAATTTGGGTGAGGTCATGCTTAGTTGGCGATCTGCCCTTCATGTTAGGTGATAAACAATATTCACCTTGCATTTCTTTTTGTATTGTTGGCCATTCTTTCAAACATCAGTCCTTGCCTTGTTCAATTACCTTCATAGCTGCAAATCATCAACATTATATTAGAATAGGAAAAAATTAGACATTGAGGACACTAATTATTGAGTTAAATGGACCTTAAATGAGTGCAAATCTACCACTCATTACCTGTAGATGGTTCTTAGTGGTAGATCAATTACATCGATCTTGTGTTGTTGACTTGATAGTACGTGACATGTGGACATCATTAGTTCTTTTTATTATGAATTGAATTTCTCCCTATCATGCATTTTCAAACTATTAGGCCAAGACAATAACCTTATATTTGTCAAGTATTTCTAAAATGAAGTGGCAGGAAACTCTTTGTACTTATCCAAGAAGGATATTTTCAATTGTGAAGTTTCCATTGGTAAAAAGAGAAAGTGATGCCTCATATATTGGATTTATGTTGTGATACTAGTATTGATAGTTCTCCTTTAGAATCAGTTCCAGTAGTAAAAGAGTTCTTAGAAGTATGTCATATGGTCGTGATAACGAATTTAGTATTGGCTTAGAGTTGGACACTCGGCCTATTTCTATCATTTCGTATTAAAAGGCTCCAGTCGAATTGAAAGAACACTAACAAGATGTGTTGAGTGAGGAATCTATTAGATCGAGTGTATCTTCATAGGGTGTTTTTCTAGTGTACTTGTATTCCATTGTTTGTAGCTTCATTGATGATATATTGATATACTCCCATAGTAGGGAGGAGCAAGAGCATCATTTGAGGATTGTGCTTGGAAATATGAAGAAGAATAAGTTTTATGCAAAGTTTCTAAAGTGTGAGTTTCGTCTTAGTTCAGTGGTATTTTTGTGATATGTAGTGTTCAAAGAGAGTATTGTGGTGGATCCTAAAAAGATTGCGGTGATTTGAGATTGAGTCAGACCTGCTTCAATTACTAAAATTTGGCGTTTCTTAGGCCTTGCATATTATTATCGATTATTTAGGGACGAGTTCTCATCCATTGCATCCCCATTGACTTGATTGACCCAAAAGGAAGTGGATTTTCACTGGCTTGATTGGTGTGAGGTAAGTTTTCAAAAGCTCAAGACTTTATTGACCACTACTTTGATTTTTACTCTACTAGTGGACAGCGAGGGTTTATTGTATATTATGATGCTTCTCGGATTAAGCTTGGTTATAAATTGATGTAGAAGGGGAAGGTGATAGCTTATGCTTCAAGGAGGTTGAAAGTTCATGAAAAGAACTATCATACCCATGACTTAGAGTTGGCAGTTGTAGTATTTACGCTGAGGATTTAATGGTATTACTTTCATGGTGTGTATTGTGAGGTGTTCGAGGATCATCGTAGTCTCCAATACATATTCAATCAGAGGGATCTATATTTGAGATAGTGGAGATGTTTAGAGTTGCTCAAGGACTATGACATGTCTATTCTTTACCATACGTGTAAGGCAAAAATGGTAGCATATACCTTAAGTCAAAAAGCGGTAAGTATAGGTAGTCTAGTTTTGTTATAGATGGGAGAGCTTGCTTTGGCTATGGACGTCCAGTACTTAGCCAATAACTTTGTGCGACTTGATAATTTGGGATCTGGTAGAGTTTTCACTTACATGGAGATGAGGTCATCCTTATTGAAGAAAATTCAGGCTCAATAGTTTGATGATCGTGATTAATTGTGTAAGATTCGAAACAAAATTCTTAAAAGAGAATTCAAGGAGGCATAGTTGATAGTAAGGAAGTTTTTGAGGATAAATGATCGAAATTGTGTTCCTCGGACAAATGATTTGACTAGATTGATGACAAAGGAGGCCCACGGTTTGAAGTATTTCATTTATCCAGGGCTACTAAAATGTATCATGACTTAAAGTAGCATTATCGATGACGTCGTATGAAGAGAGACATAGTAGATTTTGTATCTCGATATTTGAATTGTCAGCAAGTGAAGTATGAACACCAAAAACCTTGAGGGGTTACTCAAAGAACGCACATACTAGAGTAGAAGTAGGAAATAATTGCTAAGGACTTTATGGTAGGGCTGCCACGGACCTTGGGTAAAGTTTAATGTTATATGGGTCATTGTGGATCAATTGAGCAAGTATACATATCTCGTACTGATTCAGACTATTTATAATTCATAGAAATTGGTCAAGTTCTATGTTTGGAAGATAGTTTGCTTGCATGGGGTGCCCATATCTATTATTTCATGCCAAGGCACACAATTTATATCTCATATTTTGTTGCCTATATAGAAGGAGTTGGGACTCGGGTGGATCTTAGTAATTCCTAGCACACTCAGATTGATGGTCAGTCTGAATGGACTATTCAGGTCCTTGAGGACATGTTGCGAGCATGTGTGATAGACTTTGGTGGTCACTGAGATCAGATTTTTCTTTTAGTAGAGTTTGCATATAATAACAATTATCATTCGAGCTTGAGATGGCACTATTCGAGGCATGTATGGTAGGAGATGTCAATCTCCAATTGGTCGATTTGATGCATTTAAGGTTAGGCCATGGGGCACAAATTTGTTGAGAGAGTCCTGGGACAAGGTTAAGTTGATTAAGGATGAGCTTCTCAAGGCTCAGAGTTATGCAAATCAAAATATTGGTGATTTGGATTACATGGATGGAGAGTGAGTTCTACTGGAAGGTTTCACCCTGAAAAGTGTGGTGAGATTTGGAAAGAAGCATAAGTCGAGCCCGAGGTATATTTTATCTTTTGAAATTGTTCAGCGTATTAGCGCGGTGGCTTACAAGTTGGCTCAGCCACATGATTTGTCAAGTTTTCACCCTATATTCTATATTTCGATGTTGAAGAAGTACCATCAGGATGGTTCTCATGTGATTAAATGAAATTTAGTGTTACTTTATCAGAATTTGACTTTTGTGGAGGAAACGGTATCCATCTTGGATAGGAAAAATTGGAAGTTTAGGTCAAAAGAAATTATTTTAGTAAAGGTTCAATAGGAGCATCTTCTCATTAAAGAGGCTACTTGGGAGTACAAATCGAACATACTGTCATACTCTTTTTTCAATTGCGGAAAGGGTTTTTCTAATTAAAGTGACGATATTGAATAGGGATTATTTTTATTTTTTTGGAGTCGCTACTTGGAATTGAGTTATGGTGTTCCAAGTCACCTTTTTCTTTTTAATCCCTAACCAAAAGGAAATGATTCTTTATTTGGTCTGCGAACTAGAAATTCGGGTAACGAATTTTTTTGACCGAGGGGAAGGTGTTAGGTATCCCTCGAGTCTCGTGGATCACGGTCGCTTTTATTAACTTATACTTGATTTTAAACTATTTTTGGTTAGATTGTGTCAACAGACCATAGTTCGCTCATATTTTTTAATTGTTGGATTTTATTGGTCTCAAACCAGATGCATAATTGCATTCTTGATTTTGACATACAATAGGTTAGAATAATAATAATTTTCTTTTCTCCAGTACATCACCTAATCTTCTATGTCTCACATCTCGATCTTAATTAAATAAAATAATTATTAGAATAATTTGGTCAAGGTGCGTACCACATCCTTGAATTTCTTTTCACTGTTTCAAAAAAGTTGTGTAACCACATTCTTAATTGAAACCAATATTTAAAACATACATTGGCTCGTCTAACGTTAAATGGATCCTAATCTTTGCCTATTACCATTCATGAGCTTAACCATTTCCACTACATGAAAACGAATAAAAAAAATTTGAAGTTTAGATCTTATTTTTCTTATCAAGTTGGACCTACCCATTTTTATCTTTCAAAACGATTAACCAAACAAACTATTTGATTCATAGTCAAATTACCAACAACCATAATTTTTCCTCTCTCACTTAAAAGATGATCTTCCAATATGGTGAATAAATTTAATAGCAAACTAGGCCTTCAACAATCAATTTCAAATTAATACAACTATATAAGTTTTAAAAATCTAACTAAACGCGGGACAATATGGATATTTTTTAACAATCATTCATGGCGCAATCACATTATCAAACAACCATACATTACAAAAAGACATGGATAAAAATAAAAAAATAACAAAAAATAATCAGGTGTTACATTTTTACTCTAAATTTAACCATATAAGAATCTCAAACATATTTCATATTATACTTACATTAAAAATATTACTGAGTCAAACATATACGAAATATGAACAATTTCAGTATATTGGGATCAAGTCTTGCACAATCATGATATAAAATGATATAAAAAAAATAAAAAAAATTGAGTGTTACCTATTGTGAAAATTAATTCACAAGGAAAAGAGATCACAGCTAGAAACCACGACCTTGAAACCTCGAAAGCAAACCTCGAACTCAATCCTTTTTTTTAAATGTGCATGTGTTTATTTTTTTTTGTTTGTGTTGCTAAAAATGGTTTCTTTTGATTTGTGCGTGTAGGTAGTATATGTTGTGCGTGAAGTGCTGTTGGATGAAAAAAAAATTAATTATGTGTGTGAAGTGCAGGTGGGTTGGGTTTGTTTGGTTTGTATGAAGGAAAAAGGAAAATGAGCAGGTGATCAATTTTTCTCTCTTTTTTTTTTCTGTGTGTGTGTTGGTAATTTTTTTTCAGTGCGTTCTGTGTGATGTTGTTTTGGTGTTGCTGATAGGATATGAATGGTTTTCTTCTCCTTTTTCAGTTTTGTGTGAGGCGTGTGTTGCCCTTTTTTTCTTCTTTTTTTTTCATATGTTTGTGTGTGTGTTTTGGATAGGAATTTTTTCTTCAGACGGTTAGGTAGTATTGTAGGATAAGGGTAAGGTGTTTGACAATATAAAGAGAGTGGAGGGGAGTGGAATGTGGGTGTGGGTGAGAGGTTCAAGGGAGTGGGGAATGTGTATAGGGGAGTTTGGTAGTAGTTAGGATATATATTTTTTATATTTAAATATTTAAAATATAAAATATAATAATAAAAATATTAACTAACTATTTAAAATTATTAAAAAAAAATTATAAGAAAAGTTAAATAGCTAATCCAAAAATATAATTAAGAAATACTAGCTTATTTATCAAGGCTAAAATTAAAAGAAAAAATATATTTTTGTAAGTTTTTATTTCTTTTGAATAAATTGAAAATAAAACTTAGCCTAAAACATGACTCTATTTTTGGTAGTTTTCAAATATTTTAAAATAAACTTACTAAAATAAGATAAGAATCAAAATATTTAATTCAAATGTAAAAGAAATATTTAAGCACTAAATTTCGTGTAAAACATCAAGTTCGGTCAAAAATTATGTGTCTACACATACGGATCAGATAATTCCTACTTTTTGAGGGTCAAGTACCTTCTATTCTTTTACTGTTTGAGCACGAACGTTTGTTTTAGTGGTAGATGACGTAACGACCCGTTAGGATGTTTTGAGTACTAGACCTCTTTCTCTCATAAAAGACTCTTCCCGTAAATATTAAATAGGAATTTTAACTATTTGTTTAACTGTGGTTATTTAATTGGGGGATAATTTCAGATAATTAATTTAGTTAGTGGTTAATGGGTCAAGTCCATAACTTATTTAAAACCCTATACCGCTTGACCCACTTATTAAAATAAGTTAAAGAAGGTTATTATGTTTTTACTTATAACACAAGACCCAATTTTGGCTCACGAGAGAATGATGACAAGTTGCTCAGGTAAACCAATTCTCTACCAATCTCTATTCTTCTATATGAATATGTGATTATTATCACAACCCCAAAAAAGACGTGATGGCACTTCTCCTTTCCCATCAAGACAAGTCAGCCTCAACCCAACGAAGACGAAAGAAAAGCAAAAATAAATAAAGCAAGAACAAGACAAAGGCGGAAAACTTATTCATTCTAAACAACACCCCAAAACCTGGTTGTCACGTGTACAAGCCTTTAAAGTAAATACCAAATTTAAAAGATAAATACAAGTCTCAGTCTTTGTTTCTCAAGTAGAACAAAGCTTAAAGAAAAAGGAAAGAGAAGGGCCCGCCGAAGTGACAAGCAGCTACCTCTTCAGTCCTTGACAAACCTCGAAAATCAGGAAAAGAGAGATAACACAAGTCCGGGCTAGGAACCTACACAAGTGTAGAAGAAAAGAGTAAGTACCACCAACACGGTACCCAACAGGCAACATAATAAACTAGGCAACCTAGCTAAATCGAATACTCCTTTCCATCCAAACCGAACCTCCACAAACTACAACCTGCACAGAAATCAGCCCAACCTAGTTGTTCTACAACAAACAAGCTGAAGGCTCAAGATCAACCGTCACAATTCAACAACCGAAAAGTATCCAACAATACTCTCAAGTACAAAGCATTTCAACCTCAATAGAAACATGTTCAACTCACATATCAAGTAAATCAATCGAACACATCAAATAGCTCAATCATATGCATCAGGTAAGTCAAACATATAAATCAAGTAGATTTATCACAAAGTCAACATTGACCGGACCCATTTCCGTTCTGCATGATGTCATAGGCCAGAACCATTTCCCTCCGACTTTCACATTATTTCACTTGCCGGAACCATTTCCCTTCAGCATTTAGATCACTAGCCAAAACTAGTTCCATTCGGCTTTTATCATAAAATAGCACTTGCCAGAACCATTCCCCTTTGGCATTTATATCACTAGTCGGAATCATTCCCCTTTTGCATTTATATCACTAGCCGGAACCATTTCCCTTCGGCTTTCACATTAATCACTTGCCGGAACCATTTTTCTTCGGCATTTACAACATTACCCGGAACGATTTCCCTTCGGCTTTCATCAAATGACTCATCACGGTGTTCATCAAACAACGCACACAAGCAATATAACACCACCTGAGAGACAACAATTCATATCACACAAGTCCACTTTCATGCATTCAAGCAATTCACCAACCAATCAAGTAGGGTCACAACAAGGCAATTCACAATTTAACATGATCATCAAGAAGCCTTTTCATTTCTCCCCCTTTTTTTTGGTTTACATTAATTAAGTGGAACAAAATAACCCTTCACCTCATTCCCAATTACTCCCAACACATAGCAATGAAGAGAAATAAACAATTTAACCAAATTGTAAAGTTTAAGAGATCACTTGCCTCAAATAAATCAATTAATCACTCAAAGATTTGAGTCTTCCCTTTTCGAGTCACTTCTAAAGCCACACAATTTAAAATAATCAAGTACTCACAATCATCTACCAGAAATCAAAATACCCACACCAATTATCTTGAAAAGTGGGTCAATCAGGACAAATCCCAATTTGAAAAAGAAGGTTTGAATCCAGAAATTAATAATTGAAAACATTACTCAAGGCTTTACGAGCTCCTTTGAGAAAACCATTTCGACAAAGGGATTAAATTCACTTCAAAATCACCATTTTAGTTTAAGAACTTGAGTTCATGAAAACCTCCACAATCTCTGATAAAAATATCATATTTTGATGTTAAAAACTCATAATTAATCAATGGAAAATGAAGGATTAGGATCAAGAAGGCTTACCCAAATGATCTAGCACAGAAAAAACCCTTCAAAAATTGCCACCAAGGATTCCCCAAGCTCAAAAATGGTGAAATGGGACTTAAACCTTGAAATTGCAGGTCTAAAACCTCTCTTATGTCGCTAAATTGACTAGGGGTTCACTTGCTAAAAACACAAAAAAGCGAAGGTCGCTTAAGCGACAGGACCTTCGCTTAAGTGAAGTTCCCTTAAGCGATAGGACCTTCGCAAAAGCGAGGACTGCAACACCAAAAAACCTCAGTCAACTCTCAAACATCAAATTGACCCTCGAGATTCGGTTAGAAACCCTGTACACACATACCATGTATGCAAAACAATTATACTCGACGTTTCAGACTCAATGGAACCGTCAAACATGAATCCGAGGTCTCCTTGAACCAACATCTGTGAAAGCCACAAGAAACTAACTCAATGTCTAAAAAGCTAAATCAAGCTCGGGATCTCTCAAAAATCAACCAGGACCACTCCTAGGCCTAAAATCATCCCCTGAAGCCAACATAACTCTCAGAATTCTGATCCGACCATCTGAACTCCGAATGTTGATCAAAGTCAACCAAAAGGCTAAAATTCCACAATTTCACAACTTAGGACCTCAAATCCTCAAAAAGGCTTAGAATCAGAAACCGACAACTCTCACGGATCAGATTCTATATCCCAGAACTAATTGAATTGACATAATTTCATTCCGACACTTGAAACTCCAAAAATCTCCGAAAACCACTTTTAAGCAATGTAAGTCTTTCAAACTAAAATTTTTGTAGAAACTCAACTTGTATTCAAAGTGTGGAACCAACTTCCAAAACTTAATCAAGAAACAACTCGGGGGTCGATATCGGGAGGCGCAACATGGTAAATTTCACAAAATACAAAAAATGTCCGGGTCATTACATTATCCACCACTAAAAACCATGTTCATCCCTGAACATAAATCAAAGGAAAGTACCTGAAGCCTCGAAGAGATGAGAATTTCTGGCACGCATATCTGACTCTGTCTCCTAAGTCACCTCACTAACTGAACGATGCTTCCACTGCACCTTTACTGAAGTGATCTCCTTGGTCCTAAGCTTTTGGACCTACATATCCAATATAGCTATAGGCTCCTTCTCAAAAGACAAATTTGGACCCAACTCAACTGAATCAAGGGAAAGTACATGGGACTCATCCGATACGTACTTCCAAAGCATGGAGACATGAAACACAGAATCTAGGTCTAAGCTTGCCCTTATTGTCGAACCTCATCACACCCTTCATGGGTCATACTCGAAGCCAAACATGATCACCCTTCATAAACATAAGGCCTCGAATTCTCTGATCTGCATAGCTCTTCTATTGACTATGGGATGTTAACAGTCTATCCTGAATCATACGGACCTGCTCCATAGCATCTCTAAGCAAGTCTGTATCTAATGAATCCATCTCAGCTTAATCAAACCAACTTATCGGATATCTACACCGTCTGCCATACAATGCCTCAAAAGGGGCTATCTGTATACTAGAATGGTAACTATTGTTGTAGGAAAAATCTACTAAGAGAAAATGTCGATCCCATCAGGCACCAAAATTAATCACACAAGCACAGAGCATGTCCTCCAACACCTGAATTGTCCGCTCGGACTGACCATCTGTATGAGGATGGAAAGTTGTACTCATATCTAACCGAGTACCCAAACCATGCTGCAAAGCCTTCCAGAAATGGGAAGTGAACAAGGAACCTCGGTTAGAAACAATGGAAACTGTAACTCCATGAAGTTGTACAATCTGACTGATATAAAACTCGGCTAACTTCTCCGCCGTATACTTCACCCGAATCTGGATGAAGTGAGCAGACTTGGTCAACCTATCAACAACCACCCAAATGGAGTCATAACCACCCACGGTAGTAGGCAAACCCACAACAAAATCCATAGTGATTCGTTCCCACTTCCAAGTAGGAATAGGCATCCTCTAAGACACATCTCCGGCCCGCTGATGCTCACACTTGAACTGTTGGCAAGTCAAACATCTAGAAACAAACTCTGCAATATCCCTCTTAATGCCACACTACCAATAACGCTGGCTCAAAACATGATACATCTTCGCTGCTCCCGGATGAATAGAATATCGAGAACAATGGGCCTCCTCAAGAATCAATCTAATCAACTCGCTTGTCTTGGGCACACAAATCATTCCCCCAATCCTCAAGACACCATCAGAATCAAGGACAGCCTCCTTGGCTTCCCTTCTCAACACTTTGTCTCGAATGAGACACAATTTCTCATCATCAAACTAGTGGTCACAGATCTGCTCAACTAAGGAAGAACGAGCCTCAATAAAGGCAATCAAACCACTCGTCTCCTCAGAAATCTGTAATCGGACAAGACTGTTGGCTAACCTCTTAACATCTCTTGCCAATGGTCTCTTCTCAACACTGATAGCTAGAAGACTTCTCATAGTCGAAGTCTTCCTACTCAAAGAATCGGCCACCACATTGGCCTTCCCTGGATGACATAAAATAGTGATTTCATAGTCCTTCAGTAGCTCAAGCCATATACGCAGCCTCAGGTTCAGATCCCTCTGACTGAAGATGTAATAAAGACTTCGATGGTCAGTAAAGACCTCAGAATACACCCCATGAAGATAATGCCGCCATAGCTTAAGCATAAACATCACAGCTGCCAACTCAAGATCATGGGTAGGGTAGTTCTTTTCATGAGTCTTCAACTGTCTAGAAGCATAGGCAATTACCTTGCCTTTCTGCATCAGAACAACCCTAACCCAACTCTAGAAGCATCAAAATAAATGGTGAAGTCTATACCCTCATCGGGTAAAGTCAAAAGAGGAGTTGAAGTCAACAAGGTGTTGAGCTTTTGGAAACTCTCCTCACACTCATCAGACCACTAGAAGCTCGCACTCTTTTGAGTTAATCTGGTCAAGGGAGATGTAATAGTGGAGAATCTCTGAACAAATCTGTAGTAGCCAGCAAGTCCCACAAAACTCCAAATCTCAGTGACTGAAGTAGGCTTGGTCCAACCTCTAATTGCCTCAATCTTGGCTGGATTCACCCTAATACCCTCCTTAGACACCACGTGCCCTAGAAATGCAACTGAATCAAGCCAAAACTTGTACTTCAAGAACTTGGCATAAAGCTTCTTTTCCCTTAATATCTGGAGCACAATCCTTAAATGCCGATCATGATCCTCCTCAGTCTTGGAGTACATCAAGATGTCATCAATGAAGACTATCGCAAAGGAGTCCAAATAAGGTCGAAACACCCCGTTCATCAACTCCATGAAAACTGCAGGGGCGTTAGTCAAGCCGAAAGACATCACAAGAAACTCATAGTGCCTATAACGAATCCTGAAAGCTGTCTTAGGGATATCCGATACCTTAATCTTCAGCTGATGATCACCGGATCTAAAGTCAATCTTAGAAAATAGAGACTCACCCTGAAGTTGATCAAACAAGTCATCAATGCGAGGAAGAGGATACTTGTTCTTCATTGTTACCTTTTTTTTACTGCCGATAATCTATACATATCCTCATGGATCCATCCTTCTTCCTCACAAACAACACAGGAGCACCCCACGAAAAAACCCTAGTACGAATGAACCCCTTACTCAACAAATCCTATAACTGATCCTGCAATTCCTTCAATTCAGCTGGAGTCATCCGATAAGGAGGAATAGAGATAGGCTTGGTGCACGGCTCCAAGTCAATGGCAAAATCAATATCCCTATACGGAGGAACACCTGGAAGATCAGTAGGGAACACATCTAAAAATTCTCTAACCACGGGCACAGAATCCATGGAAGCTCAACACTAGTATCCCGAATGAAAGCCAAATAAGACAAACACCCTCTATCAACCAATCTCTGAGCTCGAATGAAGGAGATAACTTTGCTAGGGTAAGAACCACTAGCACCCATCCACTCAATTCTCGGAACACCTAGCATCGCTAAGGTCACATTCTTAACAAAATAATCAAGAATCGCATAATGTGGGGAGAGCCAATCCATACCCAAAATAACATAAAAGTCTACCATCTCCAAAATGATCAAGTCTACCCAAGTATCATGCCCATCCAAAGAAACAAGGCAGGATCGATACACTCGATCCACCACTAAGGATTCACCCACTAGTGTAGAAACATGAATATGCACAGACATGCAAGAAGACATCATATCAAACCCAGTAGCAAAATTGGTAGACATATATGAGAAAGTAGACCCTGGATCAAACAATACAGACGCAGGTCGATGGCAAACTGGCACCATACATGTGATCACAACATTAGAAGTCTCAGCCTCAGGTCTCTTGGAAAAGCATAACACTAGCCACCCGGCCACCTAAAATCTGAGTAGAACCCCATCCTCCACCCTATGGAGCTGTAGTACCCCTACCAGAAGTCCTGCCACCTCTACTGGATTGTCTTCTGCCTCGACCTCTGGCTGGAGGTGCTAAATCTCTAGCTGGAGCACCTGAATAAGTACCCTGGGGTTCTGAGTGAGTCTGTAGAGGACACTGCCAAATCATATGACCTAGATCTCCACAACCATTACAAGACCTCGACACGGATAACTACTGCTGCGAACTATATGAGCTAACATGGCCACCACAGCCAGAACCAGAAGATCCTCGGGCTGACTTCCCCCCTCAGCTGCTGGCATAGATGCATGAACCGGTCCATGTCACTGAAAAGAGCCACTGCCTCGGTATGAACCCTTACCTCCAGATAAGGCACCAGAAAATTGACCATAAGAACAGGCCCTCTTGGGCTCTCCAAACTCCTGTAAACGCATCAACTCCGCTTCCTTGGCGATTCTCACAATGGACTGGAAGGAAACCCCCTTTCTAGTTACTCGAAACACATACGACCTGGTAGAAAAAGACAACTATTTCACAAACCTGTGAATCATCTCTACCTCATCAAGAACAATACTCATAGCATGCCTAAAAATCTCACAGAAACGGGCATCATACTCAGACACAGACAAACTTCCCTGTCTCAAGTCCTCCAACCTCAGTCAACTTTCCTCCCTTATGCTCCAAGGAATGAAGCGGTCCTGGAAAGCATTAGAGAACACATCCCACTCTATCGGGGGAGACCCAACTGGTCTAAACCTCCCAAGAGTCCTCCACCACTCTCTGGTGCATCCACACAGCTAAAGAGCAACAAAAGGAACACCTCGAGCATCCACCATTCCCACTGCCTCAAGCATCTCAAGGTACAAAATCAAGAACTTATGAGCATCCTCTCTCTTACCACCCTGAAACTGGATGGGTTCATCTTTTGAAACCTCTTATAGCACTGCTGCTTAGCTGTCATCAGAATAAAATCAGGAGCAATCTGAACACCTACAACCGGTGTCGATACCACTGGTGGTTGACCCACCTGATCCTGAATACCTAGAGTATGCGCTCCTAATCCAGTCTGAGAACCACTTGGTGTACCAGTCACACCATACTGAGAGAAGTTCTCAATCACACCAAGCATCCTCATTAAAGTTTCTTGAAACAAGGAAGTTCTAAACCCCAAAGGAATCTGGTCCTTAGAAATCTCAACCTGTGGCTCAAGAGAAGCCTCTCTACCTCTGCCTCTAGCTAGTGTTGTTCCATGGGCATGACCTCTAGCCGGTGTTGCTCCACGAGCATGGCTTCTAGCTCTAGCCCTACCTCTACCCCTAGTTGAGGTCTCAACAACTGCCTCGGGGACATCCTCCCCTCTACCACAGGAAACAGAAGCTCTAGTCCTCAGCATCTGCTAAAACAACACGCAGCAACTCAGCACAACAAAGGCAACCACGCACGATAAGGAAGAATGAACAAAAGGAAGTTTCCTAATAGTCTTCATAGCCTCTCGAAGATAAGTATAGATATCTCCGTATCGATCCTAAAGACTCTACTTAGACTTGGCTTGTACACACGTAAGACCTATGAATCTGTGTTCTGATACCATTTGTCACAACCCAAAAAAAGATGTGATGACACTTGTCATTTCCCACCAAGACAAGTCAGCCTCAACCCAACGAAGACGAAAGAAAAGCAAAAATAAATAAAGAAAGAACAATACAAAGGCTAAAAAATTAATCATTCTAAACAAAACTCCAAAACCTGATTGTCACGTGTACAAGCCTTTTACCTAAATACCGAATTTGAAAGATAAATACAAGTCTCAGTCTTTGTTTATCAACTAGAACAAAGCTTAAAGAAAAAGGAAAGAGAAGCCCCCCCCCCCCCCTGAAGTGTCAAGCAGCTACCTCTTCAATCCTTGACAAGCCTCGAAAATCAGGAAAAGAGAGATCACACGAGTCCAGGCTCGGAACCTACACAAGTGTAAAAATAAGGAGTGAGTACCACCAACACGGTACCCAGCAAGCAATCTAATAAATTAGACAACCTAGCTAAATCAAATACTCCTTTTCATCCTAACCGAATCTCAATAAACTACAATGTGCGCAGAAATCAGCCCAACCTAGTAGTTCTTAAATAAAAAAGCTGAATGCTCAAGATCAACAGTCACAATTCAAACACCGAAAAGTATCAAACAATACTTTCAAGTACAAAGCATTTCAATCTCAATAGCAACATGTTCAACTCACATATCAAGTGAATCAACCGAACACATCAAATATCTCAATCATATGCATCAAGTAAGTCAAACATATGCATCAAGTAGATTGATCACAAAGTAAACATTGACCGGAACCATTTCTGATTACTGCCAACACATAGGCAATGAAGAAAAATAAACAATTCAACCAAATTGCAAAGTTAAGAGATCACTTCTCGAAAATCAATCAATTAATCACTCCAAGAGTTGAGTCTTCCCTTTTCGAGTCACTTCCAAAGCCACACAATCTAAAATGATCAAGTATTCACAATCATCTACTGAAAATCACAATACCCACACCAATTATCTTGAAAAGTGGGTCAATCAACACAAACCCCAATTTGAAAATGAAGGTTTGAATCCGGAAATTAATAATTGAAAACATTACTCAAGGCTTTAGGAACTCCTTTGAGAAAACCATTTCGAAAAAGGAATTAAAATCACCATTTTAGTTTAAGAACTTGAGTTCATGAAAACCTCCACAATCTCTGATAAAAATATCATATTTTGATGTTTAAAACTCATAATTAATCAATGGAAAATGAAGGATTAGGATCAAGAAGGCTTACCCAAATGATCTAGCACAGAAAAAACCCTTCAAAAATTGCCACCAAGGATTCCCCAAGCTCAAAAATGGTGAAATGGGGCTTAAACCTTGAAATTTCAGGTCTAAACCCTCTCTTATGTCACTAAATTGACCAGGGGTTCACTTGCTAAAAACACAAAAATCATAAAAGCGAGCCTCCTTTGCAAAAGTGAAGGTTGCTTAAGTGCCAGGTCCTTTGCCTAAGCGAAGGTCACTTAAGCGACAGGACCTTCGCAAAAGCGAGGCCAGCAGCACTAAAAAAACTCAGCCAACTCTCAAACATCAAATCGACCCTTGGGATTCGTTCGGAACCCCGTATACAAAAACAAGATATGCAAAACAATTATACTCGCATTCTATACTCAATGGAACCGTCAAAATATGAATCTGAGGTCTCATTGACCCGACATTCGTGAAAACCACAAGAAACTAATTCAATGCCTAGAAAAGCAATATCAAGCTTGGGACCTCTCAAAAATCAACTAGGACCACTCCTAGGCTTAAATCATCCCCCAAAACCAACGGAACTCTCAGAATTCTTATCTGAGCATCCAAACTCTGAATGTTGACCATAGTCAACCCAAAGGCTAAAATTCTACAATTTCACAACTTAGGACCTCAAATCCACAAAAAGACTCGGAATCGAAAATTGACAACTTTCACGGATCAGATTCCACATTGCGGAACTAATGAATCGATGGAATTCCATCCTGACACTCGAAACTCTAAAGACTCTGAAAACCACTTTTAAGCAACTTAAGCCTTTCAAACTCAAAATTTACCAAAAACTCAACTTCTATTCAAAGTTTGGAACCAACTTCCAAAACTCAATCAAGAAACAACTCGAGGTCGATATCGGGAGGGGCAAAATGATAAATTTCATAAAATACCAAAAATAACAAACCGGGTCATTAAATTTGTGGCATATATGGGTAGTATGAATAGTATAGTGTAGGGTGAGAAAAATTAAGAAGAGAATTTTACAGGAGATGTGGTTTCTGTTAGTTGGAAATTAAGGTAAGTATACTTTGGCAATTTACAGGTAATGACTGTCAATAATTGGAGTAATAATTAGGCAGTGATTGTAGACTAATCATTGGGGAATTGAGATGAAATTGAGTGGATCATTGGTTCAAGAATAAGGTTAGGGAAATCTACACTTTAGACTAAAGTTATCGATGTGAGACTTGTTTTTTTTCATTTCTTTTTCTTTTAATAGTTATCACATTATGTTTCAAGTTTTGATATGTTGAGATAGTAATTAAATATTAGGTATATTATATTATATGAATATCATTAGAGTTATTTGATATTTGGAAGAATTCAGACTTAACCTAGGCTTGAAATTTAGGAAATATAAGTCTTGGTATATTAATTGGCATCGGGATTAGGAACGTGATTACAGAGTTGAGTAATTTTTTGAGTGTAGGTAAATATGGATGTCTTCAAATTTCCTTACTTAAGAATAATGTATATTTGATAGTTTGGGAATGTTCTGAAGCTTTGCAAAAGAGAAGGAAAAATCTTGAGGATTTGTGACACGAGTTCGGCATTCGAGGTATGTTAAGACTTTCTAGACTTTGTTGATGGACGTTTTTCTAATTAAAAATTAAAATGGAATAGACAATGGATAAGGGTGAAAATGGGGATCTCGTTGGTGTAACGGGAATTGGTACGAGTATCGGTGTTATGAAGAAAAAGTTTATTACTATAGAATGATGGATTGTAATTCGAGAATGTCAAAAAATATGGACATTAGCTGATGAAATATGGACTTGGTTTCTTTTGTGTGGTTGTGTTTCTTTATTGAACCCGTATATTGTGATAGTTGAGGGGGTTATATGTCATATCGACATCTGATTGATTGAGATGCATCATCATCCCATGTATTGATATTATATTGTGCACATGTATTGATATGAGATTGAGTATGAGTAAATGTATGACATGTGGAGATCGTCCGTGTTGAGATCGATTTGTGATTATAAGTTGGACATGTGGAGATTATCTGTGCTGGATATTGTTGATTTTATGATAGTGCATTGAGATCGTCCGCACAGACACGTGGAGATCATCTGCGTCGGTATATGGACCTCGCGAGTCCCCCATGGGTCACGAACTCTCGATGTATTTCTGAGAAGTATCATGTATATACGGTTGAGAGAGTACTTGACATTTGAGGCATATCATTTCATGGTGTTGCATTGCATTGCATCTTATTACATCCTTAATTCTTGTTTGATTATGTGATTCATTGGTGTTTGAACTTTACGTGACATTTGATTATCCCTATTTGATGAAACTTGGCTGATAAGTATAATGTAAACTTGTAAAATTAAAAGATTATTTTCTTATATACTCCTGTCACTATTTCTTCGTTGTCGGTCTATGAGACATACTATTTCCGTCCTCAAACTACATTTGCTGCACTCTTTTATTGTGCAGATTAAATTTTAATTACGAGCGCGCCTCATGGAGCTTTTGAGTCTGAGTTTGGATTATCTTGCAGTTGTGGTGAGCTATTTGGTTATTTTGTGGCCCCCACCTTCATTTATCTCTTAATTTGTTCTGTCGTCTTAGTATCCATACAAAGTATTTCTTACGTTTAGACTTGTCATTTTAGTTTGGACTTGTATCTTATTATAGAAGCTCTTATACTTGTGACAAAATCTCGGGTGGTATTTTAGTTTTGCAAAATTTATATTTCTGAAAGACTTAGTGTTTGACACATTCTCCTTGTCACTTACTAGTCCCTTATTTATATTGAATTGGTAAAAATATTGGGATGGCTTACCTATTGGTTGGGAACATAGGTTCCATCACGAATTGTGATTATGGATCGTTACAATTTTATTACAAGGCTCAATACATAAGCAGTTCCCCGAACTTGCATGTTTTTTCCTTTTAGATATTTCAATAAGGCCGTCTTCCTATTGAATACCTAAGCCCCTCAAAAAGTGTGTCTATCAGACACACCTGACTGACTTGGCACATATCGTGTGTTCACTTTTTGTGAGCGCTTGAATATGAGAAATAATTTTTGATGTGTATGTCAACTATAATATTTCTTCCCATTTTTATCTATTCAACCCTAATTTCTTCCCCTTTTTTTTATTTCTCATTTCCCTCTCTCTCTCTCTTTCTCTCTCCATTGCTACCGTTGGAGATAAAAAATTCTTCTTTCATCTAAAACTATTTTCTTAATTGAATCAAAGTTATTTTCTTCATCTTTTTCACAACGAAGGAATATCAGTATCAATGTCGAATTTGTCGATTTCATCTTCTTCAAATGCAACTATATTCTATCGATATGGGGTTAATATTGAATTGAAGACCTCATGGGAACAACTTAACACAAGACGCCAGTTCCTTTGTTTAAAAAACACAAAGGTAAGCTTGTTATCATTTTTGTCCAACTCTGACAAAAAATACCTCTAATTATAGTTCAATTATGGTAATTTTAGTAGATAAGAGGTGGATGCTTTTATTTTCGATGGTACAATGATTAAATATCTCCTCAAGAAAAAAAAAGTTATATAGGGTCTATTGAAAAGAGTCAAAACATTTGAGTAAGAGAAGAAGTGGGCAAGAAAAATAAGGATCATATGTATTGTTGCACTTGTGATTTTGGCTATATGGAAATATATATATAAGTAGTCTTAGGAGTGATGGAAATATTTATAGCAACAGTGTAGTGTATGCTGAATTTAATTGGGTATCTTTTTGGGGGTTATCTTAATTTGGTTTGGTTTGCATTTCTGTTGTACTAATTCTGTGTGAAGGAATGAAGATAAGTTATATATTAGTCTCTCCTGTTTTTGTTTTGTATTCTCCAATGTTTTTGTTTCTCTTATTGACCTCCAAACAACAATAATATAGATCGCACCATGGTAACCATTGATCAACAATATAATACTTAATGAACAATATTTGAATTGATCTTCAAACAAGTATAAATCATCCACAAAAACTGTAACTAATCATCCAATTTGCACACAAAATGAAATGAACATGTAAAACATAGACCATCCACATTTAAACCACTATTGAGTGTACGTCAAAAACACCCAAAACATATTAAATGCAGTTAATTTCAATGGTTTTTTTTGCTTAAATTACACATTCAAAATTAAACAAGCCCTAAATTAATAAGATCAAATGTCTCTTGCTCCTATTATACTAGATGGTGCAAACTGATCTCTTTTGGACTGACTCATACGTTGCAATTGTGGAGTGGTGAAAACATCTCTACCCTTCCATTTCAGTCCACGAGGCTTGTAATTGATATCAATGTTTATTGGAGCTGCACACTTAAAAACTTCTGGAGTAACAACCCTTACACCTATTGTACTAGGCTGCATACAAGGAACTAAAATATGTATTATCGAAGTAGAGTAATAAATACTTGAAGTTGTCTATACACTTACATTTAATGTTTGTCTACCAGTCATATTATTAGTGTAGATGCCAAATCCTACCGTCCTAGACCTTTTATGTGTCGATGTTGATGCTTCCCTGCCTCTTCTAGCTTATTGACTGGATACACCTCCTCTCCTTGCCTCTTCCAACTTGTTGAACGGATTCATACACCTCCTCTCCCCTACCTTTTCCAACTTGTTGAACTTTTCTAACAGTTGAGGTATCAGCAAAGATTAAAGCTGATTGTTGGCTTGAGTTGACATGTCGTGATGGTCTACAAGTGCTTTGTGGCTCGCTAGAACTTGCAGGTTGGCTTAAGCTTCCAGGCTGACTTAAGCTTCCAAGTTGGCTAGAGCTTGCAAGTTGACTTGAGCTTCCAGGCTGATCCATTACAGTAGATTTAATTGTCCATAAAAAAATTATATTGTATTTTTTATTGAATTAAAAGAATGAAAGAATGTATTACATGATTTTGCAGACTTTTTTGTTGTGGCCTTGATGATGACACTTGGAGCAAGTCATTTTTACTCCTTTCCTGGACAACTTTCCATACTTCTTTTTTGTCTCATTCTTTGCTCAATGATTATATCACTAGTCATTGGTTCAGGAGGCTCAATCACTATATCAATAGTGTGAGGCCACATTTTCATGTTAAGTATTGGATGGATAAGGTAGTTATAAGCCTTTATGAAAGTATCTTTGCTATACCAATATATGAAATAATCTTCATGTTTTTTGCTTGCATGCTGATATGCCAAGGCAACATGTTGACATGGTATGCCCCTCAAAATGGTGTATTCAGTAGCTTTTGCGATGGTATCATAAGTATTGATGGGTTCCTTTTTCTTGTTAAAGAGATTGTCATTTCTAGCTAACCAAATATGTCATAAACAAGATGGAATAAGTTCTTTCCAAGATAAGAAGTTCTAAAGGGACTGTTCTTAATTAAATTCCAAGTGTTACACCATTCATCAAAAGAAAAGATGATATTGTTGAGTGGAGTGGGATTAGAGCTATTTTGGATGATTGTTTTCCAAATTATTCTTACACTACAGCAATCAAAAATAATAGGTTGATAGTTTCATTTATACTCTCGCAGAATGTGCAAGCAGGAGAATATTCATGCCAATAAAGTTAAGATATTGGTTAGTAGGTAATATGTTGTGGTGGAGGAGCCAAATGAAGAACTTAATCTTATTTGGAGCCTTAATCTTCCAAATCCAATTGAAGTTATTGTTACTGTTGTGAAACAGAGCTATCCTCTTGTGGAGTCTAAGAATGTGTAAGCAGATTTTATTGTGAATAGACCATCCAAAGTTAGATGTCACACGAGTTTATCATTAATGGAGCTCGTGCCAGGGACATAAGTATTTGTATAGAAAAAATGAGGGGCAGGGGTAAGGAGAAGGATAATATATTAAAATTCCATACACCATTGATGAAAAGGTCTTTGATCTTAATATGTTCCTCGTCTTGATTTAGAATCCCTTGAATACAACTTCTAATGTTATTATGAAAAGGTATCCAAATACCGTGAACAACCGTTATTGACGACCCATTAGGTAGCTTTGTTACAAGTTTTCCATCCATTAAGGATACACTTCCAGGGGGATGATGAATTAGCTCAATGTGATATGTTAGGAGTCCAATATTTCGAGATAAGGACATTAGCCCATGGAATTTTAGGATTCTTGAAAAGCCTCCATGCCACGCTAGCATGCATGAGACTATTCTTGATTTTTGCCTAATGCATGGCAAGCCCTCCTTCGTCTTGAGGTTTTGTAATGGTATCCCAACTCACAAGATGAAGTTTTTTTTTTTTGGTGTTGGTAGTACCCCAAACAAAGTTCCTGTGAAGCCTATTGATTTGGTTAGTTATTTTACAAGGAAGACTAATGTATTGCATTACATGATTCGGTATGCTACATAAGGAAGCTTTCGCAAGAGTAGTGCGACCAGCGATATTCAAAAATTTTGGCTTCCAACCAACAAGTTTAGAGTTTAAATTATCTATAATAAATTGAAAATCACTATGAGTAGGTCTTTTGTGAAAGATCAGAAAACCAAGATATTTCCCAAAGTTATCACTGTGTTGGATTGATAAAATGGATGAGAGATTGGAGATAACATCTAGCTTACAATTAGAGCTGAAGATTACTTTTGACTTGGCAACATTGTTGTTTTGGCCCGAAGATTGACTAAAGTCCACAAGAGTTCAATATATTCTTGGTGTTTGCTCTTGCCATAAGTGTGAGGTCATCTGCGAAGAAGAGGTGTGATAGTTTTGGCCCACTTTTACCTATTTTTATTGGAAACCAATTACTACAGGATACTTGTCGATTGATGCTTCTAGAAAGTCTTTCCATGCAAAGAATAAAGATATAGGGGGACATAGGATCCCATTGTCTTTTTCCTCTGGAAGGGCTAAAAATGTTAGTGCTCAAACCATTAGTTAAAATGGAGATGGGGTTAGCGCTAATGCAAGATAAAATAAGCATGATCATATTGTCAGGTAAGTTAAAAAATATAAGAGTATCTCTAATGAATGACCACTCCAGTCGTTCGAATGTTTTTTCTCAATCTTAAGGATCATGTTGGCATATAGTCTTACCCTTCAGCTTTTGAAAATGGCTAACAACTTCTTGAACGATAATTGCATTATCAACCACCCTCCTATTTTTTAGGAAGCTGGCTTGATTAGGACTAATAATTTTGTCTAATATAGGCTTGATTCTATTGACGATAATTTTTGTAATTATTTTATACATGGTGTTGCAGAGCCCAGTAGGTCTAAAGTTCTTCATATTTGAGGCATTGACACATTTACAGATGAGACTAAGATAAATTTTGTTCATTTTAGGACTAATAGTGTAACATTTAAACACGTTTTGACAATACTTAATGACAGAGGGCCCAACAAAATGTCAATATTTCTGGTAGAAGAAAGGGCGTAAACCATCCGGGCCAGGGGCTTTGAAGGGCTTGAAAGACTTAATGGCGGCTAGGACTTCAGAGTCCTTTAATGGGGCCTTGAGATGGTTGTAGTCGCCATGAGTAAGAATGTTTGTCTCCCTAGTATTATCAGCAACCCTAAGTTGGACAACTATATGGCTAGAAGTGAAACTATGGGGCTAGAAGTGAAAATATCCTTGGCTAGAAGTGAAAATATCCTTAAAATAAGAGATATGTTTCTTCTAATCGTATTTTGGTCGTCTATCCAATTGCCCCCCTAATCCTTTAAAAACAAAATCACATTTCTTCTACTTCTATATAGGGTTGATGTATGACAAAACCTAGTATTCACATTTCTTTCACTAACCTAATTAATCCTCGACTTCATTTTCCATAAGCCATCCTCTAGTCTTAAAAATTTAGAGCATAGTTACCTGGCAAAACTCTTTTGTGGCTCTATCTAAGCTAGGATTGTCCCTCCAACTATTTTGAACAATATCCAAAAACTCTTGATGTCGACACCACATCTTCTCAAATTTGAAGGGCTTGGGTGCCTAATTTCCATAATCCTGGAATAGAGTAATAAGAAAAGGTGAATGGTCTGAATGGGTGCACGGAAAATTTGAAATAGTATAGACAGGATACATGTTGATCCAAGATTCATTGGACAAACATCTATCCAACCTTTCAAGTATAAGAGCATTTTTATTTTTATATCTTTTATTGGTCCTAGTAAATTTGCTCCGTTTAAATCCTAAATCCACAAACTTACAATGATTCAACCAGTACCAAAAACAACTAATGCAAGAATTATTAATAGCGTTACCTCTAAACTTCTCCAAGGCTTTCAAAATATCATTAAAATCACCACCAACAAGCCAGCTATCATTGTAAGAGTTAGAGATAGTTTTGAGATTATTCCACAGTTTTTTCCTATTTTCAAAGGAATCACTCGCGTAGATTGCACTAAATATTCATAAGGTAGGTTTAGAGTGTACATATATCCTCACAAGAATCTCATGAGTAGTTTTTGTAATTTCCTCATATCTAAGTCAGTCATCCATCCACATCATAACTATACCACCTGAGCGTCCTATGGAAGGAACCTCTATGTAATTGGTAATCCTGAAATCCTCTACTAGGTCTTTGTGGTCTTGCATTTTAGTTTCCAAAAGAACGACTAGAGTTGGTTTGTGAATTCCCAACAGTAACTTCCAGTGCCTTTTGGACTCTCCATTGTTATCCCCCCGAATATTCCATACAAGATAATTCATAAAATGGGTTCGAGTAGGTTGGGGATTCTTCCATATGGAAGTCATGACTCAACTATAGTGGTAAGACCCGAGATTGACTCCCTTTGGTTAATTTAGGAGCTTGTAATATCCGAGATAGGTTCATTGGTATGAGCAAAGCATACCTTTTCCTTGGTTCTTCGTAAATTTTAAGTTTCTTAGAACCCTTTGATTGTCTTGTTCTATGATTTGTTCCCCCATGTTTATCCCTAGTTCTAGAGTCACTATTATTATAGGTGTTGGTTACAGTGTTTCCTGTGTTAGTCCTCTTAGTCGGTCTCTTGTTGGTAGAATCAATTGTACTATGGACATTGTGGTAGTTTTTGGATTGAAAATGGAAAGTGTTAATAAGATCATTGGAATGACTTGGAGAATCAAAATTTGAAGAGGATACGCTACCAAAACTGTCCTATACCATGCCGGGGTATAGAACCTCTCAACTAAGTGGATCCACTAAGTTATAAGGATTCATCTAAGAAGTATTTTATTGTATTTTTATATACATCCTTGAGTTAACATCTTTTATTTATAAAGTTTTAAATTTTTCATCTCTTGTTATTTCTTTGTATTGAGTTGAGTTGAGGTAAGTATTCTTCCAGCCCTATCAGTTCTGTTATTTATCCATTCAACTATATTACATGCTCATACATTCAATGTACTGATGTCATTCGACCTGCGGATTTTTATGATGAAGATACAGGTGTTTAGGATCATCAACAGGCGCTTCGTTGAGATCACTTACCACTCTTAGTTAGCTTTGGTGAGCCTCCTTGCATTCCGGAGGACCCCGCTTTTCTTTCTATTATTAGTTGGTTGAGGTGTCGTGGGTCTTGTCCGAACACCTATCTTAATGTTAGAGGCTTCATAGATAGCTAGAGTTGAGGAGTCCTTCAATATTTACTTTTCTTGAGATGTTTTTAAAAAAAACTATAATACTTATGTTATTGAGTATTTTACAGAGTTGAGTTTTTACTTTGAGTTTAATGTTCAAAAATTCTGTTTTAAGCTTTTTATCGCTTGAGTAAGTCTTTCGCTAAGTATTCAGCCAGGCCAAGGGTTCGCTTGGGGACCAGCAATGGTTCTCGAGTGCCGGCCACGTCCAGGATGTAGGCTCGGGGTGTGACATCACTACCCCATTTGATTATGTGTTGGTCATATGGTTATGAAGAGGATAAAGTTCATTTGATGGGGTATTTAAAAGAGATTGCTCCACCATGGAAATTTTTGGTTTAGGGCGTCTGATTGAAGTCTTACTTGGGGTGTTTTGGAAACATAATAAAGGTCTGCTATCAGCACTAATACTAAGAGAAGTTCAAAGTTTGAATTAAAGATTAGAACTTGGAGAAAATGCTTTTTCCCCTTTATTGTTGGAATTTTCACATTCTACTACAGTGGAAGTAGTAGTTTGCATAGGGATATCATTTGTAGTAGTAATTAATGAGGGGGTGGGTACATTTTCTTGTGATTCAATATCAAGAGAAGAGGAGTCATCCATGCTTTGATCTCCAACAATATATGAAATACTGCTGCCATTTTGAGCTATCGCAGTAGTGTTTTTTTAAGCTACGCTAACATTCACCAGCCTCACATCTTCTACTAATAATTTAGTCTGGCCTTTTTGTTATTATCACCAGCAATCAAGTTATTGTTAGTATGCACAGCAGGTTTAGTTGACGAGCTAGAAATAACTTTTTCTTTGTTAGTAAAGGTTTGGGAGTCAAGATACTTGTCGGTGGTGGCATGATACAATTTAACATTCATACCTTGTTCCATTTATTGTCTCGTTGCCGATGGGCTGTGTGCGTTGGTAGGTGGGAATCTATTTTGATTTAATCGCTTTTGGAACACAACCGTTTGCTGGGCATCATCATCAGGGCGTGCAAGTGACGGATTGGAGATTCTTGTTCCTGCTCATATAGACACAATTTAATTGGGTAAGTCTTAATCTTCCACATGCTTTGCATGAAACATCTGCTCCTTCATACAAAAGTTTTTGTTTATGTTGTCCTATGGTAATATAGGTTTTAACTGGGGTTTCCATTGGGACCTCAATACATATACGAGCATATCTTCCCCTTAAGGTTGTAGATGTATAAGTATTGACTTTAAGGGGACGACCAAGCTTAGATCCAATCCTCGATAAAATAGTTGTATCATTGTAACACCTCGGATCTGAAAAGAAGGCAGAAATTTCAGATTTTCTAACTGGTGTCTGTATCGACGGACCCCACTGACGGACCGTAGGTTCACTTACGGTCCATAGGTGGGAACCGTAGGTGGTAGGTTAAATGATTTTCAAAAGGGTCAAGTTTCATTACCCTTCTTACGGTTCACCAAGAAGGTCCGTCATTCAATGTACGAGTCATAGATAGGTCTCATAGATGAGTCCTAGACTTATTGAAATTTTTAAAGCTCAAAGTTGGACCTACGGTGGCCATGTACGGATCGTAGGTTGACCAACGGACCGTACATGGGTCCCGTCATTTGAGGGTCCAAAAAAGAGTCTCTGAAGCATGCTAATGATGAATAATTTTGTCACTTAAAGTTCATATTTCGTCACAAAATTCTTTTTGTGACGAAAAATAATTCGTCAAGCATTCGTCCCTAAAGCATGGGTCACTAAATGTTTATTGAAACGACTTAGTGTTTCGTCACAAAAGAGACATGCATTAACTACAAAAGTATTTTTCGTCCCCAAATACATGCTATTTATGACAAACTTGATCTTCGTAGAATCATATTTTTTTGTAGGTAATAGCTTTTTTCCGTCACTAAAGAAGTTTTAATGGTGACGTGAATGTTGGCGTCGCTAACTATTTTTTGAATTAATGATGACTTAATTTTTCTCTAATCTTCTACGTATTTCGTCGTTGAACAAACATTATTTCGTCACTAAAAACTACCTTTTAAATACGCATCCTCTTTTTGTCACTAAAGTATAGATTAGTGACAACATTACTTTCTTGCAATTTTGTAGTTGAAAATGATCACTTCGTCACTAAAAATACTACTTTTATCAAGGAAATAAATTTTGTCACTAAAAAATATCATAATTAGCGACGATCCAATTGTCATAAAATACAAAGTTTATTCGTAGGTAATAAGTAAGCTATTTTGGGACAAATTTTATTCTTTGTCACCAAATGTCATACTTTTATGAAGAAAATGTGATCGTCTTAAAAAGTATTAAAAATATCATCGCTAAAAGTTAAGCTTTAATAGACAAAATATTTTGTCACTAATAACAAGCATTTTATGACGTTTTAATTCGTAGCTATAGTATTTACGATTTGTATTTATCTAGCTAGGTTTCCGTTAATTTGAAAATTATGAAATCATATATAAACACATTAAAATTCAATATAAAGAGCATTATACAAAATAAAAATAATAACATAAGTAAGATAACACTAGAAAATCTTTAAGAAAACACCGTCATATATTAATTAAGAACAACCAAAATGATATTCATGAGATGATATCTCATCACATACGCCTTAATGTAAAACTAACATTATCTAAATTCCATCCAACTTTAAAGTCTAACTAAGATATACTAAACATTAAAAAAACGAAGTAATAAAATCGAGGCTGCTTCTCAAAATATCATTGCAAAAGCATGTCTATAGTCGTTGGTCTTGATTTCTACCTTTCACACCCTGAGTAAAAGAAAAATAATTTAAGATTTGATTCCATATGTAGGGTAATTTCACCACAATAAGACAATCTCTGGAAATATAAATCACAAATACAATAACTTTAGAAAAGAAATTGTCCTTTGTTATGGCTAACAGAAGTTAAGGTCAAAGAAACATATAAATATTTACAGGCTCCTATCTTTTAAAAACTTTCATAAAGAGCGAAAATGATTAATATGTTTCTGCGAAATGAATTGCATGGTTCCAAATAGAAAGGTTGGTCATAATTAAAGTCGTATCTGTTACATAAATGGAATAGCAAGGGCTAAGATACTTTCATAAGTGAGGTCATGAAAGGGTTGCAGGTACGCAAATCTTACCTCTACCCTTACGAGGTAGATAGATTGTTTCCAATAGACCCTTGGCTAAAAATAAGTGTAATCACATGGCGACAACAGTTCCTCTTAGCGCCACAAGTGCCTATTTCTCCAAAACAATAATCAATCGTCACAATCTCACCAAACCAAAAATCTTGCACAAAACTTTCACTCCCACTGCAGCTCACACTGTAAGTGACCTCTCTCATTTTCTAAGTGATTATAGAAACCCCCTATAACGACATCAAATCAGCTCTCAATCCATTCTCCGATAAATTTTCCACTAACATAGTTGAACAAGTCCTTAAACACTACAAAAATATTGACTTCTCTGTTCACAGATTCTTCATATGGGCACAGAAACTATCGGGACTTCTTGTTCACATAGAATTATTGGTGACTATAAGCTAACTAGTTCCTATCTCTTCAGAATCTTTTAATCATCTCATTCATATAACCATACAAAATAGGGAACAGAAAATGGATGAACAACATTTAGAACAAAGTACTAATTCTCAACATCCACGTCACATGATAAATTGAACCACAGGTGATCACTTGTATTAACCGGTGATTCCACATATATTCTTCAACAAAAAAGGTAACAGTACACAATTGAACTAACAGGTGATTCCATATTTATTCTTGAACAGGAAAGTTAACAGTACATAATTGAAAATAGAGTAGCATGAAAACAGAGTATCATGAAAATTACTAGCTAGTTCAGAAACAAGAAAGCTAACATGAAAACAGAGTAAAGAAACACAATTGAAATCTCTCATGCATAGAACATTGATTTGGTTCGATGATTTGTTTTTTGGTGATTTATGTCCAGCCCCAGTTCTAATAGGTGAATAACTAGCAGAAGTTTGAAAAATAAAATTAACGAGAATAGATCAATGTAGTTATTAATTGTACCTGAAAGGATAACTTGATAAAGTTCACTGATCACTGTATCATGAAAATGAAACAGAGTTAGGTTCTAAATTCTACAAATTGTTTTCTATTTAATTCAACAAACTATAATGAAATTTATAATTTATAGTATGGTAATTCTAACCTTGATCGGGATGAGCTCATAAATTGTTGCATTTGTTTCAAAATATCATCTTGACGTGCCAATACAGTTTCCAGTTGTGCATTAAGTGTTGTGATTTGAGACTATTAGTTTTCTACCACGGCTTCAGTTGCATCTAATCGTTTCTGTAAAACATGTTGGACAGTAGCCGCTTCCTCCTTCACCTTTTTAAGGGAGTCTTCTAACTCTGCTGCTCTCCTTTGTGTTGCTTGAGCAGTATTAGGGTTTGGACCATAACCAAGACCTTTTATGTACCCCGACTTTGTACCAAGTACAACATCAACAATTTCATCAATATTCATGGACGACTCTCCTGAAGTATATATAGCTTTTAAATCGTTCATGCTATTCTGCAAAAAAATTGTATTTATTTGAAGTTATGTTAACAAGTTATATTTGTATATGTGATTAAAGTATATGCTTTCTAACATAGTTAGTTTCAGCGTGTTGAGATGACCAACCTTTTTCAATTGAGTAGTGGGTGTTTTTATAGAACTCAATTCTGTGGGGTTCTACTCCTTCATGTTGTTCACCCTATAAAATAAATAAAGAAGATGGTCGCATAGGAAGACAGTGAAGTAAGTCTCTTCCATGAAATAAAGAAAAGGAAAAATCTAGTACACATTCATAAAATGAAGGTATTCACAACAATTGCAGCACTAAATCACCATTAGCGAGAAAAGAAAATAGTATATAGCTTACAATTTCTGCACGAGCAGCTACAAATGCTTTTGAACCCATGAAATGATTACACTTTAGCTTTGATCGATTGACCTTGTTGACGTGACATCGTTTCTACAAAGAACATATAAATATAATTAAATTCAATAACATCGAAACAACTATAGTGCATATTTATTTGAATATGGGTTACCTTATGCTCTGGATCAGACCACATATCACAAAATCTATTCCAATTTTCAGAGGTTAGTTCTTGCACTTCAATTTTACGAGCATATTCCTCGGAACTTGCACTTTCAAACATCTTTTTTAATTTATAACGTCATTGTCGACTCCTATTTTTGAGGATATCTTCACAACTATCTTTGACGTAACGTTCATCCAAATCAATCTCAAACTTCTCCTGGAGAACAGTTTTAAAAGGACAAACATAAAAATCAAGATCTCTTTGATGTATTAAAAGATTAAACACTAAATGTTACAATGGTACACGATTAAAAAGTATAAAAATCATACGGGACATCTCATCAGTGCAGCATCTTTTTCCTCTGTTGTGAGTTCCTTCCACTTGTTTGGAAGCGTAAGACAATTTCGTGCTATTATCCCCAACTCATTTGATAGTATTGATGACTGGACCTCCTTAACAGGCCTTCCCTTACCAACTGGGATCTCTATCACAATCTTTTTTCCCAAAGTTCTCTTCATTTTTTCAAGACCTTTTCCCCTAGTTTTTCCTCGACCCTTCTTAATTCTAGTTGTATCATCTGAGTAGGAATAATCAGTTCAAAATAAGGGTATATACATCATAACATTTTCAAGATTACAATTAAGAACACATGGTTAAAGTTATACATAAATGAAAACTTTCATTGTTTAAATTTTCACTTCAAAACTAGCTAGTAAGTATATAAGAAATAACATTACCTGTAGCAGTATGCGAAGTACTTTTATTTGACTCATCGGTAGATTGAGTAGCTGAATTGTTTCTCCAGTAAGTGTTTTTTGCTTATGATACGTCCTCCTGGTGACATGGCTTATTCCTGTATCAGACAACGATTTGTGCAGTTTAGAGAATGTTTAAGTCTTTTCGAGAATGTAAATATCAATTTGATAGTTGAACCCCACAATGTAGAACACTCAACTGAAACCATTCCAAGAGCCGCACTACTTGTAAAAGATAGGGAACAGATGACCAAAAAGGGAAGCCGAAAGACAAGCAAAGCACTGTATTAATTCATGGAACGTAATTCTCACTCAATGCTAAATTGCATAGCATACTTTCATGTGTATCTACTAGTTTTTTTATAACAAGCTTAAGAAATTTTCTTCTCACAAACAAATTTATATATAATTGGAGTTTTCCTTTATTCAATTTTTTCCACATACACATATTTCTAATGCATACACAAAATCAGATATGTCTAAGAACTTAATACCTAACATTGTACATCGGTTGTTTGATTCATGATGGTATATGTACTCAACATTGTTCAAACAAAGAGAAAGAGGAATCAGTCATACCTTATATGTTTCTTCAAGCTCAAGAATCATACTTCACTGTATGATTAGCCTTTTCATTTATCTCATATATATATATATATATATATATATATATATATATATATATATATATATATATATAATCCCGTTTGGAGCGAAAAATTCAGAATCTAAGCGCCAAAATTTTCTTTTTTACCCCAAAGATGGTTCAGTTTTGGTGGGAATCAGAAAATCCTTTTGAAGAGTTATGAATGTTATACCAAAAACATAGGAAGCAGAGAAGTTGTTGGGAAGTTGTATCGCCATGTTTCTCTGGAAGCAAATTAAATTTAGGTTAAAGTTTATTTGAAACATTTATAAGCAAGGAAGGAAAAAGAAAAGAAACAAAACAAACTATATAACACGCTAGTTACATTTTTAGAATAAAATAAATATAAAACGTAACACTTTTTTTAAAATAAATTTAACTATCTTGGCATAATAATATTTTGACTCACCAATTCTTATAGTGAATTACTTAATACCAAATTAATTTTAGGATGAGCTTATTCCATGTTTGTTGGGATAAAATTCATTGGATAACTCATTCCGGGATTAATTATCCCGGGATTATAGTGGTATTTTTATCGCTTCTTGAGGGTGGGATAACTAATCAAGGATAGCTAATTCTCGGTAATTTATTTTTCAATCAAACGACCCCTTAGTGTTTTAAAAGGTGTGGGGTGTGAGGCAATCATTTTACATAGCAAAGGGCGAGTGTAAGTCCTGAAACCAGGGGCGGCTCAACATAATTCGAGCCCTAAAATAAAATTTTACTTAAAGGCCTAAAATCTAAATAAACTTTATCTGTATTTATTTATTTTCCTAAATTTTTAGATGTAAGCTATTACTTAATATTTTCTTTATAATTGATTTTTTAAAATATTTTTTTAATTATTATTTTTAGGTAAGATTTTATCAATTCAACATTGAAAAACATCCTTTTTATTGAGACAATATTATAGGAATTGTTGCCATAATTCTATAAGTAATAAGCTGATAAACTTTAAATAAAGATAAGAGTTAGAGTCATAGAATCTGATTAAAAAAGTTGATCACTTGGTATACCCTACTTTAATATGAAAATTTATGAAGAAATTAAAAAAGAATTTGTAATTCACTTTGTTCAACACTTTTCGACTATTGATTCATATTTTTGATAGAGTATTACTCTAACTATCAAATATTTGAAGAAAGAGAGTGCAAAAGGAGTTAAAAAGGATAAATAATGTGAGTGTTAGTGAAGAAAATGTAAAGAGCCGGCCCTGCCTGAAACATGGGGCGTAAGTCTCATGCATCTATGGGACATATGATTTATATAAAAAATATGCCGTGTGTATAAATAAACTTGTTAAAAAATATATCGAAATGATATTGACATAGTAAATGTGTCTTATGTATGTAACTATGTATATCAGTATTACCATGCCTAATTTAGTCGTGTAATGCTTATTTTTAATCCAAACTAAGCTATGTCCAACCCTGATGATATTGGAATATTATTTTTACAAGTGTTATTTGATGAAACAGAGAACAAATAAAGGAAGAAGCGCTTAATAGCGATAATGATGCCTACCACACCGTAGCACCAACATGTTGATTTGATGATAATAACGTGGCTTGACGCCATTGAATCTCCAATTCGTTTAAGCTATGAAAATTACGAGGCCATTGGGATGCCTTGTGTCCCGTATGCGCCACTTCTTGTGTGAGGAGGAAAATTCTCACGAGGTGCCCATCTCGGTGCGACTAAGAACAAATCTCTATAATACTCAAAAAGTGCAAAATTTGATGCATGAGAATTAACGCCTTTTTTTTCTACCACCTTCCCACAACATCACCTGAATTACAATTCAAACAGGGGTAAAAATTTGTAAGCTCCAAAAGGTTATAAAATCGGTAAAGATGGTAATTGTCGTGTCACGATGCAAAATGTGGATCTTTATCGGAGGCAATTCATGTTTTCTTAAGTTTTATTTCAATTTTAAAATTTTATTATTGAATTAGTATCTCTTTTTTTAATCAACAGTTAATAAGTTTCTTTCACTCTAATTTTAAACAACCTAGCACCTGACTTCTATTGCTTCTCATAGAAAACTAAAAGAATACCTAATGTCCCAGCTATCCCCTTCTAACAACACTCCTTCATACCAATTCTATCTGATGCTTTGGCTATACCTCAACCTCGCTAGTGTTCAGGTAAGGTTCTATCCTTCCTCTCTCTTTTACTTGCTTTAGACCCATCCCCGTTTCCCTTTGAACCATGTTTTGTGCAAATTAATGTGAGTTATGTGCTTTATTAGTGATGTAGTTTGTGAGTGCCTATGAGTAAGTACTATTGTGATGGTCATTCTAGAGCTATTAACTATATTTTCCAATGTTATGGGAAGTTTAACTATTCACCATTATTGCTGAAACCAAGCTTACAATAGAATGCCTACAACATGTTCGACAAATTGTCTGAGAGACGATTTCATAGGTGAAGTATGAGTTATGCAGCGTTATTGTGATTTTATGGTGTTGGTGCATCATTGACCTTAAATTTTGATTCCTCTAAAGGAAATTGTATGTTTTCACTTAAATCTTTAACTATCGACACACCATAGGGATTTATAAGACTCATTTCAACTTATCGACAAGGAATACTTGACCCTTTTATAATATTTAATTATTATGTAATTATACATTTTTGCAGTTTATAATGGACAAAGGATGGATAAATGCTCCAAAGTTCTCTAAAAGGTATGTTGATAGTGTTCAATCTTTTATGCAATTTATTCAGTCTAGCTTTGATCAAAACTCTAAAATTCGATGTCCATGTGATGATTGTTTGAATATAAATTTTCAAACACAAAATGAAGTGTATGACCACTTGTTGCTGAAAGGATTTCAGAAAGATTATGCTCACTCGAACTACCATGGGGAACAATGTCAAATGAGAGATAATGATGAATTTTGTTTTAATGAAGATGAAAATGATGAAAGGATAAATGAAGAACAGTAATAATGAAATTCATGCCATGTTAGAAGAAATTAGTGGAAGATCACATGTCAATCCTGTGGAGGAGACAATAACTGGTAATAAAGCATGTGATAATTTGAGCAGGAGTGAACCAAAGAAATTTGAAAATTTGTTGAAAGAAGCAGAATGTGAATTGTACCCAGGATGTAAGAAATTCTCCAAGCTTTCATTTCTTGTGAAATTGCTCCACTTGAAAGTGTACAATCAATGGAGTAACAAGTCATTTAATATGTTGTTGGAGTTACTATGAGATGCATTGCCTGATGGTGAGACACTTCCAAAGTCACATTATGATGCTAAAAGCATGCTGCAAGGTTAGGGATTAGGATATCTTTCGATCCATGCTTGCAAGTATGATTGTGTGCTTTATTGGAATGAATTTAAAGATAGACAAGAATGTCCACATTGTGGTACTTCCAGGTGGAAAATTGATAAGGGAAAGGGTAAAAAGATTCCTCATAAAGTCTTGCAATATTTTCCCTTAAAGCCGAGACTTCTAAGATTATTTATGTCTAAAAAAACAAGCACAGACATGAGGTAGCATAAAGAAAAATATTTGGATGATACCAATGTGTTAAGGCATCCTGTTGATTCTGATGCTTGGAAAGATTTTGACAAGACTCATACGTGGTTTGCACAAGAATCACGTAATGTTAGACTTGGTCTCGCGACTAATGGTTTCAATCCATTTGGTAACATGAGCACAACTTATAGCATGTGGCCTGTCATTTTATTTCCTTATAATCTTCCTCCTTGGAAATGCTTTAAGGACTCATTTATGATGATGTCACTACTTATTCCTGGTCCTCAAGCACCCGGAAAGGATATTGATGTTTATTTGCGGCCTTTGATTGACGAATTGAATGAGTTATGGAGTGATGGAGTAGAGACATTTGATGCATCTACTAGGGAGTGCTTCAAGATGCATTCTGTTGTTTTATGGACCATAAATGACTTACTGGCTTATGGTAAGAGTTTAACTTTCTTATTGTTCAAGTTGTCTAAATGATCTCCAATCTTAAAATTCTTCGTATCATGGTTTAGCTAAGTTATGTGCATTAACTATCAACATAATATCATATCATAGATGAAATGTTTAGAGAAAGATATCTTTGGATTTCTACACTATTTATGGCATTTGTTAGTGCAACACATCAGTTGAGGATAGTTAAAAGCGAGCAATTTATCGGTTAAAACGAGAAGCGAAGCTTTATCGATTTTTTGCAGTGTAGTGAGGCTACGATGGAAAAACAAGCACTTCAATCCCAGAACCGAGACTTCAGTAAAAAGCGAGAAAAGATCACTTTTTTTATTAAGTGAGACTTACAGTAACTGGCTTTTTAAAAAAAAAATTGTAAAAACACGTTGTGACTTCTTTCCAAATATTTTCCTATGTTTCACTTCTCTTGTTGCGACACTCTTTCAAGAGACAACAAGGTACGTTTTTCATCTCTTCTTCTTTTCTCTGTTGGGTTTTTTTTCACAATTTGCAGTCTGCAAATTTCTTTATTTATTTTGTTTTCTGTTTTGCAATTTTTTTCTTTGTTTTGTTTTTCTTTATGTTATGCTTTGACTTCTTTTTTTCTCTCTTCATATTCTACAATTACATCACATAACAAGTATGATCTCACATAACAAGTACAATCTCACATAACATACATCACATAACAAGTACAATCACAGTCCTACAGATAATAATTAGGCATAGATAGTTGTGGTCCCAATCGAGTAAAATAAACACCTCAACAATGGTATCTTGAACAGCCATAGGTTCTGCCAACTGGACCACCTCTTTGAGGGCAGGATAAAAAGCGAGAAAAGATTGTTTTTCTGCTGTAGCTAGGATAATAGTAACTAGACTTTTCTTGACATTTTTTTGTAAAAAACACTTCGCGACTTCTTTCAAAATATTTCCCTATGTTTCACTTCTCTTGTTGTGACACTCTTTCAAAAGACGGCAAGGTACATTTTTCATCTCCTCTTCTTCTCTTCTTCTTTTCACTGTTTCTCTGCTACAAGCTTTCTTAGTTTCTTTTTCACAACTTGTAGTCTGCAAATTTCTCTGGTTTTTTGCTCTCTGTTTTGCAATTTTTTTCTGTTCTTTATTTTTCTTTCTTTTATGCTTTGATTTTTTCCATATACTATAATTACATCACATTAAAAGTATAATCTCACATAACAAGTACAATATCACATAACATACATCACATAATAAGTATAATTGCAGTCCTACGGATAATAATTAAGCATTGATAGCCGCGGTCTCAGTCGAGTAAAATAAGCACCTCAATAGTGAATAGCTTGAAAAACCATAGATTCTACCAACTGAACCCCCTTTTTGAGGGCAGGATAAAAAGCAAGAAAAACTAGCTTTTCTGCTTAAGCGAGGCTAACAGTAACTAGACTTTTTTGAAAAAATTGTAAAAAACACTTCTCAACTTGTTTCAAAATATTTCCCTATGTTTCAATTCTCTTGTTGTTACACTCTTTCAAGCAATGGCAAGGTAAGTTTTTCATCTCCTCTTCTTCTCTTCTTCTTTTCTCTGTTTCTCTGCTACAAGCTTTGTTGTTAGGTTTTTTTTTCACAACTTGTAGTTGCAAAGTTCTATGTTTTTTTTTTCTGTTTTGCAATTTCTTACTTTGCTTTATTTTTATTTCTATTATGCTTTATTTTTTGTCCGTATTCTACAATTACACCACATAACAAGTATAATCTCACATAAAAAAGTACAATCTCAGTCCTACGGATAATAATTAACATATATTATTTCTTATGTATTAGGTAATTTATCTGGATGGAGCACTAAAGGATATATGGCATGTCCTACTTGCAATAAGGATGCACCTTCACAAAAGATAAGAAGTAAAATTTGTTACGTGGATCACTGTCGGTATCTTGAACTTAACCACAAATGGAGAAGAAGCAAAAAGTTTAATGGGAAGATAGAAAAAAGATTGAAACCAAAAGAGCTCTCGGGAGATGATGTCTTACAACAATTGGATTTGCTTAGTACTTGTATACCAGGAAAACATTCAAATAATAAGAAATGAAAACGTCTTCCTATAGTGTTGAATTGGGTGAGGAAAAGTATTTTTTTTGAGTTACCATACTGGAAGGACTTGAAATTACCGAATAATTTGGATGTCATGCTCATAGAATATAATATTTGTGAGAGTGTTGTCGGGACGTTACTGAATATTGATGGAAAATCTAAGGACACATTTAAAGCAAGACAAGATCTTGAGGATATGGACATAAGAAAAGAACAATGGTTGCAACATGATGGTTCTAATTATATGATGCCATTTGCTTGCTATAGTATGTCAGAAAAACAGAAAAAACTATTTTAGGCATTTTTGAAATCTATTGAATTTCCTGATGGTTATGCTTCAAATATCTCTGGGTGTGCAAGTGAGGATGGTGGTAAGTTAACTAAACTCAAAAGTCATGACTATCATGTTTTGTTACAGCGACTGTTGCCTATAGCTCTTCGTGGATTTAGAAATAAAGATGTCTCTTTAGCATTGATTGAGTTAGGTCATTTCTTTCAATGATTATGTTGTAAGACATTGAAACAAGATGACTTAGAACAACTTGTAAAGGATATAGTGAATATATTATGTAAGCTTGAGATGATCTTTCCACCTGCTTTTTTTGATGTAATGGTACATTTGACTGTACATTTACCACGAGAGGCTATGTATGGGGGACCGGTACAATATCGTTGGATGTACAAAATTGAGAGATTTTCGTGCAAGCTTAAGCGTTATGTGCGAAACAAGGCACAGCCAGAAGGTTCGATTGCAGAAGGCTATATTATTGATGAATGTTTGACATTTTTCTCTATGTATCTTACTGACATTGAGACTAGATTTAATCGTGATGATCGAAATGATGATGGATCTAGTAAGAGAGATGAACATGTTCTAGACATATTTTCAGAGAGTGTTAGACCATTTAAAGGAGTTTATGATGCAATACCAAAGAAATATTTTTATATGGCTCGGTGGTATGTGTGGAATAATTGTGAAGAAGTTGAACCTTTTCTAAAGTAAGTTCACTTATTTATTTATGTTGGTATTTATTATTTTAAATCACGTCTAAATAGTTCATCTTTTCATATGCAGAGAACATAAAGAGGAGTTGATAAAGCAAGGTGTTGGGAATGTAAAAGAGAAACATAAAGAACATTTTCCTCTATGGTTCAAAAGGAAAGTAAGTGATTTTTTAATATGATAACCTTGTTTGTGTTTAATTAAGTTTCAGTTTTTTTTCATTACTAATTGAATGCAATAATTTTTTGTTGTAGATTATGCAATTGCATAATAAGGATAAATCAATATCTATTAAGAAATTATATCCTTTGGCAAGGGAACCTGATTTGCGTGGAAGGAAATGTCCTGGTTGTATTGTTAATGGTGTTAGGTACCATATTCAAAGTCATGATGAATTACGTAAATCTCAAAATAGCGGCATAGTTATTGAAGGCTATCATGAAAATGAGGTGATTGATTTTTATGGTACAATATTTGACATCATTGAGTTAGATTATGTTGATGGCAATCAAGTTGGGGAGTCAAGATACTTGTCGGTGGTGGCATAATACAATTTAACATTCATACCTTGTTCCATTTGTTGTCTCGTTTTCGATGGGCTGTGTGCATTGGTAGGTGGGAATCTATTTTGATTTAATCACTTTTGGAACAGAACCGTTTGCTAGGCATCGTCATCAGGGCGTGCAAGTGACGGAGTTGGAGATTCTTGTTCCTGCTCAATTTTTGTGAGTTGTCTCTTTATCATATAGACACAATTTAATTGGGTATGTCCTAATCTTCCACATGCTTTGCATAAAACATCTGCTCCTTCATACAAAAGTTTTTGTTTATGTTGTCCTATGGTAATATAGGTTTTAACTGGGGTTTCCATCGGGACCTCAATACATATACGAGCATATCTTCCCCTTAAGGTTGTAGATGTACAAGTATCGACTTTAAGGAGACGACCAAGCTTAGATCCAATCCTAGATAAAATAGTTGTATCATTGTAACACCTCGGATCTGAAAAGATGCCAGAAATTTTAGATTTTCTAACTGGTGTCTGTATCGACAGACCCCACTGACGGACCGTAGGTTCACTTACGGTCTGTAGGTGGGAACCGTAGGTGGTAGGTTAAATGATTTTCAAAAGGGTCAAGTTTCATTATCCTTTTTACAGTTCGCAAGGAAGGTCCGTCATTCAATGTACAAGTCATAGATAGGTCTCGTAGATGAGTCCTAGACTTATTGAAAATTTTAAAGCTCAAAGTTGGACCTACGGTGGTCATGTACGGATCGTAGGTTGACCAACGGACCGTACATGTGCCCCGTCGTTTGAGGGTCCAAAAAAGAGTCTTTGAACCCCACTTATGGTGGACTAGGACGGTTCGTAGTAAGACCTACGGACCGTAGATCCAACCATAGATGGTGGTCCGAGAGTTAATTGTTAAGGGCTTTTGGGTTATTTTCCTAATTTGTTCTTCTACTCTAAGCCCTATATAATGATTTTTAACCCCAAATTTAACACTATTCAATTCATTCTCCTTAATTCCCAAAAGTTGATTAAGTTCATTCCCTCAAATATTTCTCTCTCTAAGGAAGAAGAGAAAGAGTTAGGGTTCCATCCAAGTCTCAATTTCCACCATTGTTTGTGGGCTTTGAACTCTAAGGTATGATGGCATTCACCTATGGAGTCCTTTCCTCCATAGGGTTCTTAAATTTTCCAATTTTGTAAAGTTAGACTCCCCAATTGAAGTTAGGGTTTTCTTTTATCTCATGGGTTCCTTTCAATTATGATCCAATTGATTGATTTAAGTCATTTTATGCATGAATTGATAAAATTGTATGTTTTTAAGTTGAATGCACTTGAACCCATGTGTAATCCATGATTTCTAGACTATGATCTTATGATGGGGCTTTTGAACTATGACAGTTGAATTTATGAAAATATGCATGTTCTTAATGAAATTGATATTAAATGATTTAAAGTTTCTTCGAGAGTGAAGCATCGGTGTTGTTGTTCTTGTTGTGTTGTGAAAGGATTTGCTCACATGAAGGATTCATAAGGGTTGAAACATTTTTTCAACTAAACTTTGAATCAAGAACTAGGAGCTATTCTAATAAACTCTAGCTTGGATTGGCTACTTGATGTGCCCTTCCGTCGATGATAATACAAGTTAAGACTAACTACTATTCCGTGGGATTTATGCTTAGCACCGAGAGGATATCGAGATGGAACCTCCCCCGTAGTAGAGGCCGGGTTTCTAGTAGCAATCTCAATATCCCATAACTATGTGCCACCATAGGTTTTTCTTAGATAGACATTAGCTAGTGGATCCACTTAAGCTAGAATTTCATGGTTCTTACCTTGGAAAGTAAGGAAATCTCTTTTCGGTGTGGGATAGACATCAGATTCCATGTTATAGCTCACATGGTCTATGTCGGTTAATGGCAAACTTCCCACAATAATGAACTAAGGTTACTTCTAGAAGTATCTCAACGTGTTTTAAAGATGTTTAGCTTGCATTGACCATGATTTCGACTTGTGTTTTCTAACTCGTTATTTTATGATTTAGATTGGCCATTGCATGTCATATAAAGACATTTTTAGCATGATTTCATAACTCTTATGCATTTCTATCGTACTTGGTACATTCCATGTACTAACGCATACTTTTGCGTGCATTTTTTCACTAATGTAGGATCTGGATATTCTCCCTCCATTCGTGGCTAGTTCGTTGCATTTGAGATTTGAAGACTTGGTGAGTCCTCATACTTCGAGGACGGTGTCATTTGCTTTATATAGCCTTGTGTCTTTTTGTTTCGCACTTTGTATATGATGTATGGGTTACGTCCCAAGCACCTCCTTTATCATGTATTAGATGGCTTTGAGACTTATGTTTAGACTTCCATTTTTATCAAACATTTTTATGAAATACTACTTTCAAACTCTCTTTAAATTCTATTATCTTGTATGATGTATGCTAAGTGGATTATGTGGGGCCTCTCGGGGTCCTATATGCCATGTCACATCTAGGGTATACTTTAGGTCGTGAAAAACTTGGTATTCTAATCACAAGGTTTAGAAAGGTCCTAGGATGTCTCTGAGCCATGTCGAGTAAAGTCTTGTTCATGAGTGTGAAGTGCGCCACACTTATGTATGAGAGGCTATAAGATGTTTAGGAAGTTCCACTTCTTTCATCATTCTAAGGTCATGCGATAGAGTGTAACTCTATATGTCTCTCTCTCCTAATCCCTACTCGATGCTTTTCAGGATATGGTCACTTGAAGGGCATATGATAGAAGGAATGTGGGAGAGAATGAGGAACGGGAAGCTCCTCAAGTTTTGGTCAATCCTTTGGCCGAGCAAGTGACTACTGCGGAGTTTAGGGCTGCTTTTCAAGTGTTGGCCCAAGCCATGACGGCTCAAGCCAATAGGGAGGCTGTGGCCCCCGTGAACCCAAATATGGGTACGATAGTAACTAGAGTGTGGGACTTCACTAGGATGAAAGCTCCAGAGTTTTATGGTTCCAAGGTTGAGAAAGATCCCCAAGAGTTCGTTGATAAGGTATACAAGGTTTTAATGATCATGGGTGTGACGTCGGTGGAAAGGTGGGATTGGCTGCTTATCAACTTAAAGGTGTTGCTCAAGTTTGGTTCAACCAATGGAAGGAAGAGAGGAAGGTTGATGCGGGTCTGCTTGATTGGGAGACATTTAAGGTTGCTTTCCTTGATAGGTTCTTTCCCCTTGAGATGAGATGAGGGAGGCCAAGGTGCTTGAATTCATTAACCTTCGCCAAAGAAACATGAGTGTGAAGGAGTATGCTTTGAAATTCACACAATTGTCTAGATATGCTCCTACTATGATTGACGATCCTAGGGCAAAGATGAGTAAGTTTGTGTCGGGAGTGTCCGAGATAGTGTTCAAGAAATGTCGTACCGCCATGCTTATCAATGATATGGACATTTCTCATCTAATGGTTCATGCTCAACAAATCTAAGAGGAGAAGCTTAAGGAAACGTCTAGGGGGGCAAAGAGGGCTAAGACCGGTGATGGTGACTTTTTATGCTTGAGGTCCGATGGGTATGGTCGCTCTAAGTTTCGACAAAGGTTTTCCAGTCAAGGTTCCTCAAATGCTCCAGCTCCTAAGTTCAACAAGGAAAGGGTGTCTAAACCTAAGCCCCAAGGAGGAAATGATGGTGGATTTTCATCGAGTACTTGTGCCAAATGTGGAAGGAAGCACGAGAGTAAATGCTTAGACAGTACGGATGGTTGTTTTTGTTGTGGTAAGAGTGTTCATAAGATAAGGGATTACCCGTCACTTACAGCTAAGGGAAGATAAGGTAGACAAGCTCTACCTAGTGGTTCAGGTTTAAAGGCCTCAAGGCAAAACCGATTCTATACACTTCAAACTCATCATAAGCAAGAGGGTTCTCCCGATATAATTACCGATATGTTGAAAGTCTTTAACCTTGATGTTTATGCTTTGCTTGATCTCGATACTACCTTATCTTTCGTGAAGCCATATATGGCTATGCAGTTTGATGTTCTTCCGGATGTGTTGTTAGACCCTTTTTATGTCTCTACTCCTATTGGTGAACCTATTGTGGCTAAGAGAGTCTAAAAGAATTGTCTCATCTCGTTATCCCATAAAGTCACTCAAGTTGATCTTGTAGAGCTTGATATGTTAGATTTTGATGTTATCCTTGGCATAGATTGGTTGTATTCCTGTTATGCTTCTATTGATTGTAGAACCTGAGTGGTCAAGTTTCAATTTCCAAATGAGCCTATCCTAGAGTAGAAAGGGGGAAATTCTATGCCTAAGAGTCAATTTGTTTCTTGTCTTAAAGATAAAAAGATGATTTCTAAGGGTTGCATATACCATCTTGTTCGGGTTAGGGATATGGATTCTGAAACCCCTATCTTTGAGACGGTCCCCATTGTTAATGAGTTTCCAAAAGTGTTTCCCGATGATTTACCCCGTGTTCCTCCTGAAAGGGAAATAGACTTCGGTATTGACCTTCTCCCCAATACGCAATCCATCACTATTCCTCCTTACCAAATGGCTCCGGTAGAACTTAAGGAATTGAAAGAGCAATTGAAGGATTTGTTAGATAAGAGTTTCATTCGGCAGAGTATCTCTCCGTGGGGTGCTCCAATTTTGTTTGTTTGAAGAAAGATAGTTCACTTCGTGTGTGTGTTGACTACCGTCAATTGAATAAGGTTACTATTAAGAATAAGTATCCTCTTCCAAGGATAGATGATTTGTTTGATCAACTCCAAGAAGCAAGTTACTACTCTAAGATTGACCTTCAGTTAGGTTATAACCAATTGAGGGTGAAGGAAGATGACATTCCAAAAACGGCGTTACGAACTCAGTATGGTCACTATGAATTCTTGGTAATGTCATTTGGCTTAACTAATGCTCCAACCGCATTTATAGATTTGATGAATAGGGTGTTTAGAAAATACCTTGAAATGTTTGTGATTGTGTTTATCGATGATATTTTGATATACTCAAGGAGTGAGGATGAACACACCAATCATTTGAGGATTGTGTTACAAGTCCTCAAGGACTAACAACTCTTTGCAAAGTTTAGTAAATGTGAGTTTTTGTTGAGATCCGTGGCTTTTCTTGGTCACATTATTTTCGGCAAGAGTATTAAGGTAGATCCTAAGAAGACGGATGAGGTTAAGAGTTGGCCTAGACCCCTATCACCTTTCGATATTCGAAGTTTCTTGGGTTTGGCTGGTTACTATAGAATATTTGTTGAAGGGTTTTCTTCAATTGCCTTTCCATTGACGGCATCGACTCAAAAGAAGGCTAAGTTTATAAGGTCCGAAGCTTGTGAGAAGAGTTTTCAAGAACTGAAGGATAGACTTACCTCCGCTCCGACGTTGACTTTGCCGAAAGGATCCGATAGATTTAAGGTTTATTGTGACGCTTCACGAATTGGGTTAGGATGTGACCTTATGGACAATGGGAAAGTCATAGTTTATGCTTCAAGGAAACTTAAGATGCATGAAAAGAACTATCCTACCCATGACTTAGAACTAGCGGCGGTTGTGTTTGCTCTAAAGATTTGAAGGCATCACTTGTATGGTGTTCATGTTGATGTCTTTACCGACCACAAAAGTTTTCAATATGTGTTTAAGCAAAAATATCTAGATTTTCACCAAAGGAGGTGGCTTGAGTTGCTAAAGGACTACGACATGAGTTTCCTCTATCATCCCGGCAAGGTGAATGTGGTGGCGAATGCTCTTAGTCGGCAATCAATGGATAGTGTTGCTCACGTTGAGGAAGACAAAAAAGAGTTGGTTCGTGTAGTTCATAGATTGTCCCGATTGAGTGTTCAGTTGGTTGAGTCCACCAAAGGCGATGTTATGGTTCATAATGGTTCAGAATCATCATTTGTGTCGGAGGTGAAGGCCAAGCAAGGTCGTGATCCGAATTTGGTTGAATTGAAGAAAGCGGTACTTGAGAAGTTCGTTGAGTCTTTCTCCCAAGAGGGAAATAGAGTGCTTCAATATCAAGGTCATTTGTGTGTTCCCAAGGTAGATGACTTGAGAGGGAAAATCTTATCATAAGCCCATAGTTCTCAATATTTCATACACTCGGGAGCCACCAAGGTATAACGTGACTTGTGGGAGGTCTATTGGTGGAATGGGATGAAAAAAGATATCGCAGAATTTGTGGCTAAGTGTCCTAATTGTCAACAAGTGAAACTTGAGCATCAAAAGCTGAGAGGTTTGTCCCAATATATTAGAATTCCTAGTTTGAAGTGTGAAGATTTGAATATGAACTTTATTGTTGGTTTACCCTGCACCCGGCGACAACATGACTCGATTTGGGTTATTGTGGATCGTATGATGAAATTGACTCATTTCATTCCCGTCAATATTTCTTATTCGGCAGAGGACTATGCTAAGTTATATCTAAGGGAGATGGTTAGGCTGCATGGAGTGCCTCTGTCCATTATCTCCGATTGTGGTACCCAATTCACTTCACAGTTTTGGAAATCTTTCCAAAAGGGGCTTGGTACTCGTGTTAAGCTTAGTACGATCTTTCATCCTCAAACCAATGGACAAGCAGAGCGTATTATTCAAACTTTGTAAGATATGTTAAGGGCTTATGTAATTGACTCCAAGGGTAATTGGGATGATCATTTGCCTTTGATTGAGTTTGCTTATAATAATAGCTATTATTCAAGTATTGGTATGGCTCCATTTGAGGCTCTTTATGGTAGGAGGTGTAGATACCCTATAGGTTGGTTTGAAGTTGGTGAAGTTGCTTTAATAGGTCCTGAGTTGGTGCATGAGGCTATGGAGAAAGTTTGGATTATTAGAGAAAGGTTGAAAACGACTCAAAGTCGACAAAAATCCTATGCCGATGTTAGAAGAAGTGATCTAGAATTTAATGTTAATGATTGGGTCTACTTGAAAATTTCACCCATGAAGGGTGTGATGACATTTGGAAAGAAAGGGAAGCTTAGTCTCCGTTATGTGGGCTCATATCAGATTTTGAGGTGAATTGGTAAAGTCGCTTATGAACTTGAGTTGCCTAATGACTTAACATCGATTCATCCAGTTTTCCATATCCCCTTATTGAAGAAATGTGTTGGGGATATGACATCTATAGTGCCATCGGAGAGTTTAGGTATGAAATAAAGTATTTCTTATGAAGAGATTTCAGTTGAGATTTTGGACCAGCAACTTAAGAAGTTAAGGAATAAGAAAGTTGCGTCTGTAAAGGTTTTATGGAGGAATCAAAGAGTTAACGGTGCTACCTGGGAGACCAAGGCCGATATGATGTCCCGTTACCCCCATCTCTTTTCCTCCTTTCCTACTCTAGCTTGAGGTATTCAGTTCCTCATGGTTTACTCTTTTGGTTTCATGTGTCTTAGTTATTCCCATGATTCCTCATTCATGCATATTCATGAAAAGCTTAAATTTTGAGAAAATGTGTTAACTTGATTGATTTCTTCATGTTTATGTGCATTCGAGTATGAGTTGCATATAGACCATATGAAATGATGTTTTGAACATGCTACAGCTTGGAGTTGAAGTTTCCTCTTCGGATATGTGCATTTATGTGATTGCATTCATGTTTGGTTGTTAGATCTAGTTCCTACCCTCCTTATGATGTCTTGAGTTCCATTCGAGGATGAATGTTCCTGTAACACCCCGAATACAAAAAGGAACGAAAATTTCAATTTTTAGAAAATTTCAGTGTGACCTACGATTACCACCAACGATTGGTTATTTGACCTACCAATCGTAGGTGGTGGTCATGGATGACACTGCCTTGGGGGTGAATTTTATGAAATTTTTGAAGCTCAACCAGTGTGACCTACGGTTGGTCACCAACGGTTGGTGGTTTGACCAACCAACCGTAGGTGAGGGATCCGGGAATTTCTTTAAGGGGTCTTTTGGTCTTTTCACCAAATGATTCTATTCCTAAACTAAGTCAGTTACCTACTATTCCTAGCACTATATAAACCTTTTTAAGCTAAAAATATACCCTTCCAAGTCACCTTACAAATTCTCTCAAACCTCTCCCGAATATTTCTCTCTCTAGAAGTAAGAAGAAGAAGAAGAAGAAGAAGTGAAGTTAGGGTTTCAAGAACCAAGCTTCCAATTCACCAATTGCTTAATGATAGCTTTCACCTATTGAGTTCTTTCCTCCATAGGGTCACCAGAATCCCTAATTCTTTAAGTAAGAATTGTTCAATCAAAAACTTGGTTTTCTTCTATCATGTGGGTTCTTTCAATTATGATCAAATTGCTTTGTTTACGGCTTTCTAAGCATGAAATTGGTTTGAATTGCATGTTTTAAGAGAAATTCCCATGAACTCATGTGAAATCCATGATTTCTATACTTTGATCTTATGATGAGGTCTTGAACTATGATTCATGAATTTATGAAAAATATGCATGTTTTATGAAAGAAATGTTTATGACTTAAGTAAGCCTATAGATGAATGTTTTTATATGTTCTATGAAGCTTGGCCACATGACATGAATGACATCTAGATTTGCCATCAATGCTTTTCGGGCTATATTCCCAAATTAGGTCTTGATTAGTATGGTAGCTGGTTATGCCATCAATGATTATAGACCACGCTTTCAAAACTATTTCCATTAGTAGTATGGCACTTCTAGTATGAAGTTTTAATGACTATGGGCCTTAAAAGCTATTATGAAAAGATCATGGACGGTGAAAGGTTTTCTCACGCATGGTTAAGAAGCTATTCTAATTAAAAGGGACAAGAGGCGATCACCCATGTCTACTAATGATAAGATAAGCTATGATAAATAAATATTTTCGTGGGATTTTATTTAGCACCGATAGGACACCGAGAAGGAAGCTCTCCCGTATGTAGAGGCCAGGTTTCTAGTAGCAATCTTCTTATCCCTAAACTATGTGCCGACATAGGATGATTGTCTATCTAGACATTAGATAGTGGATCCACATAAGCTATAAGTTTAAGGGTCCTACCTTGGCAAGTAGGATGGCCCTGCCGGTGTAGAAGGGACACCGGATTCCATGTTGATAGCTCATATGGTCTTACATGTCGGTTAAAGGTAATCTCCTACAATAATGAACTAAGGTTACTTATTGAAGTATCTCGCAAGTGTTTTAAAGATGTTTAGCTTGCATTGACCTTGGTTTATGACTTATGTTTTCTAACCCTTTTTACTTCATGTTTTAGCATTGGTCTTTGCATGTCATGGAAATATCCCTTTTTGCATGATTTTACAACCTATGTGCATAGTTATCATAATTGGTACATTTTTGTACTAACGCATACTCTTGCCTACATTTTCTTATAAATGTAGGGTCTGACTTATCTCCATCTACCCGTGACTAGTCGTTGCTTTCAAGAGTTGAAGATTGGTGAGTCCTCATACATTCGAGGACATAGCCCCATTTTCCTTTTATGTCATTTTACTTTTAAGACTTGTATGGGTTACGTCCCAACGTTTTTTATATTCTTTTGATAGATGGCTTTGAGACTATATGTAGACTTCTGTTATGCTTTGTAAACTCTTTTGATAATGAATTGTCTTTTGAACTCTTAAATTGTTATTATCTTGTATGATGCATGCTAAGTGGCTTGTATGAGGCCTTTCGGGGTCTTTTACGCCATTTCATGTGTAGGGGTACTTTAGGTCGTGACAAACTTGGTATTCAGAGCACAAGGTTTTAGAAAGGTCCTAGGAAGTCTCATAAGCCACGTCGAGTAGAGTCCTGTTCATGAGTGTGAAGCGCACCACATTTTTGAATGAGAGGCTACAAGATGATTAGGAAATTCCACTTCTTTCATTATTCTATAGTCGTGCGATAGAGTTTAACCTCATAGGTCTTCTTCTCCTAACTCCTATCTATGTTTTTTAGAATATGCCTCCACGAAGGAATCCCGTGAGAAGGAATAGGAATGTTGGTGCAAATGTGAGACAAGAGGTTCCCCAAGTGCCGGTCAACCCTTTGGTCGATGAAGTGACTAATGATGAGTTTCGAGCCACATTTCATGCTTTGACCCAAGCTATGATGGCCCATGCAAATAGAGAGGTTGTGGCTCCCGTAAGCCCAAAGGTGGGTACGGCGGCATCTAGAGTGAAAGACTTCACTAGAATGAATCCTCTGGAGTTTCATGGTTCTAAGGTTGAGGAAGATCCTCAAGAGTTTATTGATTAGGTATACAAGTTGTTGATGATCATGGGTGTGACGCCGGTGGAAAAGGCAAAATTAGCCACTTATCAACTTAAGGGTGTTGCTCAAGTGTGGTTTGAACAATGGAAGAGTGAGAGGGCGGTTGATGCGGGTCTTCTTGATTGGGTGGAGTTTAAGATTGCTTTCCTTGATAGTTTCTTTCCCCTTGAGATGAGAGGGGCAAAGGTACTTGAGTTCATTAACCTTCGTCAAGGGGATATGAGTAAGAAGGAGTATTCTTTGAAATTCACACAATTGTCCAATTATGCTCCAACTATGGTCGCCAATCCAAGGGCAAGAATGAGTAAGTTTGTGTCGGGTGTGCTTCCGACTTAGTGGTCAAAGAATGTCTAACCGCCATGTTTGTTAAGGAGATGGACGTCTCCCGTTTGATGGTTCATGCACAACAAATAGAAGAAGAAAAGCTTAAGGAGAAAACTTGGAATTCAAAGAGGGCAAGAAGAGATGATGGTGATTCTTCACATTCAAGGTCTGGTGGAAGTAATCGTTCTTAAGGTAAGGATTCTAGTGAGAAAATGTGGCCCGAGTGTCGGGTGTGTGGAAGAAAACATAAGGGTAAGTGTCTAGCCGGTTCAAATGCATTCTTTGATTGTGGAAGGATGGATCATAAAATAAGGAATTACCCTTCGGTTGCTAAGAATGAGGGATATAAACGTTGGTGGGCTCGACAAGATCATGAGGGTTCCCCGGATGCAGTAATTGGTAAGTTATGGTGTTTTAGCTTGTGGTTATGCATTGTTTGATGTTGGGTGACTTATTGGCTATTATAAGACTCTATGTGTGGTTAGTGTGATTAAGATCGACTTTCAAATCCTTGTAGAAACTTCTTAAGTGGTTATTTGTATCAATGGTTTCGTGGTTGTTAAGACTTAGGTACTATGTTTGGATTGAGGGAGATGGATTCGGAACGACTAGAGGGGTTTTCTCCCAAGGAGGAGATAATGTGTTTCATGGTTGGTGTGTGAGACTATTTAAATTGTCGAAAAAGTTCCTTGCTTTGGGTTGATTTGTGAAAGGTTGGAGGTGATGTGATGTCTCAGTATCCCTATCTTTTTCCTTCTACCTTCGGGTCTATATTGAGGCATTAGCCCCTCATGTTCGCTCTTTAGGATCCGTGTGTCTTAGTCATTCTCATATTCCTCATGTATGCATGTTCATGAAAAGCTAATATTTTGAGAAAATGAGTTAACTTGGTTGATTTCTTCATGATCATGTGCATTTATGTGATTGCATGCTTGTTGGGCTGTTAAATCTTGATCTTACCCTCCTTATGATGTCTTGCGTTCCATTCGAGGACAAATGTTCCCAAGGGGGAGATAATGTAACACCCCAGATTCAAAAAGGAACAAAAATTTCAATTTTTAGAAAATTGCTGTGTGACCTACGATTAACAACAACGGTTAGTGGTTTGACCTACCAACAGTAGGTGGTGGTCGTGGATGACACTGCCTTGGAGGTGAATTTTATGAAGCTTTTGAAGCTCAACCAGTGTGACCTACGATTGGTCACCAACGGTTGGTGGTTTGACCTACCAACCATAGGTCAAACCGTTGGTGGAGGGATCCAGGAATTTCTTTAAGGGGTCTTTTGGTCTTTTCACCAAATGATTCTATTCCTAAACTAAGTCGGTTACTTACTATTCCTAGCACTATATAAACTTTTTTAAGCCAAAAATCTACCCTTCCAAGTCACTTTACAAATTCTCTCAAACCTCTCCCAAATATTTCTCTCTCTAGAAGTAAGAAGAAGAAGAAGAAGAAGTGAAGTTAGGGTTTCAAGAACCAAGCTTCCAATTCACCAATTTCTTAAGGGCTTTTAACCCCAAGATATGATAGCTTTCACCTATGGAGTTCTTTCCTCCATAGGGTTCCCAAAATCCCTAATTTTCTAAGTAAGAATTGTTCAATCAAAAACTAGGTTTTCTCCTATCATGTGGGTTCTTTCAATTATGATCGAATTGCTTTGTTTATGGCTTTCTAAGCATGAAATTGGTTTGAATTGCATGTTTTAACATGAATTCCCATGAATCCATGTGAAATCCATGATTTCTATACTTTGATCTTATGATGAGGTCTTGAACTATGATTCATGAATTTATGAAAAATATGCATGTTTTATGAAAACAATGTTTATGACTCAAGTAAGCTTATAGATGAAATTTTTTATATGTTCTATGAAGCTTGGCCACATGACATGAATGACATCTAGATTTGCCATCAATGCTTTTCGGGCTATTTTCCAAAATTAGGTTTTGATTAGTATGGTACCCAGTTATGCCTTCAATGATTATAGACCACGCTTTAAAAACTATTTCCATTAGTAGTACGGCACTTCTAGTATGAAGTTTTAATGACTATGAGACTTAAAAGCTATAATGAAAAGATCATGGACGGTGAAAGGTTTTCTCACACATGGTTAAGGAGCTATTCTAATGAACAGGGACAAGAGGCGATCACCTATGTCTACTAATGATAAGATAAGCTATGATAAATAACTATTTCCGTGGGATTTTACTTAGCACCTAGATGATACCGAGATGAAAGCTCTCCCGTATGTAGAGTCCGGCTTTCTAGTAGCAATCTCCTTATCCCTAAACTATGTGCGACCATAGGATGATTGTCTAGATAGACATTAGCTAGTGGATCCATGTAAGCTAGAATTTTAAGGGTCCTACCTTGGCAAGTAGGATGGCCCTACCGGTGTAGGGAGGACACTGAATTCCATGTTGATAGCTCACATGGTCTTACATATCGGTTAAAGCTAATCCCCCACAATAATGAACTAAGGTTACTTCTTGAAGTATCTTGCAAATGTTTTAAAGATGTTTAGCTTGCATTGACCTTGGTTTATGACTTATGTTTTCTAACCCTTTTTACTTTATGTTTTAGCATTGGTCTTTGCATGTCATGGAAATGTCCCTTTTTGCATGATTTTATTTCCTATGTGCATAGTTATCATACTTGGTACATTTTTGTACTAACGCATACTCTTGCCTACATTTTCTTATAACTGTAGGGTTCGGCTTATCTCCATCCACCCGTGGCTAGTTGTTGCTTTCGAGAGTTGAAGATTGGTGAGTCCTCATACACTCGAGGACATAGCCCCATTTTCCTTTTATGTCATTTTACTTGTAATACTTGTTTGAGTTACATCCCAACGTTCTTTCTATTCTTTTGATAGATGGCTTTGAGATTATACGTAGACTTCCGCTATGCTTTGTAAACTCTTTTGATAATGAATTTTCTTTTAAAACTCTTAAATTGCTATTATCTTGTATGATGCATGATAAGCGGCTTGTATGAGGCCTTTCAGGGTCTTGTACGCCATGTCACATCTAGGGGGTATTTTAGGTCGTGACAGTTCCCAAGGGGAAGATATTGTAACACCTTGGATCTGAAAAGAAGGCAGAAAAGATTTTCTAACTGGTGTCTGTACCGACGGACCGTAGGTTCACTTATGGGCCATAGGTGGGAACCGTAAGTGGTAAGTTAAATTATTTTCAAAAGGGTCAAGTTTCATTACTCTTTTTACGGTTCACCAGGACGGTCCGTCATTCAATGTACGAGTCGTAAATAGGTTCATAAGTGAGTCCCAGACTTAGTGAAATTTTTAAAGCTCAAAGTTTGACCTACGGTGGCCATGTACAGACCGTAGGTTGACCAACAGACCATACATTGGTTCCTTCTTTTGAGGGTCCAGCAAAGAGTCTATGAACTCCAACCTACGATCTACCAGGACAGACCATAGTTCAAACCATAGATGGTGGTCTGACAGATAATTGTTAAGGGATTTTGGGTCTTTTTCTAATTATTCTAACCCAATACTACGTCGTTTTGCCTTCTACCCTAGCCCTATATAATGAATTCTAACACCAAATTTACCCAATTCAATTCATTCTCCTTAATTCCCAAAAGTTGATCAAGTTCATCCCCTCAAACATTTCTCTCTCTAAGGAAGAAAACGAAGAGCTAGGGTTCCATCCAAGTCTCAATTTACACCATTGATTGTGGGCTTTGAACTCCATGGTATGATGGCATTCACCTATGGAGTTCTTTCCTCTATAGGGTTCTTAAATTCTCCAATTTTGTAAAGTTAGATTCCACAATTGAAGTTAGAGTTTTCTTCTATCTCATAGGTTCCTTTCAATTATGATCCAATTGATTGATTTAATTTCCTTTTATGCATGAATTGATGAAACTGTATGTTTTTAAGTTGAATGCACTTGAACGTATGTGTAATCCGTGATTTCTAGACTATGATTCTATGATGGGGCTTTTGAACTATGAAAGATGAATTTATGAAAATATACATGTTCTTTCTAAAATTGATGTTAAATGATTTAAGGTTGCTTCGAGAGTGAAGCATCGATATTGTTGTTCTTGTTGTGTTGTGAAAGGAGTTTCTCACATGAAGGATTCATAAGAGTTGAAAGGTTTTCTCAACTAAACTTTGAATCAAGTACTAGGAGCTATTTTCATGAACTGTAGCTTGGATTGGCTACTTGATGTGCCCTTCCATGGATGATAAGACAAGTTAAGATTAACTACTATTTCGGAGGATTTATGCTTAGTACCGAGAGGATATCGAGATGGAAGCTCTCCCATAGTAGAGGTCGGGTTTCTAGTTGTCACTCCTCGAGCCTACGCTGTGGACGTGGCTGGCACTCGAGAACCATCTCTAGTCCCTAAGCAAACCACTTGGCCTTGCTGACTACTGAGCAAAAGATTTACTCAAATGGTAATAAGTTTAGAAATTAAATTTAAAACATTCAAACTCCAACAAAGACATAACTCAACTGTATGAAAATATTTAAGTTCAATAATGATAATACTTTGCCAAATAGTCACAAAACATTTTGACAAAGGAAAAAAATACTGAGGGACTCCTCAACTCTAACTATCTATGAAGCCTCTAAAACTAAGATAGGTGTCGGAACATGACCCTCGACAACTTAAAAAAATAATAATATACGTGTGAAGGCATCCGAAAAGCAAGGAGGCTCACCAAAGCTAGCTGGAGTGCAAATGGTATCAACGAAGCGTCTATTAATGACCCTAAACACCTATATCTGCATCATAAAAAGATGCAGGTCAAACGACATCAATACATTGAATGCACGAGTTTGTAAAATGGCTGAGTAAAACAATAACTGAACTGATAGGGCTAGGAGAATACTCACCTCAACTCAAATTAACTCAATGCAAAGCAATAATAAGAGATAACATATTTAAAGCTTTGTAAATAAACGATGCTAACTCCAGGATGTATATAAAAATATAATAAATTATGCTTTACTCATATTTGGAAGATTCTCTAACTTACAACCATTACTATGAGCTAAGTGATGATACATCGTCTCGCCCACGCTACCATAACTGTCCTATACCTTGCCGGGGTATAGAACAATCTTAACTAAGTGGATCCACTAAGCTCTACCCGAAGGCATAAGAAAATCATCTAAAAAGTATGAATCCTTTACCCATATTGGCATACATGGTTTATGAGGAATTCGAGTTGTCTGAACTCATCCACATATCGGTGCTCAATACTACTCCCAATAATATATACTCATGTTTAAACGTGTAAACACATACTCTTTCTCTGTTTTGAGGTAATTTCTCAAAAGATCCTCTTAAAAAGGAAAATCTCTGAAGTATCTTTGAACTCATAAATATTTGGAAATCAAGGTTCTCTTTTCTCAATATAGAAAGTGATACATTTGGGATTACTCAGTTCCCTTTACTCTTCTCGAAACTCTTCTTTAGAACTCTTCTTTGAAACTGTTTTAAAACTCTTTTCAGAAATCAATTCAAGCAATTATATGGTTAAAATTATTCTCTTTTCAAATACTCAAAAATCAACTCAGTAAGTAGGGTTCATGCCGAAATATAGACTTGAACAATATCACAACAATACTCAATGATATGGATACAATAACTCAAGAATTAAATTAAAATTCAACAATAGGCTTAACTCGAAATTACTCAAAATCAAGGAATAAAACTCTAGATTAATCTTTTTTTAAAATTATGATATACGTAGGGCGTGTGGACACACTAGTCCAATTCTATGAAAGTTTTACATACCTGGAAAGAACAAGGTTCTTGGCGAAACTCGAAGGATCTTGAAGAATGTTTGGAAACCCTAGTTGTTCTCCTCTAGGAACTTTGCTCTGAATCTTCTAAGTGTTAAAAAATGTAAAAGAATATTTTAACACTGGTTAGACTCTTAATTAGGTATAAAAACGTCGTGGTTTAGGCTTAGAAGGGGTGGAAAAAAGACTGAACTACCCCTTGTTAAAAGCTGATAAAAACTGTCCACGGAACCATCTACAGTTTGTGGTATGATCTACAGACCGTAGATCCCATCCGTGGAATTGATATTGAATTTTTCAGCTCAAAAAATCATCCTACGAGTCCAATCTATGACTCGTTGATCCAATCCGTAGACTTAATACTAAATTTTAGGCTTAAAAGTCCATTTACGGGTCAAATCTACAGCCCGTAGAAGTTCCTATGGACCGTATAATGGATCCATAGAAAAGGAACCCCAAAATTGAGTCTCTAAAATTTTTTTGAAAACTTGACAGTACGGGTAGTAGTTCCATCTACGGCCCGTACATTGGACCCGTAGTTCACAGACTCAGAAAACTCTGATATGGCAATCTCTGATAAAATGGCCATAATGTTTTACTCCAAACTCAAAAAAATGCAAACTTGGTGGCGTTGAAAAGAGGACTCAAAGACCTTTAATTTGATAGGTCATCAAAAACCTAATTCATTACGTGCTGGGATATATGATAGTTTGAAGTTGACCTAAGTATAATCTTATGTCAAAACTTAGTCGAAAATGAAGTTTTCAACTCAACTTAGTGCTAGGGGATCCTTGTGACCTTAAGTCATATTCAAATCCCTTCGAACATAACAGAAATGACCTTTACAAATATGAGCAGTTTACGAATAACCCTATATGATTTCTACATGTAAATAAAGAATGGTTCGGGCCTTAGCTTAGAAATTTTTGGAGTGTTACCATATCTCCCCCTTGGAGTCATTCATCCTCGAATGATGGATGAACTGAGAATGAAGAGCGTGCAGGAGTACAACATCAAGTTCACTCAGCTATCCCACTATCATCCAGTGATGGTGGCTGATATGAGGAGGAGGACGAGCCTGTTTGTGTCTAGGCTATCCCGCTTGTCAAGTAAGGAAGGTAACGCAGCTATGCTGATAGGGGACATGGACATAGCTAGGCTCATGATCCATGTGCAACAAGTTAAGGAAGATAAGTTGAAGGACAGGGAAGAGTTCTGTAGCAAGAGGGATAAAACAACCAGCCATGAGTTCGGCCACCAGAAGACCAGGAATGGGAATCGTTCCTCTTTCCAGCAGAGGTCATCTGGACTAGCACCATCATCAGCTAGTGCACTGCACCGAGGAACAGAGATGAATTCAAGAACCAGAACTCCCAGAATTCCAGAGCTCGACCTACTCAGTCTCAAGATAGCGTTGCACCAAGGACAAATTGGATCCCCATATGTACCAGATGCGGTAGAAACCACCCTGGAGAGTGTCGTGATGGCTCGAGTGGCTGATTCAAGTGCGGTCAGCCGGGTCACTTTCTGAGAGAGTGTCCACAGAACAAGCAAAGTAATGGGGGGTAATAGAGCCAAGTTTTCTTCAGCAGCTCCAGCAGATAGGAGCAACCAGAGGGGAGCTACTTCAGGGACAGGTGGAGGTACAAACCGCCTGTATGCTATGGCTACTCGATAGGATCAGGAGAACTTGCCAGATGTTGTTACTGGTATGCTTCGAGTTTTTACATTTGATGTATATGCCTTGATTGATCCAAGTGCGAGTCTGTCATTTGTGACTCCTTTCGTAGCTATGAGGTTTGGCATTTCCCCCGAACAACTTCTTGAGCCTTTTAGTGTTTCTACACCTGCTGGTGAGTCTATTATAGCAGAAAGAGTCTACCGTGATTGTATTGTCTCCGTCTATCACAAGTACACGATGGCTGACTTGGTTGAGTTAGATATGGTGGACTTTGATGTTATTCTAGGTGTGGACTGGCTTCATGCTATTTATGCCTCAGTTGATTGCAGAACTTGAGTAGTCAAGTTTCAGTTTCCTCATGAGCCAGTTCTAGAGTGGAGGAGCAGTTCAGCAGAGCCTAAGGGTCATTTCATCTCATACCTTATGGCCACAAAGTTAGTTTCCAAGGGGTGCATTTACCACTTAGTCCGAGTTAATGACTCTAGTGTTGAGGCACCGCCTCTCCAGTTAGTTTCAGTTGTGACTGAGTTTCCAGAGGTCTTTCCAGATGATCTTCTCGGAGTCCCTCCTAAGAGAGAGATAGACTTTGGAATAGATATTCTCCCAGATACTCAACCCATATCCATTCCTCCATACAGAATGGCCCCAGCTGAGTTAAAAGAGTTGATAGAGCAGTTAAGAGATCTCCTTGATAAGGGTTTAATCCGACCAAGTATCTCACCTTGGGGCGCTCCGGTCTTGTTCGTGAGGAAGAAGGATGGTTCCCTTAGGATGTGCATAGATTACCATCAGTTGAACAAGGTCACATTAAAGAATAAGTTTCCTCTTCCGAGAATTGATGATCTTTTCGATCAACTTCAGGGTGCCACTTGTTTCTCTAAGATAGACCTCAGATCTGGCTATCATCAATTGAGAGTGAGAGAAAGTGACATCCTGAAAATAGCTTTCAGGACCCATATGGTCATTATGAATTTCTTGTTATGTCCTTTGGTTTGACTAACGCTCTTGCAGCCTTCATGGATCTGATGAACAGAGTATTCAAGCCATATCTGGACATGTTTGTTATTGTGTTTATTGATGACATACTGATTACTCGAGGAATGAGGAGGACTATACTAGTCATCTCAGAATAGTCCTTCAAACCCTCAAGGATCAAGAGTTGTATGCAAAGTTCTCGAAGTGTGAGTTTTTGCTCAAATTTGTGGCTTTCCTAAGCCACATTGTTTCTGGTAAAGTAATTTAAGTTGACACCCAGAAGATCGAGGCAGTGCAGAATTGGCCAAGGCCCACATCTCCAACTGACATAAGGAGTTTCTTGGGGTTAGCTGGTTATTACAGAAGGTTCGTCGAGGGGTTTTCATCTATTTCATCTCCACTGACTAAGCTAACCCAAAAAACAGCTAAGTTCCAATAGTCTGCGGCTTGTGAGAAAAGCTTTCAGGAGTTGAAAACTCAGTTGACTACAACTCCAGTATTGACCCTACTAGAGGGTACAGAGGGTTTTTTCATCTATTGTGATGCGTCCCGAGTTGGGCTTGGTTGTGTATTGATGCAGAAAGGTAAGGTGATAGCATATGCCTCTAGGTAGCTTAAGATTCATGAGAGAAACTACCCAACTCATGATCTCGAGTTGGCAGCAGTAGTCTTTGCCCTCAAAATATGGCGTCACTATCTCTATAGTGTTCATGTAGATGTGTTCACGGACCACAAGAGTCTCCAGTATGTGTTCAGTCAGAAAGAGCTCAATCTCAGACAAAGGAGGTGGTTGGAGTTGCTCAAGGATTATGACATGAGCATCCTCTATCACCCAGGTAAGGCTAATGTGGTTGCTGATGCTTTGAGCAGGTTGTCCATGGGGAGTACAACCCATGTTGAAGAAGGAAAGAAGGAGTTAGTTAAGGAAGTCCACATGCTGGCACGGTTGGGTGTTCGCTTGTTGGATTCCAGTGAAGGCGGAGTTGTTATGATGAACGGAGATGAGTCCTCATTAGTGGTAGAGGTGAAAGAGAAGCAAGACCAAGACCCCATTTTGCTTGAGTTGAAGGCAAATGTACATAAGCAGAAAGTGATGGCTTTTGCACAAGGGGGAGATGGAGTGTTGAGATACCAAGGAAGATTGTGTGTTTCGGATGTAGATGACCTCCAAAAGAGGATCATGGAAGAAGCTCACAGTTCCAGATATTCAATTCATCCAGGTTCCACAAAAATGTAACACGACTTGAGAGAAGTTTATTGGTGGAGTAGCATGAAGAGGTGCCTCGCTGAATTTGTTGCTAAGTGCCCGAATTGTCAGCAAGTCAAGGCGGAGCATCACAGACCGTGTGGTGTAGCCCAGAATATACCCCTTTCTGAATGGAAGTGGGAGATGATCAATATGGACTTCATCACAGGTTTACCACGATCTAGCAGGCAACATGATTCCATTTGGGTGATTGTGGATCGAATGACCAAATCAGCCCACTTCTTACCGGTGAAGACTACCAATACAGTAGAGGAATATGCAAACCTATGCATCCGCGAGATAGTTCGACTGCATGGAGTTCCACTATCTATCATCTCAGACATGAGTGCTTAATTAACCGCGCACTTTTGGAAGTCATTCCAGAAAGGTTTGGGCACAAAGGTGAACCTTAGTACTGTTTTTCATCCTCAGACAGATGGTCAGGTAGAACGCACCATTCAGACCTTGGAGGACATGTTGAGAGCCTGTGTTCTTGATTTTAAAGGTAATTGGGATGACCATTTGCCTCTTATCGAGTTCGTATACAACAATAGTTACCACTCCAGCATACAGATGGCTCCGTATGAGGCTTTATATGGGAGGAGGTGTAGATCTCCCATTGGCTGCTTCGAGGTGGGTGAAGCTGAATTGATAGGACCATATCTGGTTCATCAAGCTATGGAGAAGGTGAAGTTAATTCAAGAGAGGTTGAAGACAGCACAGAGTCGTCAGAAATCCTACACAGATATTAGGAGAAGAGATTTGGAGTTTGAGGTTGATGATTGAGTATATCTGAAGGTCTCACCCATGAAGGGTGTGATGAGATTTGGCCGAAAAGGGAAGCTCAGTCCCCGCTACATTGGTCCTTATAGGATATCAAAGAGAGTTGGCAATGTAGCCTATGAGTTGGAGCTACCATTAGAGTTAGAGGTAGTCCATCCAGTATTTCACATCTCTATGTTGAGACAATGCTTGAGTGATCCTTCCCTTGTTGTGCCTACTGAGAATATTGGCATCAAGGACAACCTATCTTATGAGGAGATCCCCATTCAGATCCTTGATCGCCAGGTTCACAAATTGAGGACCAAGGAAGTTGCATCGGTGAAAGTCTTGTGGAGAAATCAGTTCGTTGAGGAAGCTACTTGGGATGTCGAGGAGGACAAGAAAAATAGATATCCACATCTTTTAGCCACCAATGCAGCCCCAGAGCAAGGTACTAACTCTTAACGAAGTACCCTTTCTAGTTTAGAATGTTGAGTTCTTGAATTATTTAAATTGAACTTGAATGTGTTGCTTGAAATTGTACTGTGTTGGGTTTTTAGATGTCCCCACCCCTTACAGGCTTAGTACGGGCTCATTCTAGGATGAATATTCCTAAGGGGGAGATATTGTAACACCCCATACCTTGGAATTAGAAATATGAAGAAAAGTGCTGCAGAATTGGTCGACGGGACCGACCTACGGACCATAGGTAGTTCTATGGACTGTAGGAAGGCAATCGTAGAAACCGGATTGAGGTTGGAGAATGTCAAGTTTCAGGAGTGGTTCTACGGACCAAGAGGTACGAGTCGTAGTCTAATCTACGGGCCGTAGACTGGACCCGTACAAGAGGTTCAGACTTAGAGAAATTTCCAGGTTTAAAGTTGAGTTCTACGGAGGGATTCTACGGACCGTAGATCAGATGATGGGCCGTACATAGGTGTCGTTAATTGGAAGGCCAAAGTTGCAAACTCTCTAAATCAAATGACGGAGGAACAGGAGGACCGTAGGTCGCGCCGACAGTTTTCATTAAGGGTATTTTAGACCTTTCCCCACCCTTCTAACCCAAAATCCCGACTTTTTCCTCTTAATTACGAGCTAAAACAACAGAAATCAGCTTAGAAACATTCTAAACACTTAGAAAAATTAGAGAAGAGATTCAAGAGGAGAAAAGGCTAAGGTTCCAAGAATTCAACCAATAGTCTTCAATTTCGCCAAGATCTTTTATCTTCCAGGTATGTAAGGCTTTCCTCAGTGTTGGGCTAGTGCGTCCACACGCCAAATTTCATCAGAAATTCAGAATTATGAAATTTAGGGTTTCATTCCAAGTAATTGAGAAATTCGAATGTCTGCCTATTCTATTGAATTCTAGTTAAATTCTTGACAATTGTATCCATATCTTTGAGTAATTATATTGCTATGGTTCATGCTTAGATTCTGGTATGAACCCTAATTGTTGAGTTGGCGGTCCATATTTAATTTTCTGCAAAGAACCCTATGAATTGAGCATTTATTGAATTATTTTGAGAGTCTTTTAAACTGAACCATTAATTTAAATTGGTTTCTTTTGAGCAAAATAGAGTGGAGTTGTGAGTAGAGTTAAAGAGGCAGTTTAAGTAACTTGTAAATGAAACTTTGATTTCCCAACTATCATTTTTTTGTGTGAGAAAGAGGACTTTGATTTTGAGAAAATAACTAAGAGACTTTTGAGAAGAGGAGTTGAGGCACTGTTTCTTAAAAAGTATCTTTTGAGTAATTATCTCAACAACAGAGAAAGAGTTATATTTTTACTTACTTGAGCATGAGTATATTTATTGGGAGTAGTATTGAGCACTGATATGGGGATGAGTTCAAACAACTCAAACTCCCCATAAATCATGTATGCCAACATGAGTAAATGATTCATACTTTTTAGATGATTTCCTTATGCCTTCGGGTAGAGCTTGGTGGATCCACTTGGTTGAGGATGTCCTATACTCCGGCAAGGTATAGGACAGTTCTGGCAGCGTGGGTGAGACGATGTATCATCATTTAGCTCACAGTGATAGTTGTCGGTTAGAGAATCTCCCCAATAAGAGTAAAAACTTAGTTTGTGATATTTACTTATATTCTTTAGATAACCTCTGTATTTTTAAAGCTTTACTTGTGTTACTTCGGAGTTTATTTTTGCATTGAGTTGAGTTGTGGTGAGTATTCCATGAGCCCTATCTTTTCTGTTATTGCTTTACTCAGCCGTTTTACATACTAGTGCATTCAATGTACTGATGTCATTGGTCCTGCATCTTTTCACGATGCAGATACATGTGTTCAGGGTCATCAATAGGTGCTTCGTTGATACCGTTTGCCCTCCAGATAGCAGTTGTGGTGAGCCTCCTAATACTTCCGGAGGATCCGTCTTTTTATTCAGTTGTTTTAGTTTTGTTGAGGTGTTTTGGGGTCTGTCCCGACACCCGTCTGAGTTATTTAGAGGCTTCATAGACAGGACTAGAGTTGATGGGTTCCCTCGTACTTGTTCGTATTTTCCCATGTTTGAGTTTTTCTGATGGTTTCAGTATTTGAAGTTTGGGTATTTTCAGCATTTAACTATTTTAATTTATGAGTTTATTCATGTTGTGATAGGAGCCTTTTAGGCTAGAGTTAAGTCTTCCGCTGAGTAGTGAGCCAGGCCAAGGGTTCACTCGATGATCAATGATGGTTCTCAAATGCCGGCCCCGTCCAGGGTGTAGGCTCGGGGCGTGACATGAACTATATCGAATGAAAAGGAGTAAGAAGAAAATGAAATATTTCCTAAATGCCGTATCCTCCTAGTTAGAGATGTGGCACGCTTCACACTGATAAGAAGGACTCTACAGACACGGCTTCAAAGCCACCCTAGGACTCTTGAACTCAGTGCTCTGATACCAAGTTTGTCATGCCCGGAGCCTACACCCTGCATGTGGCCGGCACTCGAGAACCATCTCTGGTCCCCAAGCGAATCCCTTGGCCTGGCTGACTACTTAGCGGAAGACTTACTCAAATGGTAACAAGTTTAGAAATTCAATTTAAAATATTCAAACTCCAACAAATACTTAGCTCAAACTATTTGAAAATACTTAAGTTCAATAATGATAATACTTTGCAAAAACAGTCTCAAAATATCTTAACAAAAGGAAAAGAATACTGAGGGACTCCTCAACTCTAACTATCTATGAAGCCCCTAAAACTAAGATAGATGTCAGGACAGGACCCTTGACAACTTAACAAAACAGTAAATATAAGTTTGATGCCCTCCGGAAAGCAAGGAGGCTCACTAAAGCTAGCTAGAGTGCAAATGGTATCAACGAAGTGCATGTTGATGACCCTAAACACCTGTATCTGCATCATAAAAAGATGCAGATCGAATGACATCAGTACATTGAATGCACGAGTATGTAAAATGGCTGAGTAAAACAATAACTGAACTGATAGGGCTAGGAGAATACTCACCTCAACTCAACTCAACTCAATGCAAAGCAATAAGAAGAGATAACATATTTAAAGCTTTGTAAATAAACGATGCTAACTCAAGGATGTATATAAAAATATAATAAATTACGCTTTACTCTTAATTGGGAGATTCTCTAACCGACAACCATCACTATGAGTTAAGTGATGATACAGCATCTCGTCCACGCTGCCAGAATTGTCCTATACCTTGTCGGGGTATAAAACAACCTCAACTAAGTGGATCCACTAAGCTCTACCCGAAGGCATAAGGAAATCATCTAAAAAGTATGAATCCTTTGCCCATGTTGGAATACATGGTTTATGAGGAATTCGAGTTGTCTGAACTCATCCTCATATCGATGCTCAATACTACTCCCAATAATATATATTCATGCTCAAACGTGTAAACACATACTCTTTCTCTGTTTTGAGGTAATTTCTCAAAAGATCCTCTTAAAAAGGAAAAGCTCTGAAATATCTCTGCACTCATAAATATTTGGAAATCAAGGTTTTCTCTTTTCTCAATATAGAAAGTGATACATTTGGGATTTCTCAGTTCCCTTTACTCTTCTCAAAACTCTTCTTTAAAACTCTTCTTTGAAACTATTCTAAACTCTTTTCAGAAATCAATTCAAGCAATTATATGGTTAAAATGATTCTCTTTTCAAATACTCAAAAATCAACTCAGTAAGTAGGGTTCATACCGAAATATAGACATGAACAATATCACAACAATACTCAATGATATGGATGCAATAACTCAAGAATTGAATTAAAATTCAACAATAGGCTTAACTCGAAATTACTCAAAATCAAGGAATAAAACTCAAGATTACTCTTTTTTGAAATTCTAATATATGTAGGGCGTGTGGACGCACTAGTCCAATACTATGAAAGCCTTACATACCTGGAAAGAACAAGGTTCTTGGCGAAACTCGAAGGATCTTGAAGAATGTTTGGAAACCCTAGTTGTTCTCCTCTAGGAACTTTGCTCTGAATCTTCTAAGTGTTAAAGAACATAAAAGAATTTTTTAACACTGGTTAGACTCTTAATTATGTGTAAAAATGTTGTGGGTTAGGCTTACAAGGGGCGAAAAAAGACTGAACTACCCCTCTTTAAAAGCTGATAAAAATTGTCCACATGACCATCTACGGTTCGTGGTTTGATCTAAGGACCGTAGATCCCATCCGTGGAATTGATATTAAACTTTTCAGCTCAAAACTTTATCCTACGAGTCCAATCTACGACCCGTTGAAGTTCTTACGGACTATAGATCCAATTCGTAGAATTAATACTAAATTTCAGGCTCAAAAGTCCATTTACGGGTCAAATCTACGGCCCGTAGAAGTTCCTACGGCCCCTAGAATGGATCCGTAGAAAAGGGACCCCAAAATTGAGTCTCTGAACTTTTTTTAACGACTTAAAAGTACGGGTCGTAGTTCCATCTACGGCCCGTACATTGGACCCGTAGTTCATAAACTCAGAAAACTCTGATATGGCAGTCTCTGGTAAAATGGCCATAACGTTTTACCCCAAACTTTAAAAAAGGCAAACTTGGTGGCGTTGGAAAGAGGTTGCAAAGACCTTTAATTTGATAGGTAATGGAAAACCTAATTCATTATGTGTTGGAAGATATGATTGTTTGAAGTCGACCTAAGTATAATCTGATGTTAAAACTTAGTCGAAAATGAAGTTTTCAACTCAACTTAGTGCTAGGGGATCCTTGTGACCTTAAGTCATATTCAAATCCCTTCGAACACAACAGAAATGACCTTTACAAATATGAGCAATTTATGAATCACCCTATATGATTTCTACATGTACATAAAGAATGGTTCGGGCCTTACCTTAGAAATTTTCGGAGTGTTACACTAGTAGCAATCTCCCTATCCCATAACGATGCACCACCATAGGTTTGTCTTAGATAGACATTAGCTAGTGGATCCACTTAAGCTAGAATTTCATGGTTCTTACCTTGGCAAGTAAGGACATCTCTTTTCGGTGTGGGATAGACACTAGATTCCATGTTATGGCTCACATCGTCTATGTTGGTTAATGGCAAACTTCCCACAATAATGAACTATAGTTACTTCTAGAAGTATTTCAATGTGTTTTAAAGATGTTTTGCTTGCATTGACCATGATTTCGACTTGTGTTTTCTAACCCGTTATTTTATGATTTAGCTTGGCCATTGCATGTCATATAAAGTCCTTTTTAGCATGATTTCGTAACTCTTATGCATTGCTATCATACTTGGTACATTCCATGTACTAACGCATAAATTTGCCTACATTGTATCACTAATGTAGGATGCGACGCTTCTCCCTCCATTCGTGGCTAGTTCGTTGCATTTGAGATTTGAAGACTTGGCGAGTCTTCATACTTCGAGGACTATGTCATTTGCTTTATATAGCCTTATGTCTTTTCGTTTCGAACTTTGTATGTGATGTATGGGTTACGTCCCAATCACCTCCTTTATATGTATTAGATAGGTTTGAGACTTATGTTTAGACTTCTACTTTTATCAAACATTTTTATGAAATGCAACTTTCAAACTCTCTTTAAATTCTACTATCTTGTATGATGTATGCTAAGTGGCTTGTGTGGGGCCCCTCGGGGTCCTATACTCCATGTCACATTTAGGGTGTACTTTAGGTGGTGACAATCATAAAACTCAAAAGGAATTTTTGGTAATCGAACCCAAACAACCGATGAGGTAATTTTTGCCTCAGAGGCTATAAAATTAGACTTCCATTTCTAATTGACAGAAAGAAGCCATTGATAAAACAGGGCTTGTTATGAAGCGTTTTTTGCATACTTTCCTCCTTAAGGAATTTCACTATGAAGTAGTCAAATCCCAAATCAACCAACAATAATTCTTCATAAACCTTCCAAAGATCAGTCAGTCTTGATTTAATATACTGATGACTCATACGCTTTCCAAATAATTTGAAAATAACAGAGAATTTCCGAGGAAGATACAATCTGTTTTTGTCTTCAGGGTTAGAGTGATGGTGTCGTCCTCATCGACATCTTCGCCAGGATCATTTTCCATCAGCAACCCATTGGAAGACTGATCTGCAATTGTATTAACAGACCCTGATATGGTGGAGTAGGGTGTGAGTAATTTTTGTTTAAAGGATGTTTTGGATAATGATGTATCCAGATTCATAGGGGTTGAATCGGATGGTTTTGGTGGTATGCCGGGTAGGGAACAACAACGGGCTTTGGGGGTGTAGACGTGTAGTCATCGCAATCTCCGGCGCTTGCTGGTGTGCTAGAAGTGTTAAATTTGGAAGGGAGATATATAGGAGTAGGAAAGGGAGGTTAAGAGAGAAGGGAGAGCTTCTCTCTCTAAAAAGTTGAAAATATTTTCAGTATGTTTTATCATGTCAGCATAATTACACAATCTTGCAAATTCCATCTTCCAATCACCCATGAACAGTTCTTCCAACATACAGTCCAAACTTCTTTCTCACCTACTCCTGTATTAAGCCTTATTACAATTAACTACAATACAAATTGTTGAGAGGTGAAAAGTTAATTGATATGTAAAATGAATTAAGAGTACACAATACATCAATCACTTAGATATTGAAAATATTTGAATTTACTTACATTCAAAAATTTAAAATGTTATTTAGTTTTCTTCATTTTGATTTAGTAAGTAATCACCAGATCATTAGAACGGCTTATTGAGTTACTAAAGTAAACATCGATTTAGTAAGTAATCACCCTTGTTGCTTCATGAAGTGGGTGGAGATTGTAGAATTTGATCAAAGTTCTAATTAATGAGATTTGATGCATGGCTGCTTTCAAAACCTATTTTGATCATAAAGATATTTTGAGCGAGGTTTTATGTGCTTGCAGGACAAGCTCGCATCAAATCTTTGAATTTTATTTTATTCTATGATATATGTATGTGCACATGAGTTACTCTATATGTTCCAGTTGTTGAACTGAAATTTGAACAATGATTTTAAACTGATTTTCTCTAGCTATAGGTTTGAAATTGAAACTCGAATAATGATTTTTAAACACGATTTCTAAAATGAACAATGACTTTGAAATACCCTTACAAATGAGAAGATGAATATGACCGATAAAGAATGATACTTATCTACAAGCAAGCAAGGATAAGGACTTTCAATTGAAAAAACAAATTCAGAGCATGAAGCTGGGAACGAAATACATAGATGAATACCTAAAGTAATTTAAAGGAATTTGTGATAACCTCATGGCTCTACTCAAACATTTAGACGAAGATAGCAAAGTTATTAATTTTGCTAGAGGTATTGGAATCAAATATAAGACCCTTCGAACTGTTATATTAAGTAAGGCTCCTTATCCCATATTTAAACATTTTGTTTAATGAACTTAGGGGACTTGAAATGAGAGAAGATGGAGACGAGCAAGAAGCACCAACTTTGATTGATCCAGTAATGGCCTTCGTGACCCAAAATTCACAAGGACGAGGGTGTGGCAATCATTACCGTGGACAAGGACAACAAAGGGGTAAAGGAGGACTGTCATATATTAGTATTTTTTTATCATTGATGACATGATATCGGGGAATTTAAATTGATTGAATAATACATATTCTTGTTACAGTGATCCTTGTCTAAATTACGGAGGACCCCATTTGTGGCAAAATATAATATTTCTGAGAATGGGTAGTGTGCACCTCCTTAATCCTTTGAGTGAAATATTTATAATATGTGTGGTGGTCAACAACTCAAGTTGACCATTGAAATGGTTATCCTAAATCTTATTCCCCTCCCACAATCCCCTAATTTCATGATTATTTTTTTGTTACTTGTGATGCTGATAGAATTAAGTAATGAAGGCAATACTGTTGGAAATTGTTGATATGCTGAAGCAGTTAGAGAAGAACTATGCAATGGTGAGAGAGAGGTCAATGGAACAACAAAAATAATGAAAGAGATTAATGTCGAGCTCACAGAGATGCAGGCTGAAGCTTCTGATGCTCAACAAGTTACAAACTTAGCCAATATTCAGGATGAACCCTAAATTAAATAAAAGACCTAGTTCCTGCAAGTAGAGAGTTTTGATAAAGAAGAAATAGTGAATCAATCCTGGCTAGAGGAACAAGTTCAACAAATAAAATTACATGAATATATCCGAGATGGTCTTTGCGACATGGCAAAACAATTCAATCTATTGTTCCAGTTGATTTTGTGATGTTTTACGTGGATCTATTCTAGGTCGATCTATGATGCCTACTCAGTGTGTGTGATGTATTGATACTAAGTACGAAAGAAAACTAGGGAAAATGTCAAATTTCATGAATGAATTATAAGTTCACTCCAAATACAACATCAACCAATATTTATTACAGAAAATTATTATTCCAACACTTTCATGAGGCGATGGTGAGCAACTAAACTGTTGCAAACAACTTTCATAAAACACAGAATCAATATCCTAAGAGAATTTCTTTCGAAGTTATGCAATCTCTGTCTTATTAAGCTGGAAACCTTCTGCAAGAACTTCGTCCATTATACAGGAAGCGAATTAGACCTTGTGGGATCACAAACACATCGCCAGGATTCAAGATTTTCGAGAAGAGACGACTCTTAAAAAGTTTGCAGCATCAAGGACAAGAAATCCTGCATAAACAGTGCCCTCCGGGATAGTTATCAGCTCAGTAGCTCGAGGGTGCGTGTGAAGTGGAACAAGACCATGTGGTTCCAACTCAGCGTGAGCAATAGAAATACCAAGAGTGTTAAGTCCAGGCATGTTGTTTACATCCACTAACATTTTAGTGGAACCAAATGGGGGCACTGCATTTCCACTAACATTAAGTTTTGTAAAAAAGAAATCATCTGCTGTTGCAAGCTGTAAGTTCAGAAAACTAGAATGAAAATAGTATATTCATTAATAAGACTCCAATGGAGTTTATATACACATCAAACACAACAGCTTGTGCAAAGCTGACTCCTCGAAAATAGGGGCAGATTAAGTTACGTGAGCAATCCTAACTGAAGGCTTAACCCCTAAATAAACTGAAATCCTAATTTGAAGCTAGTGCTGTTACGTGCACTGTTACACCCCCATCAAGTTAGGTGGGAAGAGACAACATTTAACTTGGGAAGCATACGTTGGAAGGCTGTCTTAGACAATGGTTTGGTAAGTGGATCTGCAATTTGATCAGTGGAGTGAACTTGTGAGACTTGAACTCGGCCATTGCAAACTTGGTAGCGAACAAAGTGAAGATCAACCTCTAGGTGCTTCATTTTTGTATGATGCACTGGGTTTTCAGCAATATAGGTGACCCCAAGGTTATCGCAAAGTATTGTGGGAGCAACAGAGAGTGGCACATGTAGATCCTTGAGCAAGTGGGTGATCTAGTTTGTTTCAGACAACACAGAAGCAACTGCCCTATATTCTGCTTCAGTGGAGGAGCGGGAGACAGTCGGTTGATTACGAGAGCACCAAGAAATTGGTGTTGTACCTAGAAAGACAATGTAACCTGATATTGAGTGGCAATCATTAATATCGCCTACCCAATATGCATCGTCATAAGCAGAAAGATTGGTGGACTGCTGTGGGGAAATATGGACACCATACTGGGATGTTTCTTTAAGATACCGAAGTAGTCGTTTAACTGCCTGCCAGTGAACCACAGAGGGAGAGGTGTTGAACTGAATAAGCTTGTTTACTGTATAGGTGATGTCAGGTCGGGTAAGCGAAAGGTACTGAAGCTTTCCAAGTACACTCCTATACCCTGTGCCATCAGTTTTGGGAGCTCCGTCATCTACCAGTAGTGTTGCAGATGTACTCATTGGTAATTGGATGCCTTTGCAGTCTTGCATCTTAGTGTCATGTAGCACTTCCTGTATATATTTAGATTGACTAAGAAACAGGCCTTCATCATCCCTATGTACCTCAATGCCCAAGAAATAGTGCAGTAAACCAAGATACTTAAGAGAGAACTTTTTGGAAAGAGAGGTAATGACTTGCTGAAGAAGTACTTCATTGTTGCTCGTGAGTATGATATCGTCCACATAAATCAGAACATAACTAGTTACTCCCAAATAATGAAGAACAAACAGAGAATTATCAGACTCGGACATGTGGAATCCCATTTGGACCAAAGATTTGGTGAGTGCATCTTAACAAGCTTTAGGAGCTTGTCACTGTCTGTAGATTGCTTTGTTGAGATGGCAAACATAGTCAGGATGTGCCGAATCTTCATAGCCAGGGGGTTGAGTCATGTAGACCTTTTCATGATGCTTCCCCTAAAGAAAAGCATTATTGAGATCAATTTGATGTAAGGCCTAATTTCGCTGTACAACAAGGCTGAGCACGGTACGAATTGTGGTGGGTTAGACCACTGGACTGTATGTCTTGTGAAAATCAACCTCAGGCTTTTGAGTGAACCCTTTTGAGGGTGTGATCTGGTGGAGCCAACTACCAAGTCTGGTTCTTCATTAATGCATAAAACTCAACCTGCATAGCATCTCTCCAATATGAAAATTTGTGTGCTTGTTTGTGGATTACAGGTACATGTTGGGTTATTTGGGCAGTATAGTCAATAATTTTGCGTCATTTGATGATGTTGGTTTGCGACCTTGTTACTACACGATTTTTCTCTGTTTGGGGAACTTGAACTATGGGTGCAGTGGGTGGAGGCAAAGCGGGAGTGCAACTGCTGGCACCTCTATTAGTGCTAAGGGATTGTGTCGATATATTGGGTGATGAGGTTGGGCAACGCTGATAAACATGAGTAATGGGTGGTCGGCTATGTAAGAAGAGAAGACGAGTAGAATGGGCAGGGGGTTGGCTTTGAAATATGAAGTAAGGTGGAAGGTAATTAACAGCAGAGGGTTGCTGATGTATATCAGGAGAAGTAGTTGGAAGATTACCTGGTTGGTCAGGGATGAAGTGATCCAACTGTGGGGTGGTCCTCTTTGCAGCACGAAGTGAGCAGAAATCTTGGCGTGTGTCTCGCATCAACGGAATGGTGGGGGGCAGCAGCTAGAGATCTGGATGAGTATTATTTAATGTATAGTCCATATCTGGATTAGTAGGATTGAAAGTACGTTCCCAAGTCAAATATGAAAAGTTCTGTTTTAAGGTAGAAAACATATTATCAAATGGGAAAATATCCTTTACAAATTTTACATCCCGTGAGAGAAATATTTTGGAGCTTTTGGGGTCAAAACACTGATGGCAAAGATGAGTGATAGAAAAACGGAGATAGACACAAGGTTTGGAATACGGCTCTAATTTGTTTTGGGCATATGGATGTAGCCATGGGTAGCATAAACAACCAAATGTACAAAGGGATTCATAATTTGGCAGTTTATTGAAAAGAATTTCAAAGGGAGACTTGTGATTAAGAGTGGTGGTTGGGAGTCGATTTATGAGAAAGGCGGCATGATGGCAGGCAAAGGTCCAAAAGTTTGAAGGTAGACTTGCTTGATGAAGCAGCGTTTTAGCTATCTCGATAAGGTGTCGATGACGTCTTTCAGCCAATGCGACCCTTTGAGGAGTATAGGGGGAGAGACAAGGTGCATTGGAATTAAGGTATGGTTCGAGCACTTGATATTCTCCACCTCCGTCAGTGTAAAGTGTAAGTATTTTGTGACCAAAATGTTTTTCAAGCACAGGATGTGAACTTTGAAATATTTGCTGAACTTCATGTTTGTTTTTCATTGTGTACAACCAAATGTATTTGGTGTGCTGATCAACAAATAAACAATAATATCTTTTTTTTATCAATAGAGAGAATCGGGGAGGGTCCCCACAAATTACTGTAGAGGATTTCTAATGGAAAATTTTTGGACAATGTGTTTGAATAAAAGAGAAATTTGTGAGCTTTATTGCAACATAAAGAATTAGAATCAGTGAACTTGTCTTTGGAAGAATATGAAAGACGAGAATTATTTAAAACGGAAAATAAAATGTGAGAATAGGGGTGGCCCAATCTGCAATGCCACAAATATAAGGAAGGTCTAGCAGAGGAGACATTGATGTTTGGGCGAGATAGGTATGGCCATTCATATAGTCCAGCTTTACTCAGGCCGCACAGAAGAGGAGTTCCCGTAGTCAGATCCTTCACAAGAAAGTTAAAAGGAAAAAACTCAATTGAGGTTAGATTGTCTTAGCAAAATTGATTAACAGAAATAAGCTTGCGTTTGATGGCAGGAGCACACAAAATATTAGAGAGTTTGAAAGTAGTATTGGATGCATTTAAATGAGTATTACCAGTTTGCGTGATTGGAATCACATTACCATTACCCAAGGTCACTTCCTCCGCCCCTTTGAAGTCCTGAACATTGTGGAGGTAGTTGGTGTCGGCTGCAATATGGTGAGATGCACCCGAATCGACAATACGGGGGTCATTTGGCGTTGTGTGCGCAACAAAATTTTCCTTTACTTCAAAGTGGTTATGAGACCTGGAGTGGCAAACATTTGTTGTATGCCCAAATTTGTCACAAAGTTGACAACGAATGTGTGAAGGTTGGTGTGGAAAGTTACGCCCTTGAGAGTAATCATTTGGATGTTGGAAAGTGGCATTTTGATTATGTTGTCTGTTTGGGGGACGCCCATTGTTGTTGGTGGGTTGGCGGCGATGGTTGTCTTGGGCCGATGAAATATTTGTGACTCGCTGAGCAACAGATGTTGTGACCTGGGTGGTAGTCCTCTTGAGGTCCTCATGTTTGAGGAATAGTTCATGATCAAGAAGCTTGTCGAAAAGTTTAGCGTAGCTAATGGGAGAGTCATGTGCCCTTATGGTAGCTGAGATCTCACAAAATTCAAGACCAAGTCCACTCAAAATTTTTACCACAAGTTCTTCATTATTGACAGGCGAACCTGCTGTGGCGAGTTCATCAGAGAGAGCGAATCTCTCGCATATATTTAGCAACGGATTTGGCATCTTTGCTTACCCGACTAAGATGGTGACGGAGGCTAAAGATGCGGGTTTGTGATTTGTTCGCAAACGAGGTGTGAAGCTGATCCCATGCAGCTTTAGAGTTGGCCGCAGAAGATACAGTGGATGCGATGGTGGCATCAACAGATGCCATGAGAGCATTTTGGATGAGTTTGTCTTGACGAAACCAATCCTTGTACTCAGGGTTGGCTGTCGTAAGGCCGTCAGTAGTGACCGTTTCGGGAGGGGACAACTTAGTCCCGTCAAGATGACCATAGAGGTCATGGCCATGAAGCAGCATGGCAATTTGGGCCTTCCAAATGGTGAAGTTATGGCTTCCACGCAGTTTAATGGGCAACTGGGATGATGGGTTAAACTGAACCAAGTGTTTGAGGACAGGGGCAGTATCGGTATTGATAACCGGGGTAGAAGGAGCCATTAGTGCAAAAATAAAATTTTGATGGGCGAACTCATTAGGGTGTTTTGGCACTGCTACAATGTAAGTTCAGAAAAGTAGAATGAAATTAGTATATCATCATATATTATTAAAAGTGGGAAGCTCTAAAGTACAAAGTTAGATTACCACTTTGCCCCTCCACTAAATTAAAATCTGATTCCATATCTAATTAAGTATTAATATTTTAATTACATAATAGGTGAGAAGTTTAGCAGTCCTACTTTAATGGTCCATATTCAGTTCCTCAAAATTGTCCAACTTATTTTAGTCATTGTATATGTGTCAACTGTCAAGAATATAGACCATTTTCATGTGTAAAATCAAAAAGTGTTATTGAACAGTCATTTCTTAGGCCTATATTTAGAGACCTAGAAGCTAACTAAGCAATGTAGATCTGTTAAGCACAAGCCTAATAGCTGGACAAAGATGGAGAAAAGTTTAACGGCCAATTTATATTGACGCTCATGATGGTGATGTGGGAAGCCAACCTGGAGTGAGGTAAAAGACAAAAAAGAGTGAAGCAAGACTCATGTTTTTGATGTGTCAAAGAATGATGCCATGAGTTATGTAGATTGTTGTCAGTAATAGAAGTATGAAAGCTTTTTAGGAGAAGATTAATAGGTAAAACAAATTTGTGTTCTTTTTTATTGTTTTGTAATTATGCTTTTAAAAACTATTATTTGTTTATCTCATCCTATGTTATATTATCGGTCAATTAATTAGAGAATGATTGTTCTCTCTTGCAAGAGGAAAAAAATTGTTCTAGCAAGCTGGTTGGAAACTCATTCGAAAATATAAATCAGCAATATCATGGAAATAGCATAGGCCACGGGGTCAAGAAAGTAGAAGCAGGTGCTTCGGTTTGTTTACACTCGATAAAGACATGTTAAATTCACCCAGAAGCTCATTCGAAAATATAAATCAGCAATATCATGGAAATAGCATAGGCCACGGGGTCAAGAAAGTAGAAGCAGGTGCTTCGGTTTGTTTACACTCGATAAAGACATGTTAAATTCACCCAAAGACACTAGTAATACTATTATATGTTCATGATATCCTTTTTGTTGTGATGTATTCTTGATATTTATTACTCCAATTATAGAAAGACACGTTCTTTTATAATAAACTAAAAATGAAAGTGTCACGTGAATTAAGTCAAGTGTAGTATGTAATCAAATAATCATTGTTTTCCTCTTTATTAATATTATTTTGTTGTAGTTTGTAATCAAATAATGACTTTTTTTCTCAGTATTATTCTGTTGATTGTAGTAGTATAATGATAGGGGACAAACGTGCAACACACGTTCCCAGTAACTAGTTCATTAATAAAACTCCAATAGAGTTTATATACACATCAAACACAACAAATTGTGCAAAGCTGACTCCTAGAAAATAGGAGCAGATTAAGTTACGTGAACAATCCTAACTGAAGGCTTAAATCCTAAATAAACTTAAATCCTAATTTGAAGCTAGTGTTGTTACGTGCACAATATACGTGCACTACTACAAGCTTTGGGCCTTTGCCAATCTTTTCACTCACGAAAACTGCACAGGTGAAATAAAATAAAGCTAAGCATATGACAGTATTATAGAAGGACGATTAACCTGAGGCCTGAGATTCGTTAACTGCAACACATATGTCCTGTAGAGGGTTGTTATCATAAGTATAAACAGGGGAACAAACAAAAGAAGTAATGGCTAATGTTGTTATGAACCACTACATGCTCATTGCAGTCATCTGCAAAGTTTTGTTTGCTTCGGGTTTGTTATGATTTTTTCAAACGACCAGTAAGGTGTGACTACTTATACGAGAAAAAACACAGGGTACTCACCTCATCGATGCTCGTGTCATCTAGATGAGAATCATTTTTCCGCCAAATATCATCGTAGATTTTGACAAAACCCTTAAACCCCACGAATTCACAACAAATTTGATTATGAACAATGACGAATTAATTTGTTGCTAATAAACCAAATTTCATCACAAAAGATATTTTGGGATGAAAATAAATTCATCAATTAGTCATCCCCAAAACATGGGTCACTAAAAGTGTATAAAGACAATTTAATACAAGGTAACTAAAATAAAGTTATATTCAATACGAAATATTTTGTCCTCCCTTTGTCAACTTCTTCCCTACTGCTCCCTCCCCTACACAACTGCAACCAACAAAGAAAAAACAGCAAACAGAAAAATATTAATAAAAAAAAACCTAATTCATTTTAGATCTTTCTTCAAAGTAATAAATCATAAACTCTTTTTTAATTTTAAATGAAGTGTATACTTACCGTCTGACAAGCTTTAAAAATTGAGAAAGAGAGCATCCTTGATCTTGTCGATGGTGCAAAACATGAGTTTATTGACGGTAGCAATAGATTGAGGAGAAATATTTGCTGTTGGTACATTATCTACCAAAATCTGGAATGCGACAGTGAGGAATGATCCACTATAATCAGAAATTTCGTAGTTTGTACTTCCTAAGGGCCCATCAGGGAATATAGCAAATCCAGAAGGTAATAGCGAAACACCATCGGGATTCCCACCACATAATACCATCTCTATTGAAGGAATATCAATAGGCGCATAAACAATAAATGACCCCGTTGGATCAATGATGCTCTCTTGAACTATCAACATATCGTTTTGAGATGGATTTGGACTCTGCAATTCATGAGCCAATGATTGAAATTTGCGCGTTAATTCTTTTCTTCAATCACACTAATTAATATCATATGAATCCATATGATATTAATTAATGTAGTTATTATAAATCACTATTCAAAATAAGTGGATTTTAATAGTTTGACCAAACATTTTATAAATTTCCTTACATTGACTCTCAATATGGAAACCGAATTGCCTATTTCCGTTCCATTTGCAATATGAGTAACTTCTTGAATAGTACCCCCATTCGATAGAACGTCCCACTGTAATAATCCAATGATATTACTATTTAAAAAAATTCTAAATATTAAAAAATGATTGGCTGATCTTTATGAATAAAAAATTCATAACTTTTGAGAAAATTTTGCCAAAGATTATATAAACAGCCCATAAATATATTGTGAGTGGTACCTTGCCCCTTGTGTTTTCATTTCGGAGGAAATCAAACACAGTTTTTGGAAGAACGGGTAGCCAGATGGAAGTTGAAGCGCACAACACAAGGCCCCGTGGTCTCCCTGGATCGTTTATGCTCTGCCTAGTCATAACTTGAAGATCGTTAATATTATAGCCGCTTCCTGTGAAAGTTGTCCATTGGTGTGTTGTCGTTCCACTCACTCCTGAAATATAGTTTATTATCATTCTTTCCCCAAGCTTTAACACACTTTTTCTTCTCTCCTTATCTGTTGACATTGTAAAGGCAATGACTATATTATAATGTGAGTTTGAGCATTTGAATTCAAAAACTAATTGAAAATGGATTTTTTCACATCATTGAAAAAGGATAGTCATGTAGTTACATGTATGAGTAATGTTATTTTGGGGTGAATTTGTGGCTTCTGCACTTGCTAATCGTTCACATTGTCTATCCAAAATAGAAATCCAACGCTTTGCCCCAAATGCAAGGCTGGAATTTACAAAGGCCTTGTAAAAGGTGTGAATTAGTGTGTCATCGGCCTCGATATGCTCAACCCATGTGACCTGGAACATTGTAAAAGGTTGATTTATGATAATTCAAATTTATAATTTCAGGATAATATATGTACAGACAATTAGTTTTAAATTTTAATTTTTTAGAGACAATTAACTTAGGTGCATGATTTCTTTTTTAAAATGTTGATACAAGGTTCGAGACTCCATGAGTAATCAGCTTACCCCTTAATCATTGTTGGACGTAGTATATAATTATTGAAATCTTTTACCTTTGAAATACCATTTGGCATTTGTTGAATCATGCATCCTGAGGGCCTTTTCCAACACCTAGTAATCGGGTTATGGTCCAGGGAAACATCAACAATTGCCCATAGTCCATCAGCAATTTTATTGCAAGACCTTACGAAGTAGCAATCTCGATTTGGAATTTGTGGAGAGGGAACTTGAAACTCTGCATATATCTGCCCAAGGAACAAATAAAAATAAAGAATAAAATGACACAAAAGGGTAGTGTAAATTATTTTATAAAATTATAGGCATCTAAGTGCAACCTATAGAGTAAGAAAGAGAAACATTTAATGACAAAGTGCATCATGAATTATTACCATTTTCATTGATCCATCCAACACATCCATCGTACGTGCTGTCAACACAATACTTGAGAAAAAACTTGCCCAGTGATTCTGGTGATCACAAAAGATATGTTATCATCATTATCCTCATTATAATTCCAAAATTGTCTAGAAAATTCTTTATATCCAATTTCAATTCTATAACTAGTTAACTAGTTTCTATAGAGTGGTGTAGTGAGATGAATTTAAATTGGATCTCTTCGTTCTTAATCAGAAGTTTCAAATTTGAGTTATAGAAATAGAAGACCTCCTATAATAACTGCAAATTTAAATTAGTCAGTCAGTAAATATCGAATACTAAATGATTAATTTAAAAAATATATTTAGAAATAAAATGAATGTACCGTATCCATGAAAATCTCCACCAAGCTGATGTGATTCATGGTTACAAGAGCACTTTCTCGTGAAACAGTAGTCTTAATTCCATTAGGCTTAGGCTCATTTCCCTTGGGGAATTTCCTCTTGTACTCTTCTTCATTAAGTACATTTTTTACACCATCAATGTTGGGAAGCCAAAGTGGCTCTTCCATTTGAGCCATTTGATGAAGCTCGTACATAGCTGCCCTAACTACATTAGCAATATATTGTCTTGAAATGTGAACAACCTAGTAGTAAAAAAAAAATTAATTGAGCCTGAGTTCGATATATTAATAATAGTGCAAAAAAATATTTTACACTGTTAGATCAATTAAAATGTAAAATAATTCAGCGTCAACACATTTAACTTTAAAATTTTAATTGTGACGAGATATGTCAAACCAGTGAGTCAAATAATTTTTTTTGATTTTGATTACCTCTTCTTGTAGGCGAGCATTTTCAAGCCTTAAATATTGTTCATTATCTGACGTTTCACCTAAACGGAAACCAGGGTTGCCACAATTAGGGCAACCATTATTGATACCTTCACTTAACCACACACATTCCGCCCTAAGCTTATCATTTTCATCTCGAAGTGATGAGTTCTCACTGTGTTGACCTTGGTTCTGTAAGGTAATAATAGTTTGAATCCACAAAATAATAAAAGTTAGTACAAGGACTCGCTAGCTAGTGTTAAATTAAATGATTTAGCTAATTAATTGCATTTATAATAATGTAAACTTTCAACAAACTACATTAATTACCATGAATAATGATTAAAAATGAAAACTATACCAAGTGTGAATGCATTTATATAACAGTCAAATGTATTCTAATTGCCTCAAATATTTTGACAGACAAGAACAAGAAACTATACCAAATGTACAGATTATTGTCCAATTATATATCTTCAATTAACGTAGACAATAAAAATTACTGTCTCCATTGTGTTTTTATCTTTTTAGTTTGTTTTTAAGTAAGTAGTTTTTTCGTATAATCAAAAAGCCACTAAAATTTTCTTCCAGTTTTATCCTAATTGAAATGAATAAAGTTTTACTTAATCAGAGAATAATTAAAGAGCTATTTTTTTAAGACAGTTGATTAAAACTTTGTAACTAAAAACACTTTTTACTTTCTAGAAGTGAGTAATTTTTAAGGGGTCTGCTAAAACAAAGAACACCAGGTATTACTAAACATAGGGAGTATTAGTATCATTTACCTTTATTTGGGTACGCCTATTTTGGAACCAAAATTTGACCTGCAAAGGTTCTAACCCTAGCTTATTACTAAGCTCCTTCCTTTTCTTCTCATCTGGCTTCGGACACTCCTTAAACAAACTTAATCACAAAAATAGCAAAAGATTAATACCATAAACACTTTAGAAAAAAATATATTTAGATAGGATGAGTTATTTTACGCTTCCATTTCCTCGATATGTTGCTTGGTGTGACGACGATTGCGCATTTTCTTATTTGGATGCTCATCATCATTATCATCTTGTTCATCAAATTTATTGTCATTGTAATCGGATTTGTTGTTTGCTTCGTCATCTGTAAGCAGCTGCATTATCTCATTTTCCAATATTGTCTCGGACTCTATAGAAAGTAGATTAAGCTGGCTCTCCAACATGCTACTTGACTGACATATACAAATGGTAAAATCTTTGTAACATATAATTAAAATATCAAGAAACGAAATCCCTATAAGAAATTTTAAAATTTTCAAGACTTGAAACCAAAATTTTAATCAAGAGCATAGGAATCTTAACCATCTAACAACAACCCTTGATAGCGAGATTAACTAAAAAATGGGCTAGATATCAGACCTCCATAGATGCCTAACACACATTAAAAAAACAATTTTAAAAAATATTTTTAATCTTACCTGACCAAGGTGGAGTCGAGATGAAGAAGGAACAAACCCAAAATCATTTCCGGTCACCAAAGAATTCTGATTAGTGAATTCAAAAAAAAAAAACTTTGGTTAAAAGCAAGGAGATTTTAGCAAAGATTAACTGACTAATCAATTAGAAATCAAGTGAAATTCTTTCTTGTTTCTTTTCTAGACTAGAAACTAGAAAAGACACAAATACCTAACAAGCATGCATTAGATTCACATACATATAAATGGAACATAGAAAACTAAAAAAAAAAGGATAAGAAAAAATCTAGAATTTTGACCTGACCAAGCGGGAGTCCATATGAGGAAGGATCATTTTCGATCATTGAAGAATTCTTATTAGCCGGATTCATAATTTTGTCCATTGATCATCCAAAACCCTAAAACAGTGCAACATATTAGTATATGTGATGATTTCTCATTGCGTTTACTTTGGTTCTCCAAGGGAATAATAGATTGAATCCACAAAATAGTAAAAGCTAGAGAAGGATTCGCAAGCTAGTTCTAAATTAAATGATTTAGCCAATTAATTACATTAATAATATTAATCTTGACTCACAACAAACTACATTAATTGCCCTAAACAATGATTTTTAAAATGATTTAGCCAATTAATTACATTAATAATATTAATCTTGACTCACAACAAACTACATTAATTGCCCTAAACAATGATTTTAAAAAAAGTGAATACGTATTAATTAATCGTAGAAAATTGATCACTCAAGTGTGAATGCAGTTACTATAATAGTCAAAAAAATTATAACTGCCTCAAATATTTTGACATACGAGAACAATAAATTATACCATATGTAGAAATTATTGTTCGACATTAAATTTTCAATAAATGCAGACAATAAAAATTATCAGCTCCATTTCAAAATAAGTTTTTTTTATCTTTTTACTTTGTTTTAAAATATGTAGTTTTTCACAAATCAATAACAAATTGAAAATTTTCTTCCAGATTTATCCTTATTAAAATAAATAAATTTTACATAAACAACAAACCATTAAAGAAATACTTCTTTTTAAGACATTTGATTAAAAGTTTGTAATGAAGAACATTTTTTTCTTTCTTAGAGCAAGTAGTATTCTTAAAGAGTCTACTCAAACTAAAAATATCATGTATTGTTAAATTGAGGGAGTACTAGTATTATATACCTTTATTTGAGTACACCTATTTTGGAATCAAAATTTGACCTGCGATGGCTCTATAACTCTAGTTTACCACTGAGCTCCCTCCTTTTCTTCTCATCCGGCTGGGGACACTCCTTAAAATAACTTAATCACAAAAATAATAAAAGGTTAATACCATAAACACTAAAGAAAAAATGTATTTAGAAATGATGAGATATTTTACGCTTCCATTTCCTCGATCTGTTGCTTGGTGTGACGATAATAGTGCATTTTCTTATTTAGATGCTCATAATTATAATCATCTTGTTCATCTAATTGATTGTCAATTTAGTCGGATTTGCAGTTTGATTCTTCATCCATAAGCAGATGCATTATTTCATTTTACGATATTGTCTTTAAATCTATATATAGTTGGTGGATTAAACTATCTCTTCAATATGCTACTTGACTAACATATACAAATGGTAAAATGTTTGTAAGATATAATTAACATATCAAAAAAGGACATCCCTATATAGAATTTCAAAATTTTCAAGGCTCGGAATCGAAATTTTAATCAAGAGTAAAAGAATCTTAACCATCTTACAACAACCCTTGATAATAACATTAGCGAGATTAACTGAAAAATGGGCTAGATTCAAACCTCCCTAGAAGCTTGACACACATAGAAAACTTCTATAAAAAAATTTTAAAAAATACTTTTAATTTTACCTAAATGAGCTGGAGTCCAGATGAAGAAGGAACAAACCCGAGATCATTTCCGGCCACCAAAGAATGTTGATTAGCGAATTCAAAAAAAAACTTAGGTTAAAGGCAAGGAGATTTTAGCAAGATTAACTGATTGATCAATTAGAAATCAAGTAGAATTCTTTCTTATTTCTTTTCTAGACTAGAAACTAAAAAACAACACAAATGCCTAACAAGCATTCATTAGATTTGCGAACATATAAATGGAACATAGAAAACTTGAAAAAAATAAAAGGATAAGAAAAATCTAGAATTTCGACTTGACCAAGCGGGAGTCCAGATGAGGAAGGATCATTTTTTATCATTCGAAGAATTCTTATTAGCCGAATTCATAATTTTTTCTATTTGTCATCCAAAGCCCTAAAACAGTTCAACATGTTAGTATAAGTGATGATTTCTCATCACGTTTACTTTGGTTCTTCTAGGGAATAATAGTTTGATTAATCCACAAAATAGTAAAAGCTAGAGAAGTACTCGCTCGCTAGTTCTAAATTAAACGATTTAGCCAATTAATTACATTAATAATAATCTTGACTCACAACAAACTGCATTAATTGCCTTAAACAATGATTTTAAAAAAAGTGAATACATATTAATTAATCATAGAAAACTGATCACTCAAGTGCGAATGCAGTTATTATAATAGTTAAAAAATGCTAACTGCCTCAAATATTGTGACAGACAAGAACAAAAAATTATACCAAGTGTAGAGATTATTGTTCGACATTAAATTTTCAATAAATGCAGACAATAAAAATTATCACCTCCATTTCAAAATAAGTTATTTTTATCTTTTTACTTTGTTTTAAGATATGTAGTTTTTCACAAATCAATAACAAATTGAAAACTTTCTTCCAGATTTATCCTTATTAAAATAAATGAATTTTACATAAACAACAAGTCATTAAAGAGATACTTCATTTTTAAGACATTTGATTAAAAGTTTGTAATGAAGAACATATTTTTCTTTCTTAGAGTAAGTAGTTTTCTTAAGGAGTCTACTCAAACCAAAAACACCGTGTATTGTTAAATAGAGGGAGTACTAGTATTATATACCATTATTTGAGTATGCCTATTTTGGAACTAAAATTTGACCTGTGAAGGCTCTAACTCAAGTTTACCACTGATCTCCTTCCTTTTCTTCTCATCCGGCTGAGGACACTCCTTAAAATAACTTAATCACAAAATAACAACAGGTTAATACCATAAACACTATAAAAAAAATGTATTTAGAGATGATGAAATATTTTTCGCATCCATTTCCTCGATTTGTTGCTTGGTGTGACGATAATTGTGCATTTTCTTATTCGGATGCTCATCATTATTATCATCTTTTTCATCTAATTGATTGTCATTGTAGTCGGATTTGCAGTTTGATTCGTCATATGTAAGCAGATGCATTATTTCATTTTTTTCGATATCGTCTTTGAATCTATAGTTGGTGGATTAAACTGACTCTTCAATATGCTACTCGACTAACATATACAAATGGTAAAATGTTTGTAAGATATAATTAACATATCAAAATAGGACATTCCTATATGGAATTTCAAAATTTTCAAGACTCGAAATCGAAATTTTAATCAAGAGTAAAAGAATCTTAACCATCTTACAATAACCCTTGATAATAACATTAGCGAGATTAACTAAAAAATGGGCTAGATTCAAACCTCCATAGACGCCTGACACACATAGAAAACTTCAATCATCAAAGAATTCTGATTAGCGAAATCACACCAAAACATTGGTTAAAGGCTAGGAGAATTTAGCCATTTTATAACAACCATGGGAAGTAACAATATTATCAAGATTAAATGATTAATCAATTAGAAACCAAGTAAAATTCTTTCTCATTTCTTTTCTAGACAAGAAATTAGAAACAACGCAAATGCCTACCAAACATTCATTAGAATCAATGACATGTTGAAGGAACTTAAAGATGAAGGATAAGAAAATTTTAGAATTTCAACCTGACCAAGTAGAAGTTCAGATAAAGAAGGATCATTTTCAATCATCGAAGAATTCTTATGAGCTGAATTTATGATTTCTCCATTGATCAGCCAAAACCCTAAAATAGTACAACATGCTAGTATAAGAAAGTCAACTTTATACTTTTTTGGTTACTCGAACTCATAATCTTAAGGTTGAAATTGGAGGGTGCTTACTAGACGAACAACCTCCTCTTATCTATTGATTATCATTTCTAGTTCAGCTATATGATTTTTTTAATCATTTCATTGGTATTTCACACAAAGAGAATGTCAACAAACCAATTTAAAACTAACGGTATAATATATAAATTTCCATTAGATAGTTTTCCTCTAAAAAAAAAACGAAATATCACCCTCTAGAAAATCTAGAGGTTTCTTTGGGACACAATGGGTGAAAGAAAACTCATTGATGAAATCCCACATATCATGAATGGAAACCTTGGCTTGAATTCTTGAATGGAAACTTGAAGCTTGGGAACCATATATAGTTCTTGTTTGAGAGGAACCTTAAGAGAGAAGAAATCTAATTTGGGGAGTTGTGCGTGTAAGGGGAGGTTTAGGCTGATTAAAAATCCACTAATCCCATTTAGAATAGATTAAAATGACATAGTATCATATTATATTAAAAGTGGGAAGCTTCAACTTCTAAATAAAGATTCTTAATTCCTACAACTAATAGGTAGTGTTGAGAAGTCCAAAAGATTATCATTGAATTACCACCATTTCTTTTCAATATATATTATAAATTACCGCTAAACATTAACTTATACATATTGTACTACTCTTAATTGCTACAAGTTACAACCAAGGTTTTGTTAAGAAGTCCAAGAGATTACTATTGAATATAGTCATATACTATCATGTATCTTGAATAAACTTCCTAAACCTTTTACATGTACATAGTAGAAAATAAATAATTACATTTATGTCTCATTATTATTCTATAGTCTTTTCTTCTTCACTAATAACATTATAGAACTACTCATTTTAGTGTGGCAAAAAGATGCCAAAACATTCTGCAACTAAAACATTCAAGCACTTTTTTTTATGTAGTAGGTAAATTACCCATGCTTCGCACGTGATTGAATAATTTTTTTAAGCTTACATATGATCATTCAGTAATATTCATATTATTGATACATACACTACATTGGCATAAACATTTTATCTTAAGGTAAAGCGTTCCTCCAAAATCTTAAAGTGATATATTTTTTAAATTTTCATTTTTGTTTAACAAAAATTATGAGTCATAGAGAGATTTTAAGTATAAGAAAGAACTCTAAGAAAATCTCCATGGAAATAGTTGGTCAGAAGTAACGAAATATTCTAAATTTCAAGAAGTTATAAAGAACAACATCAGATGTTAAAGAAGAGACCAAAAAGCCTCGAACAACAACACTCCCAAGTAAAGTGGAACATCACGCCCATACAAGAACATAATTAACTAAATTCAAATGGAGGACCTTCTGCTCCTTTCTTATGAACCTCCCTCAATTTCTTTTTTATTATAGTGAGTCATATCATATATATGTTAAAAATGACCCTAAAATTGTTAGTATCATAAAAGTTTTTCCTCATTATCTCAAAATAGTCATTACTATTGCTTAGGTTTCATATCACCGGCCCCACCTTATTTGGAATTGAACCATAGTTATTGTTATGGTTATAGTATACAGTTACAAAGAATTAATGTAATGATCAACCAAACAGTAGGTGGCATCTGAATGGAACTGTTCACAACCGGATATTCTATATCAAAATTTTGATACATAACATATTAAAATCTCACAGCATAGTTTTGTGAGCACTTGAACTCACAAATATCCACAAATAATATTAAAGATGACCTTACTTTCCTAAAAATCAAGAAGAAAAATTCATGTTGCTTAACATATTTTTCAAAAAGATAGTCTGACATGCTGTATCCAAGTTTACAGTTCACAAATTTAATTAAAAGAAGCCAAAAGAAAGAGTTATCACTATAGAAAAAATGATCTTTAATATTAATTGCCGTTAAATATGTATTTTCAAAGGCAATTAGTACTCTCTATAAATGTCCCTAAAGTTTATAGCAACATTGAATCTAATTAATGTCGGTAAAGGCTCTAGCAATCTTCGTTAATGTGTATATTTATTACCAATAAAAGTTGTTTTTATTATAGTGTATTTTGGACATATGTTAGTTTCAAGAAAACTTGATCTCTTATTATGCCCAAAAAGAAGAGAGGAAGAAATATGGAAAATTAATCAACTTGCGATAAGAGAAGTGGACTAATTGTCTCTATACTAATATTATAGAAAGAGTGCAACGGCATACAAAATGTTTGTACCTAAGATAAAACAATCAAAATAATATACTAACTATGGCGAGCAAGAGAGCAATCTGTTTGGTTTCTTTTAACAAACTTCACCATTGGTTCTGTATTAGTTATCACATATTTGATGTTGTGTGCTATCAAATATACCACAGCCCACAAGCAATTTTAACAAAAAATATATGAAGAAACCCGTAGAAAGGGACAAAAGAGAAGATCAATTTTCAATCATCCTTGTTAGAATTTTTAACAAAGTTAAAAAAAGTCACCAAAATAGCAAAAAGAAATTGCAATAGTAACATGAATCACTATGACTTCCAATAAAAGATTAAGCTTCATAAAATAGGAGGAAGAAAACTTTGAGGAATGAAACACATTTCATAAGAAGCTTAATTAATGTATTTGAATTCAACTCTCCTATAGCGGAAAAAAACCTACAAATAATAGTGGCAGAAATAGAAGTTTCGTTTACTAAAGAACCAAATGTAATGAATTCAACCATTCAAGTAGTGTTATGAGTTGTGGACTGAGAGGTGCAAGAGTAGTAATGTCGCATTGCAATTGAAATCAATTTTCTTTATTTATGCTTTCTTCTTTTGGTACCTTGGAATTAAGTGTTGGAGTTTAAAAGGTGTGAATGAAAAATGAAGAGTTGTGACTTGGAATTAGGACTAATAATTTTGTCTAATATATGCTAGATTCTATTGGCGAAATTTTTTGTAATTATTTTTGTCACGACCCAAAAATTGACGTCATGGCACTCGTCTATTCTCACCAAGAAAAGTCTTCCTCAATCCAACGAAAATAAAAGAAAAGCGGAAAGAAATAAAGACAGAACAAGACAAAGGTGGAAAACTTATTCATTCTAACCATCACCCGAAAATTCGGTTGTCATGTGTACAAGACACTAAAGTAAAAACAGAATTCAAAAGATAAATACAAGTCTCAAATGTCTTTGCTTCTCAAATAGAACAAAGCATAAATAAAGGAAAAGAGAGCCCGTCGAGATGACAAGCAGGTACCTCTTAAGTCCTTCCACGATCGAAATCAAAAGAACAAGAAGAAGAAGAAGAAGAAGAAGAGAAAGTACACACGGGTCCGGACTCGGAACCTACACAAGTGTAGAAGCAAGGAGTGAGTGCCACCAACACGGTACCAGCAAGCAACCTACAAAACTAGGCAACCTAGCTAAATTGAGTACCCATTTCCATCCCAACCGAACCTCCACAAACTACGACCTGCACAGAAATTAGCCCAACCTAACAATTCTACAATAAACAGATCTCAAGGCTCAAAGAACATAGACCAAAAGTCACATTTCAATAATTGACAAGTATCATATCAATTACTCTAAAGTACAAAGCATTTCAATCCCAAATAGTAACATGTTCAACTCACATATCAAGTAAACTAATCAAACACATCAAATAACTCAATCATATGCATCAAATAGATTGATCACAAAGGTCGACATTAGCCGGAACCATTTCCCTTTGGCATAATGTTCCTGGCCGAACCATTTCCCTTCGGCTTATATCACAAAATAGCACTTGTCGGGACTATTCTTCTTCGGCATTTATATCACTAGCCGAAACCATTTCCCATCAGCTTTATAAAAAAATATCACTTGCAGGAACCATTTCCCTTCGGCATTCACATCACTAGCCGAAACCATTTTCTTTTGGCTTTATACAAAATATCACTTGGCGAAACCATTTTCCTTCGGCATTCACATCTCTAGTTGGAACCATTTCCCATCGGCTTTCACATTAATCACTTGCCGGAACCATTTCCCTTCGGCATTTATATCACTAGCCGAAACCATTTCCCTTAGGCTTTCATATCAAGTGTCTCATCATGGTGTTCAATAGTCAATACACATAAACAATATCACACCACACGGAGAGACAACAATTCACACAATTCAAGTCCACTTTTATGCTTTCAAGCAATTCACCAATCAATCAAATAGGGGCCACAACAAGGCAATTAACAATTTATCATTATCATCAAGAAGCTTTTCATTTTTCTCCCCTTTTGTTGGTTAACATTAATCAAGTGGAACAAATAACCCTTCACCTCATTCCCGATTACTCCCCAACACATAGGCAATGAAGAGAAATAAACAATTCAACCAAATTGCAAAGTTTAAGAAATCACTTGCATTAAAGCAACCAATAATCAATCCGAAGCTTGAGTTTTCCCTCTCCGACTCACTTTCAAAGCCACTGGACTACCCCCTAGGAGAAACACGAGACCTAGGATCACGAGTGACCCCAAGCTAACCCTGAGTCTTGTATATCACAAGCATACTGAAATATGACTAAGTAAGCGGAAACATAACTGTAAAGTAAACAATACTAAAAGAAAATTCATGTGAGAATTTAACTGAACATCTATGGGAAACAACCCACAACAACTAAATACTGACTCTATGTCTGAAGCCTCTAAAACTGATGAGCTACTAGGATAAGGCCCCAGCTAACTCTGTAAATACTCAAAGACTGATAATAGACAGATTAAACTTAAAGCATAAAGAAATGTCCTCGGACTATGAGGACTCACCACTGAAGTTGCTGAGTACGAACTGGAAATCGAGCTAAGCGCGGTCTGGATGCTGAGCGCCTAAACCTACATCATAAAATGATGTAGCGTAAAAGTATGAGTCAGTACTTTGAATGTACTGAACATGCAGGATATGAAAGCTGACTAAAAATATTTAAACATGCTAAATATACTGGTCAAGTGTGTAACTGATCTGAACTGAAGCACATAGGCCCAAGATACCATAGTGCATAAAAACTAGAGTACACGAGTAAACTGAAAACATACTAAAAAAACTGAGTAAACACAAGGCCTGAAGTACCTTACTGAAGCTAATTATGTGGGAGAGTTAATTAACCGACATAAACCTTGTGAGCTAAACGTGGAGTCCGATGTATACGCCCCATTGAGAGGACCCAATATACCTTGTCAAGGTATAAAGGCATGACTATGGCGTGATCACTAAAACTGATGCCCAACAGAGGGGACTTATAAACCTACGAGGGCACGTAGTTCTGGGACTTGAGGGTACGCTGAACCCTAGTCCAACTCGATGCTAAACTCTACTCCCAAACTGAATACTAGAGTTCATTTTTACTGTAGTCCTGAATTCAAGACACAGAAATAAACTGATCTGAAAATGATTTCTGAGATAAACTGTGGATAGAAACTAACTAAGTTCTGTTCTAAAACTGAATTCTATCACCCGAAGCTACATTCTGGAGAAAAGCCAACTCATGTGAAAATACTATAATTTCATGCTAAGTTTCCCTTTTCAAATTTCCATAAGAATTCATGCAACTCATTTAAACAATTATACAGTTTAATTAGAAATCACAGAAATTAAATGAAATAATGAATCTGCATAGTTGGGCAAGAACTCTTATTTCATAAATCATGATAATCAAGCAAAAGGGACTGAAGTTTTTGGGCATAAGGGCAAACAAAACCCTTACTGAATACCCACATACCTGGTACTTGAAAGTCCTTGGGAGAAATCTGAAGTTTACGCTTGAAGGAAAGAACCCTAGGCTTGGAAACTGGAGAAATGCTCTTTTTCTCCTTGGAATTGACTTGAGAGAAAACTGATTTGGTCTAGGTAGTTTTTGACTATATTACTAGGCTTAAACTGAGTAAAATGACGTAGTTTAGGCATCAAACGACGTAGTTTAAGTGCCCAACGCATAGGGGAAAAGACCAATATGACCTTGACTTAAAAGCTGATGCCTTGACTTCAAGACACCCTTCACGGGTCGTACAGTGCTTCACGGCCCGTATAGTGGGTCGTGAAGCTTCAACAGCCTAACAGTGTTCCACTAAAATGGGTATAACATTTTCCTCCGAACTTCAAATAGTTCAAACTTGGTGGCATTGGAAAGAGGACTCAGAGATCTTTAATTTGATATGTCATGGGCCACCTAACTCAATTTGTGCTAAAAGATATGATCGTTTGATGTTGGCCCAAAACTCAAAACCTAATAAGTCTCCTTCACGGACGACTTCATGGTCCGTGTGAAGCTCCACGGGCCGTTTAGACGTCCGTGGCCCTTTTCCAGTGATCTTGGATCACACCCCACTAACTAGGTGACTTGTACGACTCACTTGACGGGTCGTCAAATTCACCATGAGCCGTCTGGGTCATCGTCAAGTGGCCCTGCCTGAGGCATGTTCTGGAAGGAGTTCATGAGCCCCTTAACAGGCCATGGTCCTCTTCATGGACCGTCTAGGGTGCCGTGAAGGGTCCATGGTCCATTTTTGGTTTCGTGGACCTTTTGCCATTTTCCCTTTTTTGCCTTTTTCAAATCCAAGGTGTTATAATATCTCTTCTTTAGAATCATTCGTCCTCGAATGAAGTCTAAACAAGTTGAGTTTGGAGGAAAGAGCTGTAATCCCTACCAACTGAGTACTAGATATTGATATCTAACTGAAATGAGTTTCATGAACATGCAAATATGCTGGAAATGCGTGTATAGCTGGGGGGGACAAGATACTAAGACTAAATTACACAAGAGTAAACTAAGAGACTGGAGAGGAACTATTACCTTAAGCTGAAACTGAATCGGAGGGAAAAAGATGGGGATACTTGGCCTTCATAGCTTCTTCTGCTTCCCAAGTAGCTCCCTCTATGGACTGACTCCTCCACAAAATTTTCACTGAAGCGACTTCCTTATTTCTCAACCTACGAACATGACGGTCAAGAATCTCAACTGGAATCTCCTCATAGGTGAGGCTATCCTTCACAGCCACACTTTCTAAAGGTACTACCGACACCGGATCACCCACACACTTCTTTAACAAGGAAATGTGAAAGACTGGATGTACCGCTGCTAGTTCTGCTAGCAACTCTAACTCATAAGCCACATTACCAACCCTTCTTAGGATTCTGAAAGGACCTACATATCTGGGACTGAGCTTCCCTTTTTTGCCAAATCTCATCACCCCCTTCATGGGTGACACCTTTAGGAAAACCCAATCATCAATTTCAAACTCTAAGTCCATTCTCTTTACATCTGCATAAGACTTCTAACGACTCAGAGCTGTCTTCAGTCTATCTCTGATGAGCTGAACTTTCTCCATAGCCTCATGAACCGAATCTGGCCCAACCAAGGCTGCTTCACCTACTTCGAACCAACCAATCGGAGACCTGCATCTACGCCTACACAGTGCCTCATAAGGGGCCATCTGAATACTTGAATGGAAATTGTTATCATAGATGAACTCTATGAGAGGTAAGTGATCATCCCAACTACCCTTGAAATCGATCACGCAAGCTCTCAACATGTCCTCTAAAGTTTGAATGGTACGCTCTGCCTGACCATCCGTCTACGGATGAAATGTTGTACTGAGATTTACCTGAGTACCAAGACCTTTCTGAAATTGATCCCCAGAAATGAGAGGTAGACTGAGGACCTCTATCTGAAATGATAGACAAAGGAACACCATGCAACCTGACTATTTTGTTGATGTACAGTCTGGCGTAATTCTCCGCTGAATCTGTAGTCTTGACTGCCAAGAAGTGAGCTGACTTAATGAATCTTTCCACTATCACCCATATGGAGTCATGCTGTCTACGAGTACGAGGTAAACCCGTAATGACATCCATGTTTACCACTTCCCACTTCCAAGTAGGAATGCTAATCTCTTGAGTCACACCTCCTGGTTTTTGATATTCTACCTTAACTTGATGACTGTTGGGACACTTAGCCAGAAAATCTGCGATATCTCTCTTCATGCCATTCCACCAATAGACTTCCCATAGATCACGGTACATTCTAGTGGCACTCGGATGAATAGAATATCTGGACATATGGGCTTTTGTAAGGATCTGCTTCTTCAACTTACCCACATTAGGAATACATAAGCAACCCTGGTAACGAAGCACACCATCTCCCCCTTAGGAGAAAACTTCAACTCTCTGCTGATGAACTGCACCTTTCAACTGAAGCAATATAGGATCACTATCTTGTTTCTCCTTAACCTTCGCTACCAGTGAAGATTCTGATCCATTCTGCACTATCAGACCACCATTTGACGTGTCTATCAGGCAAACTCCTAAGTGAGCAAGCCAGTGAACATCTCTGACTAATTCTTTCTTCTGTTCCTCAACATGTGCCACACTACCCATGGATAGTCTACTGAGGGCGTCAGCCACTACATTGGCCTTACCCGGATGGTAGAGCACATTCATGTCATAGTCTTTGAGGAATTCAAGTCATCTCCTCTGACAAAGATTCAATTCTTTCTGGGTGAACACATACTGAAGGCTCTTATGATCTGTGAACACATCAACATGAACACCATACAAGTAGTGTCTCCAAATCTTTAGGGCGAACACTACGCCTGCAAGCTCGAGGTCATGAGTCGGGTAGTTTTTCTCATGGACCTTAAGTTTTCTGGAAGCATAAGCTTTGACCTTACCTTGCTGCATCAACACACAACTTAGGCCGACCTTGGATGCATCACAATAAATCATGTAACCGTCTGAACCCTCTGGTAATGTCAAGACTGGAGCCGTAGTCAATCTAGTTTTCAATTCTAAGAAACTTTTTTCACACTCATCCGACCACTGAAACTTGACCTTTTCTGAGTCAACTTGGTCAATGGGGCAGCTATGGATGAAAATCCTTCAACAAACCTCCGATAGTAACCGACCAAACCCAAGAAACTTCTAATATCAGTCGGAGATGTGGGTCTGGGCCAGTGCTTTACTGCCTCAATTTTCTGAGAATCCCCTCGGATCCCTTCGCTGGATACCACATGACCAAGGAAAGTGACCGACTGTAACCAGAATTTGCATTTGCTGAACTTAGCAAATAGTTGGCGATCTTTGAGGGTTTGCAGAACCACTCTCAGATGAGTCACATGCTCTTCCTCATTCCGAGAATAAACGAGGATATCATCAATAAAGACGATTACGAACAGGTCCAAATACTGCTTAAACACCCTGTTCATTAAGTCAATGAAAGCTGCAGGAGCATTTGTTAGTCCAAAAGACATAACTACAAATTCATAGTGACCATACCGAGTCCTGAAGGCTGTCTTCCGGATATCACTATCTCGGACTCTGAGTTGATGATAGCCGAATCTGAGGTCTATCTTAGAAAAGCAACTAGCACCCTGAAGCTGGTCGAACAAGTCATCAATCCTTGGGATGGGATATTTATTCTTGATTGTGACTTTTTTTCAACTGACGATAGTCAATGCACATCCTGAGAGAATTATCTTTCTTACACACGAACAACCCTGGAGCACCCCATGGAGAGATGATGGGTCTGATGAAACCCTTATCAAGAACGTCTTTCAACTGCTCTTTCAATTCCTTAAGCTCCGCTGGAGCCATTCTGTAAGGAGGAATTGAGAGAGGCCGGGTACCTGGAAGGAGATATATTCCGAAGTCAATCTCCCTTTCAGGAGGAACTTCGGGAAGATCTTCTTGAAACACTTCTGGAAACTCATTCACCATTGTGACTGACTCAAGAGTTGGGATTTCAGAGTTTGAGTCCTTAACCTAAACAAGATGATAAAAATACCCTTTGGAAATTATTTTCCTGGCCTTAAGGTAAGAGATAAATCAACCTGCAGGCACTGAGTGACCCCAAGCTAACCTTGAGTCTAGCATATCACAAGCATACTGAAATATGACTAAGTAAGCAGAAACATAACTGTAAAGTAAACAGTACTAAAAGAAACTTCAAGTGAGAATTTAACTGAACATCTATGGGAAACAACCCACAACAACTAAATACTGACTCTATGTCTGAAAGCCTCTAAAACTGATGAGCTGCTGGGACAAGTCCCCAGCTAACTCTGTAAATACTCAAAGACTGATAATAGACTGTTTAAACTAAAAGCATAAAGAAATGTCCTCGGACTATGAGGACTCACCACTGAAGCTGCTGAGTACGAACTGGAAATCGAGCTAAGCGCGGTCTGGATGCTGAGCGCCTGAACCTACATCATAAAACGATGTAGCACAAAAGTATGCATCAGTACTTTGAATGTACTGAGCATGCAGGATATGCAAGCTGACTAAATATATTTAAACATGCTAAAAATACTGGTCAAGTGTGTAACCTTATCTGAACTGAAGCACATACGCCCAAGATACAATAGTGCAAAAAAACTAGAGTGCAAGAGTAAACTGAAAACATACTAAAAAAACTGAGTAAACACAAGACATGAAGTACCTTACTGAAGCTAATTCTGTGGGAGAGTTTATTAACCAACATAAACCACGTGAGCTAAACATGGAGTCCGATGTATACGCCCTATCGAGAGGACCCAATATACCTTGCTAGGGTATAAAGGCATGACTGTGGCGTAATCACTAAATCTGATGCCCAAAAGAGGGGACTTATAAACCTACGAGGGCACGAAGTTCTGGGACTTGAGGGTACGTTGTACCCTAGTCCAACTCGGTGCTAAACACTACTCTCAAACTGAATACTAGAGTTCATTTTAACTGTAGTCCTGAATTCATGACACAAAACTAAATTGAGCTGAAAATGATTTCTGAGATAATCTATAGATAAAAACTAACTAAATTATGTTCTAAAACTGAATTCTAGCACCTTAACCTACATTCTGGAGAAAAACCAATTCATGTGAAAATACTACAATTTCATGCTAAGTTTCCCTTTTCAAATTTCCATAAGAATTCATGCAACTCATTTAAACAATTATAGAGTTTAAGTAGAAATCACATAAATTAAATGGGATAAAGAATCTGCATAGTTGGGCAAGAACTCTAGTTTCATAAATCATGATAATCAAGCAAAAGGGATTGAAGTTTTTGGGCATAAGGGCAAACAAAACCCTTATTGAATACCCACATACCTGGCACTTGAAAGTCCCTGGGAGAAATCTGAAGTTTACGCTTGAAGGAAAGAACCCTAGGCTTGGAAACTGGAGAAACGCTCATTTTCTGCTTGGAATTGACTTGAGAGGAAACTGATTTGGTCTAGGTAGTTTTTGACTATATTACTAGGCTTAAACTGAGTAAAATGACATAGTTTAGGCATCAAACGATGTAGTTTAAGTGCCTAATGCATAGGGGAAAAGACCAATATGACCCTGACTTAAAAACTAACGCCTTGACTTCAAGACACCCTTCACGGGTCGTACAGTGCTTCACGGCCCGTATAGTGGGTCGTGAAGCTTCAACAGCCTAACAGTGTTCCACTAAAATGGACTTTACTTTTTACTCCAAACATAAAATAGGTCAAACTCGGTGGCGTTGAAAAGAGGACTCAGAGGTCTTTACTGTGATAGGTTATGGGCCACCTAATTCATTTTGTGCTAAAAGACACGATCATTTGAAGTTGGACCAAAACTTAAAACCTGATAAGTCTCCTTCACGGATGACTTCATGGTTCGTGTGAAGCTCCACGGGACATTTAGACGTTTGTGGCCCTTTTCTAGTGACCTTAGGTCACACCCCACTAACTAGGTGACTTGTACGACTCACTTGACGGGTCATCAAGTTCACCACGAGCCGTCTGGGTCATCATCAAGTGGCCCCTGCCTGAGGCAGGTTCTGGAAGGCGTTCACGAGCCCCTTAACAGGCCGTGGTCCTCTTCACGGACCGTCTAGGATGCCGTGAAGGGTCCATGGTCCATTTTTGGGTTCGTGGACCTTTTCTCATTTTTTCTTTTCAGTCTTTTTCAAATCCGAGGTGTTATAGCCACACAATCTATAACAATCAGGTATTCACAATCACCCATCGAAAATAACAATACCCACTTCAATTATTTAGAGAAATGGGTCTATCATCTCAAAACCCAATTTCAAAATGAAGGTTTGAATCCGGAAATAAATACTTGAAAATGATATTTAAGGCTTTAAGAACTCATTAGTGAAAACCGTTTCGAAAAAGGAATCAAAATCACTTCAAAATTACCATTTTAGATTGAAACTCAAGTTCTTGCAAAACCTTGCCATTTTCCAAATCAAATCCAAAATTATGATGTTAGAATCCATAAATAATCAAAGGGAAAAGGAGTTTTAGGGTCATAAAATCTTACTCAAATGAATTAGCACAAGAAAATCTTTCACAAATCGCCTCCAAGGGTATCCCAAGCTTATAAATAGAAAACGGGGCTAAAACCCCAAAATTTGCTGGTCAAAACCCCTCTCTGATGTCGCTTTTGCGAACCAGGTTCCGCTTAATAGAACCCCGCAAAAACTAGGGCTCTCGCTTTTACGAATCAGGTTCTACTTAAGCGACCATCTCTAAAGCGAACCATGTTTCGCCTAGGCGAAGACACCAGCACCGGGTACATCAGCCAACACTCAAAACATCAAATCGACTCTCAGGATTCGTTCGAAACCCCATACACACAAACCACCAATGCAAATCAATTATACTCGACATTTCAGACTCAATAGAATACTCAATGGAACCGTCAAAACATGAATCCGAGGTCTCCTTGACCCAACATCCGTGAAAACCACAAGAAACTAACAAATTCCTAAAAAGGCCAAAACAAGCTCACGACCTCTCAAAAATCAACCAAGGCCACTCCTAGGCCTTAAATCATCCCCCGAATCCAATGAAACTCACAAAATTCCGATCTGAGCATCCAAAACACGAAAGACGCTAAAAACACTTTTAGGCAACTTAAGCTTTTCAAACTCAAAACTTTCCAAAATCTCAACTTTTTGCACAAGGCTTGGAACCAACTTCCAAAACTCAACCAAGAAATAACTCGAGGCAACAGTCAAGAGGGGAAAATGGTAATCTCATGAAAATACCAAATATGACCAACCGGGTCATTACAATTTTATACGTGGTGTTGCAGAGCCCAATAGGTCTAAAGTTCTTCATATTTGAGGCATTGGTGCATTTAGGGATGATACTAAGATAAATTTTGTTCATTTTTGAACTAATAGTGTAACATTTAAACACGTTTTGACAATACTTAATAACAGAGGGCCCAACAAAATGTTAATATTTTTGGTAGAAGAAAGGGTGTAGACCATCTGGGCCAAGGACTTTGAAGGGCTTGAAAGACTTAATGGCGGCTAGGACTTCGGAGTCCTTTAATGGGGCCTTGAGATGGTTGTAGTTGCCATGAGTAAAAATGTTTGGCTTCCTAGTATTATCAGCAACCCTAAGTTGGACAGCTATATGGCTAGAAGTGAAAATATCCTTAAAATAAGAGATATGTTGCTTCTAATTGTATTTTGGTCGTATATCCAATTGCCCCCCTAATCCTTTAAACATAAAATCCTATTTCTTCTTCTAATATTTAGGGTAGATGTATGACAAAACCTAGTATTCGCATTTCCTTCACTAACCTAATTAATCCTTGACTTCATTTTCCAGAAGTCATCCTCTAGTCTTAGAATTTCGTTGATTTCTCTATTAAGGTCAGTCTCTAAGTTATGAAGGAACTCACTGAAAGGATAATTGTTTGAAGATTGGATACCTGCAAGTCTTCCAAGTATCCTCTTCTTATTATGAAAAATATTTCCAAACACGTGTTTGTTCTAGTGCCTAGTTACCTACAAAAATGCTTTTATGGCTCTATCTAAGCTAGGATTGTCCCTCCAACTATTTTGAGCAATATCCAAAAACTCTGGATGTCGACATCACATCTTCTCAAATTTGAAGGGCTTGAGTGCGTTATTTCTATGTCTTTTATTGGTCCAAGTAAATTTTCTCCTGCTCCCTTTAAGTCCTAAATCCACTAACTTACAATGATTCAACTAGTCCCAAAAACAACTAGTGTGAGAATTATTAATAGTGTTATCTACAAACTTCTCCAAGGCTTTCAAAATATCATTAAAATCACCACCAACAAGCCAGCTATCATTGTAAGAGTTAGAGATAGTTTTGAGATTATTCCATAGATTTATCCTATTTTCGAAGGAATCACTAGCGTAGATTGCACTAAATAGCCATAAGGTAGGTTTAGAGTATACATATATCCTCACAAGAATCTCCTGGGTAGTTTTTGTAATTTCCTCAGCTCTAAGTAGGTCATCCATCCACATCATAACTATTCCACTTGAGTGTCCTATAGATGAAACCTCTATGTAATTGGTAAACCTTAAATTCTCTACTAGGTCTTTGTGGTCTTGCATTTTAGTTTCCAAAAGAACGACTAGAGTTGGTTTGCTAATTCCCAACAGTAACTTGCAGTGCCTTTTGGACTCTCCATTTTTGTTAGCCCCCCTTAATATTCCATACAAGGTAATTCATAAAATGGGTTCGAATTGTTTGGGGATTCTTCCATATGGAAGTCATGAGTCAACTATAGTGGTAAGACCCGAGATTGACTTCCTTTGGTTAATTTGGGAGCTCGTAATATCCGAGGTAGGTTCATTGGTATGAGCAACACATACTTTTTTCCTAGGTTCTTCGTAAAGTTTAAGTTGCTTAGAACCCTTTGATTGTCTTGTTCTATGATTTGTTCCCCCATGTTTATCCCTAGTTCTAGAGTCGCTATTATAGGTGTTGGTTGCAGTGTTTCCTATGCTAGTCCGCTTAGTCGATCCCTTGTTGGTAGAATGAACTGTACTATGGACATTGTGGTAGTTTTTTTATTTAAAATGAAAAGTGGTAATAAGATTATTGGAATTACTTGGAGAATCAGAGTTTGAAAATTGATCAAGATTCACTACCCCATTTGATTGTGTGTTCGTCATATGGTTACGAAGAGGGTAAAGTTCATTTGATGGCGTATTTAAAAGAGATTGCTCCTCCTTGGAAATTTTTTGTTTAGGGCGTCTGACTAAAGTCTTACTTGCGGTGTTTTGGCAACATAATAAAGGTCTGCTATCAGCACTAATACTAGTAGAAGTTCCAAGTTTGACTTCAAGATTAGAACTTGGAGAAAAAGTGTTTTCGTCTTTATTGTTGGAATTTTCACACTCTACTACTACTACGATAGAAGTAGTAGTTTGCATAGGAATATCATTTGGAGTAGTAATTAATGAGGGGGTGGATACGTTTTCTTGTGATTCGATATCAAGAAAAGAGGAGTCATCCGTGCTTTGACCTCCAACAATATATGAAATATGCTGCCATTGACCTATCGCAGTAGTGATTTTGGAAGCTACACTATCTTTCACTAGCCTCGTATCTTCTACTAATAATTTAGTCAGGCCTTTTTTGTTATTATCACCAGCAATCTAGTTATTGTAAGTATGCACAACAGGTTTAGCTGACTAGCTAGAAATAACATTTTCTTTGTAAGTACAGGTTTGGGAGTTAAGATACTTGTCGGTGGTGGCATGATATAATTTAACATTTATACCTTGTTCCATTTGTTGTCTCTTTGCCGACGGGCTGTGTGCGTTGGTCGGTGGGGATCTATTTTGATTTTATCGCTTTTGGAACACAACCGTTTGCCAGGCATCATCATCATGGCGTGCAAGTGACGGAGTTGGAGATTCTTGTTCCTGCTCAAGTTTTGTGGGCTGTCTCTTTATCATATAGACACAATTTAATTGGGTATTTCCTAATCTGCCACATGCTTTGCATAAAATATCTGCTCCTTCATACAAAAGTTTTTGTTTATGTCGTCCTATGGTAATGTGGGTTTTAACTGGGGTTTCCATCTAGACCTCAATACATATATGAGCATATCTTCCCCTTAAGGTTGAAGATGTACAAGTATCGATTTTAAGGAGATGGCCAAGCTTAGATCCAATCCTAGATAAAATGGTTGTATCATAGAACTCAGTAGGAAATTTCAGTAATCGAACCCAAACAACCGATGAGGTAATTTTTGCCTCAGAGGCTACAAAATTAGGCCGTCATTTCTAATTGACAGAAAGAAGCCATTAATAAAACAGGGCTTGTTATGAAGCGTTCTTTTCATACTTTCCTTCTTAAGGAATTTCACTTTGAAGTAGTCAAATCCCAAATCAACCAACAGTAATTCTTCAAAAACCTTCCAAAGATCAGTCAGTCTTGATTTAATAACTGATGACTCATACGCTTTCCAAATATTTTGATAATAACAGAGAATTTCCAAGGAAGATACAAGTTGTTTTTGTCTTCAGGGTTAGAGTGATGGTGTCGTCCTCATGGACATCTTTGCCAGGATCATTTTCCATCAGCAACCCATTGGAAGACTGATCTGCAATTGTATTAACAGACCCTGATATGGTGGAGTAGGGTGTGAGTAATTTTTGTTTAAAGGATGTTTTGGGTAATGATGTATCCAGATTCATAGGTGTTGAATTGGATGGTTTTGGTGGTATGCCGGGTAGGGAACAACAACGGGCTTTGGGGGTGTGGACGTGTAGTCATCGCAATCACCGGCGCTTGCTGGTGTGCTAGAAGTGTTAAATTTGGAAGGGAGATATATAGGAGTAGGAAAGGGAAGTTAAGAGAGAAGGGAGAGCTTCTCTCTCTAAAAAGTTGAAAATATTTTCAGTATGTTTTATCATGTCAGCATAATTACACAATCTTGCAAATTCCATCTTCCAATCACCCATGAACAGTTCTTCCAACATACAGTCCAAACTTCTTTCTCACCTACTCCTGTATTAAGCCTTATTACAATTACCTACAATACAAATTGTTGAGAGATGAAAAGTTAATTGATATGTAAAATGAATTAAGAGTACACAATACATCAATCACTTAGATATTGAAAATATTTGAATTTACTTACATTCAAAAATTTAAAATGTTATTTAGTTTTCTTCATTTAGATTTAGTAACTAATCACCAGATCATTAGAATGGCTTATTGAGTTACTAAAGTAAACATCGATTTAGTAAGTAATCACCCTTGTTGCTTCATGAAGTGGGTGGAGATTGTAGAATTCGGTCAAACTTCTAATTAATGAGATTTGACGCATTGCTGCTTTCAAAACCTATTTTGATCATAAAGATATTTTGAGTGAGGTTTTATGTGCTTACAGGACAAGCTCGCGTCAAGTCTTTGAATATTATTTTATTCTATGATAGATGTATGTGCACATGAGTTACTCTATATGTACCAGTTGTTGAACTGAAATTTGAACAATGATTTTAAACTGATTTTCCCTAACTATAGGTTTGAAATTGAAACTCGAATAATGATTTTTAAACACGATTTCTAAAAAGAACAATGACTTTGAAATACCCTTACAAATGAGAAGATGAATATGACCGATAAGGAATGATACTTATCTACAAGCAAGCAAGGATAAGGACTTTCAATTGAAGAAACAACTTCAGAGCATGAAGCTGGGAACGAAATCAATAGATGAATACCTAAAGTAATTTAAAGGAATTTGTGATAACCTCATGGCTATACTCAAACCTTTAGACGAAGATAGCAAAGTTATTAATTTATCTAGAGATATTGGAAGCAAATATAAGACCCTTCGAACTGTTATGTTAAGTAAGGCTCCTTATCCCATATTTAAACATTTTGTTTAATGACCTTAGGGGACTTGAAATGAGAGAAGATGGGGATGAGCAAGAAGCACCAACTTTGATTGATCCATTCATGGCCTTCGTGACCCAAAATTCACAAGGACGAAGGTGTGGCAATCATTACCGTGGACAAGGACAACAAAGGGGTAAAGGAGGACTGTCATATATTAGTACGTTTTTTTATCATTGTTGACATGATATCGGTGAATTTAAATTGATTGAATAATGCATATTCTTGTTACAGTGATCCTTGTCTAAATTACGGAGGACCCCATTTGTGGCAAAATATAATATTTTCGGTAATGAGTGAAATATTTATAATATGTGTGGTGGTCAAGAACTTAACTTGACCATTGAAATGATTATCCTATTTCATGATTATTTTTTTTGTTACTTGTGATGCTGATTGAAGGGCAATACTGTTGGAAATTGTTGATATGCTGAAGCAGTTAGAGAAAAACTATGCAATGGTGAGAGAGAGGTCAATAGAACAACAAAAAACATTGAAAGAGATTAATGTCAAGCTCACAGAGATGCAGGCTGAAGCTTCTAATGCTCAACAAGTTACAAACTTAGTCAATATTCAGGATGAACCCCAAATAAAATAAAAGAGTTAGTTCCTGCAAGTAGAGAGTTTTGATGAAGAAGAAATAGTGAATCATTCATGGCTAGAGGAACAAGCTCAACAAATAAAATTACATCAATATATCCGAGATGGTCTTTGCGACATGGCAAAACAATTGAATCTATTATTCCGGTTGATTTTGTGATGTTTTACGTGGATCTAATCTAGGTCGATCTATGATGCTTACTCAGTGTGTGTGATGTATTGATACTAAGTACGAAAGAAAACTAGTGAAAATGTCAGCTTTCATGAATGAATTATAAGTTCACTCCAAATACAACGTCAACCAATATTTATTACAGAAAATTATTATTCCAACACTTTCATGAGACGATGGTGAGCAACTAAACCGCTGCAAACAACTTTCATAAAACACAGAATCAATATCCTAAGAGAATTTCTTTCGAAGTTTGCAATCTTTGTCTTATTAAGCTGGAAGACTTCTGCAAGAACTTCGTCCATTATACAGGAAGTGAATTAGACCTTGTGGGATCACAAACACATCGCTAGGATTCAAGATTTTGGAGAAGAGACGACTCTAAAAAAGTTTGCAGCATCAGGGACAAGAAATCCTGCATCAGCGTGCCCTCTGGGATAGTTATCAGCTCAGTAGCTTGAGGGTGCATGAGAAGTGGAACAAGACCATGTGGTTCCAACTCAGCGCGAGCAATAAAAATACCAAGAGTGTTAAGTCCAGGCATGTTGCTTACATCCACAAACATTTTAGTGGAACCAAATGGTAGCACTGCATTTCCACTAACATTAAGACTTGTAAAAAAGAAATCATCTGCTATTAAAAGCTGTAAGTTAAGAACAGTAGAATGAAAATAGTATATTCATTAATAAGACTCCAATGGAGTTTATATACACATCAAACACAACAGCTTGTGCAAAGCTGACTCCTAGAAAATAGGAGCAGATTACGTTACGTGAGCAATCCTAACTGAAGGCCTAGCTCCTAAATAAACTGAAATCCTAATTTGAAGCTAGTGCTGTTACGTGCACAATATACGTGCACTGTTACGCCCACATCAAGTTAGGTGGGAAGAGACAACACGTAACTTGAGAAGCATGCGTTGGAAGGTTGTCTTAGACAATGGTTTGGTGAGTGGATCTGTAATTTGATCAGCGGAGTGAACTTGTGAGACTTGAACTAGGCCATTGCAAACTTGGTGGCGAACAAAGTGAAGATCAACCTCTAGGGGCTTCATTTTTGTATGATACACTGGGTTTTCAGCAATGTAGGTGACCCCAAGGTTATCGCAAAGTATTGTGGGAGCAGCAGAGAGCGGCACATGTAGATCCTTGAGCAAGTGGGTGATCCAGTTTTTTTCAGACAATGCAGAAGCAACTGCCCTATATTCTGCTTCAATGGAGGAGCGGGAGACAGTCGGTTGCTTATGAGAGCACCAAGAAATTGGTGTTGTGCCTAGAAAGACAATATCACCTGATATTGAGTGGCGATCATTAATATCACCTGCCCAATATGCATCGGCATAAGCAGAAAGATTGGTGGACTGCTATGGGGAAATATGGACACCATACTGGGATGTCTCTTTAAGATACTAAAGTAGTCGTTTAAATGCCTGCCAGTGAACCACAGAGGGAGAGGTGTTGAATTGAGTAAGCTTGTTTACTGCATAGGTGATGTCAAGTTGGGTAAGCGAAAGGTATTGAAGCTTTCCAAGTACACTCCTATACTCTGTGCCCTCAGTTTTGGGAGCTCCGTCATCTACCAGTAGTGTTGCAGATGTACTCATTGGTAATTGGATTCCTTTGCAGTCTTGCATCTTAGTGTCATGTAGAACTTCCTGTATATATTTAGATTGACTAAGAAACAGGCCATCATCACCCCTATGTACCTCAATGCCCAAGAAATAGTGCAGTAAACCAAGATACTTAAGAGAGAACTTTTTGGAAAGAGGGGTAATGACTTGCTGAAGAAGTACTTCATTGCTGCCCATGAGTATGATATCTTCCACACAAATCAGAACATAACTAGTTACTCCCAATTATGAAGAAAAAACAGAGAATTATCAGACTCGGACATGTGGAATCCCATTTGGACCAAAGATTTGGTGAGTGCATCATACCAAGCTTTAGGAGCTTGTCGCAGTCCGTAGATTGCCTTTTTGAGATGGCAAACATAGTCAGGATGTGCCTAATCTTCATAGCCAGAGGGTTGAGTCATGTAGACATTTTCGTGAAGCTTCCCCTGAAGAAAAGCATTATTGAGATCAATTTGATGTAAGGCCCAATTTTGTTGTACAACAAGGGTGAGCACGGTACAAATTGTGGTGGGTTTGACCACTGAACTGTATGTCTTGTGAAAATCAACCCCATGCCTTTGAGTGAACCCTTTTGCAACCAATCGTGCTTTCTACCTGTCAATGGAGCCATCAACCTTAGTTTTAATTCGGAACAACCACTTACAGGGAACAACATTGCGGGTGTGATCTGGTAGAACCAACTCCCAAGTCTGGTTCTTCATTAATGCATAAAACTCAACCTGCATAGCAACTCTCCAATATGAAAATTTTTGTGCTTGTTTGTGGGTTACAGGGGTAAGAGGTACATGTTGGGTTATTTGGGCAGTGTAGTAAATAATTTTGCGTCGCTTGATGATGTTGTTTTGCGACCTTGTTACTACACGATTTTGCTCTGTTTGGGGAACTTGAACTATGGGTGCAGTAGGTGGAGGCAAAGCGGGAGTACAATGGGCAGGGGAGAGGACGAGTAGAATGGGCAGGGGGTTGGCTTTGAAATATGAAGTGAGGTGGCAGGTAATAACAACAAAGGGTTGCTGATGTATATCAGGAGAAGTAGTTGGAAGATTACCTGGTTGGTCAGGGATGAAGTGATCCGACAGTGGGGTGGTCCTCTGTGCAGCACGAAGTGAGCAGAAATCTTGGCGTGTGTCTCGCATCAACGGAATGGTGGGGGGCAGCAGCTGGAGATCTGGATGAGTATGATTTAATGTATTGTCCATATCTGGATTAGTAGGATTGAAAGTACGTTCCCAAGTCAAATATGAAAAGTTCTGTTTTAAGGTAGAAAACATATTATCAATTGGGAAAATATCCTCTACAAATTTTACATCCCGTGAGAAAAATTTTTTGGAGCTTTTGGGGTCAAAACACTGATGGCAAAGATGAGTGACGAAAAAACGGAGATAGACACAAGGTTTGGAATACGGCTCTAATTTGTTTTGGGCGTATGGAGGTAGCCATGGGTAGCATAAACAACCAAATGTACAAAGGGATTCATAATTTGGCAGTTTATTGAAAAAAAGTTCAAAGGGAGACTTGTGATTAAGAGTGGTGGTTGGGAGTCGATTTATGAGAAAGGCGGCATGATGGCAGGCAAAGGTCCAAAAGTTTGAAGGTAGACTTGCTTGATGAAGCAGCGTTTTGGTTGTCTTAATAAGGTGTTGATGACGTCTTTCAGCCAATGCGACTCTTTGAGGAGTATAAGAGGGAGAGACAAGATGTTGTATGCCATTGGAATTAATGTATGGTTCGAGCACTTGATATTCTCCACCTCCGTCAGTGTAAAGTGCAAGTATTTTGTGCCCAAAATGTGTTTCAAGCACAGGAGGTAAACTTTGAAATATTTGTTGAACTTCATGTTTGTTTTTCATTGTTTACAACCAAATGTATTTGGTGTACAATCAACAAATAAACAATAATATCTTTTTTTATCAATAGGGAGAATCGGGGAGGGTCCCCACAAATCACTATAGAGGATTTCTAATGGAAAATTACTAGACAATGTGTTTGAATAAAAAGGAAATCTTTGAGCTTTATTGCAAAAACAAGAATTACAATCAGTGAACTTGTCTTTGGAAGAATATGAAAAACGAGAATTATTTAAAACGGAAAATAAAATGCGAGAATGGGGGTGGCCCAATCTGCGATGCCACAAATGTAAGGAAGGTCCAGCAGAGGTGATGTTGATGGGCGAGATAGGGAGGGCCATTAATATAGTCCAGCTTTACTCAGGCCGCACAAAAAGGGAGTTCCCGTAGTCAAATCCTTCACAAGAAAGTTAAAAGGAAAAAACTCAATTAAGGTTAGATTGTCTTTGCAAAACTGATTAACAGAAATAAGCTTGCGTTTGATGGCAAGAGCACACAAAATATTAGAGAGTTTGAAAGTAGTATTGGATGCATTTAAATGAGTATTACCAGTTTGCGTGATTGGAATCACATTACCATTACCCAAGGTCACTTCCTCTGCCCCTTTGAAGTCTTGAACATTGTGGAGGTAGTTGGTATCGGCTGAAATATGGTGAGAGTCACCCTAATCGACAATACAAGGTTCATTTGGCGTCGTGTGCACAACAAAATTTGCCTTTGCTGCAAAGTGGTTATCAGACCGGGAGCGGCAAACATTTGCTGTATGCCAAAATTTGTCACAAAGCTGATAATGAATCTGTGAGGGTTGGTGCGGAAAGTTACGCCTCTTGATCCCTTGGAGTACCCATAGCATACAGACGATTTGTACCTCCGCTTGTCCCTGAAGTAGCTCCTCTCTGATTGCTCCTATCTGTTGGAGCTGCTGAAGAAGACTGGGATCTATTGCCCCCATTACCTTACTTGTTCTTTGGGAAATCACTTATGAAGTGACCCGCCTGACCACACTTGAAACAACCGCTAGAGCCATCACGACATTCCCCCCTATGGCGTCTGCCACACCTAGCACAAGCGGGATCCTGATCAGTGCTTTGTGCTACACTTCCCTGTGACTGAGTACCTTGGGCCCTAAAATTCTGGGACCCTTGACCCTTGCGATCATTCCTGTTCCTAGGTGTAAGTGCGCTAGCTGAAGATGGAGCAGGTCCAGATGACCTCTGCTGAAAGTTAGACCGATTCCCATTGCCGGTCTTTTGATGGCCAGTCTCATGACTTGCAGTCTTGGCCCTCTTGCTGCGAAACTCCTCCCTATCCTTCAACTTGTCTTCCTCAACCTGTTGCACATGAATCATCAATCTAGCTATGTCCATGTCTCTGATCAGCATCGCCGCCTTACCTTCCCTGCTAGATAGATGACACAACCCAGACATGAACAAGCTCATTCGGCTCCTCATATCTGCCACCATCTCCGGAGCATAACGAGACAACTAAGTGAACTTAAGGCTGTACTCTTGCACACTCATGCCTTCCTGCTTCAAGTTCAAGAACTCTCTCATCCTCGTTTCTCTCAACTCTCGAGGGAAAAAGCATCCCAAGAAGGCATTTTTTAACTCAGTCTAGCCCAGAGGTAGTGCTCTTTCTAGTCTACTCTTCTTCCACTGGTCGTACCAGATCCTAGCAACACTCTTGAGCTGGTATGAGGCCAACTCCACACGTTCATCATTTGTAACTCTCATAACCTCAAACACCCTCTGAAGCTCTTCAACATAGCCCTCCGGATCCTCAGCGACTTTCGACCCAGTGAACTCTGGGGGATTTATTTGTAAGAACTCACAAACTCTAGATGTATCAGCCACATCCTGTCGGTCCACTCTCTACTGCCCAAGTTGGTTAGTCACGACCTGAGTCAGCATCTGAATTGCATTCTTGAACTCAGCATTAGTGGTATCCCTTTGAGGGTCTTGCACTTCAGGTGCAACTGGAGCTTCCTGATTTTGTGGATCAACATTTCTCTTGGCGGGACGTCCCCGAACAACTCTTCGTAGAGGCATATCTGAAAAGACATGCGTAAGCACGAATTAGAGGAAAGACTTTTATAGAGATGAACTCTATCGCACGAAATGGAATAAGAAAAAAGTGAAAGGTTCCTAAATGTCGCAGCCTCCTAAATATAGATAAGACGCGCTTCACACCGATAACTAGGACTCTACTGACACGACTTCGTAAACTCCCTGGGACTCTAGAACTCTGGGCTCTGATACCAAGTTTGCCACGCTCCGAGCCTACACCCTGGACGTGGCCGGCACTTGAGAACCATTGATGATCCCCAAGCGAACCCTTGGTCTGGCTTACTACCAAGAGGAAGACTTAACTTGAGCATAAAAGACTCTTATAATGACATAGATAAACTCATAAACCTTCACTTAGCTTTCAAAGTCAATTAAGGTCTAAAAAAAATGCTTGAACTCACTGGAATCGTTAGTTAAAACTCAAATGTAAAAAGTATGAAATAGTCTGAGAGACTCAACAATTCTAGACCTATCTATGAAGCCTCTAAATAACTAAGTCGGATGTCGGGACAGACCCCACGATATCTCAGCAAAAACTGAAGTAGAAAAGATAACAATGAATCCTCCAGGAGTGCTCGGAGGCTCACCAAAACTACTAACTGCGGAAGGGAAAATGATCCTCAACGAATGCCTGTTCATGATCCTAAATACCTGTATCTGCATCCACAAAGATGAAGGTCGAATGACATCAATACATGGAATGTACGAGTATGTAATATAGCCGAGTAGATAAATAAATGAAATGAAAGTACTGAAAAACAAATGAAGATATGAGTAACTCAACTGAATGCAAAGAGATAAAGGACAAAACCATTAGAGCTTTACAATTACACTTACTCAACTCTGATCTCGTAAAACTCATAAGTATATAGGAAACACCTTGACTTTACCTCGGGCTCAAAACTGAATGTAAAGAATAAAATGAATAAAGTCAATTTAAAACTTCACAAGGGCTAACTCATCTCTCAAACTCAACTTCTCAAGTAATATGAAAATAATATATATTTTACTCTGAGAGTTTCTCTAACCGAAAACCACCACTATGAGCTACGTGATGATACAACGTAACATCCACGCTGCCAGAACGGTCCTATACTTGCCAGGTATAAGACTCTCAAACTCACTAAGTGGATCCACTAAGTACTATATGTAAGGAAAATCATCTAAAAAGTATGAATCATTTACCCATGTTGGCTACATGGTTTATGGAGGCTGTGAGTTGTTTGAACTCTCCCCCATATCGGTGCTCAATACTACTCCCAAAATCTTTTTACTTTGCTCATCTCAATGTTTAAAACATTATCTTTTCTGGGTTTGAGGTAAGTGCTCAAACTAATCCTCTTAAAGAGGTAACTATTTTCTGGAGTATCTCAGTACTCAATAACTTACTTTAGAAATCATTGTTTCTCTTCATAAAAATAATGTTATCTTGGGGAAAATACTTAATTCCCAAATGCTTCTCAAGGCTCTTCTCAAAAACTCTTCTTTAAGAAATCAATTTAAAATAGTTATATAGTTTAAAAGACTTCTCATCAATAACTTAGAACCAACTCAATGAATAGGGCTCATGCTGAAATATAGACATGAATAATACCACAATAATATTCAACAATATGAACACAATTACTTAGGAATTGAATTAGATAACAATCAATGGATTAACTCAACTTTACTAAAAATCAAGGAGCAAAACCCTAGATTATTTTTGCAAAAACTCTTATATGTGTAGGGCGTGAGGGTGAACTAGCCCAACACTAAAAGCCTTACATACCTTGGAAATCAAAGACCATGATGAATCTGGAGAACTTGAATGAACGCTTGAAAACCTTAGCTTTTCTCCTCTTGAATCTTTTTTCCAAAATCCCTAAGTGTTAATGACAGTCTAATATGTTTTAACACTGATACCACCTAATTTAAGAGGAAAAGGGTCAGATTTTGGGTTAGAAGGGAAGGAAAAAGTCTGAAATACCCTTCATTAAAACTGTCGAAGTGACTTACGGTTTGGATCTACGATCCGTCCTGTCCAACCATAGAACCAACTTTAGAGATCCAATTATCTGAACAACTTCTACGGGTCAATTCTACGGTTCGTAGGTCATTCTACAGTCCGTAGAGCCCTTCCGTAGAATTCAACTTTTAAACTGGAAATTTCACTAAGTCTGACTCTCTTCTATGGGTCTCATCTACGGCCCGTAGGTCAGACAATGACCCATACTGTTGGTCCGTAGAATCAACTTCAGAAACTTAACCTCTCCAACCTAGACCTGGTTTCTACGGTTGTCTTCCTACGGCCCGTAGAACCTTCTACGGTTCGTAGGTCGGTCCCGTAGAACCAGTGTTGCAGCAGTTTTCTATATTTTCTCCAACTCCAAGTTACAGGGTGTTACACATTTGTTATAATATTCAAAAGTTTTCTAACTGCCTCAAATATTTTGACAGACAAGAACAAGAAACTATACCAAGTGTAGAAATTATTGTTCGACTTTACATCTTCAATTATTAAGAAGAAATTAAAATTTATCTTTCATTTGTATTCTTTTTAAAATGAATGAAGGTTTAATACATAACTAAGAAACCATTAAAGAGCTACTTCTTTTTAAGACATCTGATTAAAAGTTTTTCTAATTAAAAACATTTTTATAAGAGGTCTGCCCAGACTAAAAACATCATGTATACTAAACAGAGACAAGTACTATGTACCTTTATTTTGGTACGCTTATTTGGAACCAAAATTTGATCGTGAAGGCTCTAACCCAAGTTTATCACTGTAGAGATTTTATGAATACGATAAAACTCAATTGTATTTCACGGAGGAATTTTTACTCAATCTATATAGGATGATACACCTTTTTGTAGTTAAATACAAACTCTCCAAGAGATAAACTATACACGTGAATTCTAATAGAATACAACTACTGCTATGATGTCCTAACTGTCACACCTCGAGACTATCTCCTAGATGCAACACGGTACTTAGAGCCACGAGTGACCCCAAGTTAACCTCATGGCAAGACATAACATTAAGATAGCACAATAAGACTGGAAATACTAAATGCGGAACAAAGTCTGAATAGGCTATCATATCATATAAGGAGAATCTGATTAAAACAACATAAGCGGAATTTAATTGTCTATCTGGAAGCCTCTAATTATAACGAGTTGCTAAGACAAGTCCCTAGCTAACTCTAAAATATTTGAATGCTAAAGTAAAGTACTGAATAAAATCATAAAGGTTGTCCTCGGATAGATGAGGACTAACCAACACAAACATTACTGACTGGAGATAGTACTAACCGCCAGCCTGATGATGAGCGTCAGAACCTATATCATCAAAAAATATTGGCAGAAAAGTATGCGGTAAGTATTTGGAATGTACTGAGTATGAAGAAATGCATAAAACATGATATTTGAACATGAGAAATCTCTAAAACAAATTGATACAATGACCACGTAAACATAACATGAAAATTGATGATCTAATCTAAAATACATAGTACAAGGTCATGCAATATCTGAAAACATATCATAATGTGGGAGGTATACTAATAACCGACATAAACCATGTGAGCTACTACATGGAGTTATGTGTACTGCTCCCACACTGAAAAGAGAGTGTCCTACTTGCCAAGGTAAGAACCATGATATCTGAGTTAAGGTGGATTCACTAGCTAATATCTAATCGAGACAGATCCTATGGGGCACATAGTTTTGGGACTTGGGTAATCGACCCTAGTCCAACTCGGTGCTAAGTATACTCCCAGCTGAAACATGTAAAAATCTGAAAACAGTAATAATCTGATAATACTAAATCTTATTAATAATTTTATAGAATACTGAGTAGCCCATAAATTATGATATCTGAACATAATCTTAAAGATACTTTATCAAAATCATCTAAATCATGATAATCATATATACTAAGAGACACTGTATTCGAAAGCATCATAATTCATTAAAATTCAATAATCTGAGACATACATGTAAAAATAACATAATTATGATCATGAAAATACTTTCATGCTATGGGTTCCTGACAATATCGTGACATATAAATAATGAATTTTGTGTTAACAAGCTTTTGTAGAAAGTGGAGGAGAAAAGAGGAGAGTACTATTTAGATCAAATGTGATGGAAGAAACAATGAAATGTTTTTAATGAATAAGTGTTTTTTCCCTTTTGCAAAAGTGAAAAAAAAAAAAAGCGAACAAGAGTAGTGGAGATGGAGAAAAATGAAAAATATACAGAGAGAGAAGGAGAGCTAGAGAGAGAAAAAAGACTAATTGTGAGATGAATAGGCAGGCAGATGGTGCCACTACTTTAAATAGAAGTGAGAGATTGTTGTTACAAAACTATGTTTGAAGAACAAAGTATTAACTAGGGATAAGACAAGTGCGTACCCTCGAATTCTAACCAAAATTCGATGCTGAAATTCCAGCGATACACTTTAGCTTAACTAGGATCATATTACCCTCCCAAACTATTTCTTTTTATACATTCGTGCACCTTTTGTGCTGACGTAGAACATAGACTCAATTAAAGTAGTGTGTAGATAACACACCACCATGTGTATAAATATTTATTAAATTTTTATTTTTATTATTATTATTTTTTAAAAGTTTCTTTTCTTTTAAAGAAAATTTTCTTATTTTCTTTGTCTTGTATTTAAACTAAACAAGGAGGGAAACAAATATTTTACAACAAAAGAAATGAAAATAATTAAACAAATATAAGTTTTAAGGTCAATAAATATATGTGTACTAACTAATTATAAATTGACAAATTCAAAATGGACATTTGTCCATTATTGATGAAAGTTTTCTCATTTTTTCTGCTTCTTACTTGCCTTCAAGAGAGTGTGCACACTCTCAATGGCGTGTTTATGATGTATTCATTCCATTTTAAAATGGTTAAGGGAAGAGATAGGACCGTATTTAAGTTTAGGTGTGCCATTGGATTTCGGGTATAGTTTGAAGGGGTACTTATGCTTTATTCCTTAAATAAAAACTCAAACTCATATTGTCACGCCCCGAGCCTACACCCTGGACGTGGCCGGCACTCGAGAACCATTGCTGGTCCCATAGCGCACCCTTGGCCTGACTAACTACTTAGCGGAAGACTTACTCAAGCAATAATAGGAACAAAGTAGAATTAAATTAGTTAAACTCAAATACACATCTCATAAAATCTGGAAAATACTTAATAACAATAAATATAGTTTTTGAAATAACTCAAAGAGAGTAAATACCGAAAGACATCTCGACTCTGTCTATCTATGAAGCCTCTACTATTAAAGAAGAATGTCGGGACAAGACCCACAGCATCTCAAAACTACTAACTAGAAAGTAAATGTGAAGTCTTCCGGAATGCAAGGAGGCTCACCAAAAGCTAGCTGAAGTGTAGAGTGATCTCAACGAAGAGCCTGTTGATGATCCTGAACACATGTATCTGCATCATAAAAAGATGCAGGTCGAATGACATCATACATGAAATGTACGAGTATGTAATATAGATGAATAACAAATAACTGAACCAAAACTTTGACAGTAACTCAACTGAAGTATAATATAATTCATGATGGAAAAATCATTTAAACTCTTACCAACAGAATGTAATAAAAGCATATAATGAACTGACCAGGCTGAAAGAAATACTCAACTCAACTCAATGTAAATCATAAATAGAGATAATATTATTTAAAGTTTCACAAAGTATAATATAACAACTCAAAGAGATAATATCATTTAAAGCTTCACAAAGTATAATATAATAACTCAAAGAAAATTATATGTGAAAATACAATGAAAGTACTCTTTACTCTATTTGGGAGTTTCTCTAACCGACAACCATCGTTATGAGCTACGTGATGATACATTGTCTCGCCCACGCTGCCAAAATTGTCTTATACCTTGCCGGGGTATAAAACACCTCAACTAAGTGGATCCACAAAGCTCTGTCCGAAGGCACTAAGGAAATCATCTAAAAAGTAAGAATCATTTACCCATGTTGGCATACATGGTTTATGGGGGCTGTGAATTGTCTGAACTTTCCCCCATATCGGTGTTCAATACTACTCCCAATAAATATATATATTCATGCTCAATGTTTAAAAACATTATCTTTTCTCAATTTGAGGTAATTACTCAAAACAACATCTTGAAAGAGGTAACTACTCTGAAGTATCTCTGTACGCATAACTCATGTAGAAATCAACGTTTCTATCTTGTAAATGTAAAAGTGTTACATTTGGAAATACTTAGTTGCCTTATACCATGAATATAACTCTTCTCATTTTCATATTTACTTTCTCAAAAATTAGTTCAAAACCATTGTCTTACAAAAGAATTCTCAAAATGACTCAAAAAGACCTCTTGAACTTTTCTCTTAAACTTACTTTAGTTTGGAATGTAAATTAAGACACGTGATTAGAACATGTAGGATCTCCCAAGGATTAATGGAGACTTTAAGAGTTCATATTAAGAAGGGAGCGAAGACACAATTTGAAAGAACGCATACAAGACGAAGAACGGAGAAGAAAAGGGCCTGGCGACCCTGAAGTATCAGTGGCGCGCCGCGCCAGCCCCAAAAGTACTGGGGCTGCTTTGGGGCGCACTGCAGGTGCAGGGCTCCAGCCCTCCTGGCGCTATGGTGGGGCATTACCACAGCCCCGAACCCAGAAATTCGACGAATTTTCTTGCTCAATTCCGGGTCCTAACTCATCTAGAATTGATTGGTTTCTTCCAAACTCTCTTTGATTCAAAAACCCAACATGATATCATCAAAATCTGATTCAAATTCTATCAAGAAACACCACTCATTCGCAAAACCCTCACCTCAAGAACTCAAAAGCTTCCATTGTTAAAGAATGAAGCTTAAAACTCAAGAACTACTCAAGAATCTCTTAATATAATGATTTCATGGATGAATTAGATGTATGGAGTGAGGACGAACACATCCATCAATGTGAGAAGCCTTACATACCTATAAAGAACAATGTTCTTGGCGAATTCCACAAATCTTGAAGAACGCTGGAACTTAGCCTTTTTTCTCCTCGTGAAACCTCGCTCTAAAACCCTAAGTGTTTAGGAACGTGAATAGATAATTTAGAATCTGATTAGCCCCTTAATTGGGTCAGTAAAAACGTACTAAGCCTAGTCGGAAAAAGGAAAAGACAAAAATACCCTTTCTTATAACGAATGAAGTGCCTTAAATAGAGAGATTTCACTCAAACGGGCATAACTTTATACTCCAAGCTTCAAATGGAGCAAACTTGGTGGCGTTGGAAAGAGGACTCAAAGACCTTTAATTTGGTAGGTCATTGGCCACCTAAAGCTTAATATTCTTAGAGATATGGTTGTTCAAAGTTGACCCTGATATGATCTTATACAAAAACTTAATCGGTAGAAGATCTTTGAACTCGACTTAGTACTAGAGGTTACTTATGACCCTAATTCACATCTAATACACTTCAAATACTTAGGAATTGGCCCTAATAAATATATATAATTATAATTCATCGATTTTGGGCCTATACGCACATGAGGAATGGTTCGGGTCTTAGCTTAGAAGTTTTTGGGGCGTTACAATATCTCCCCCTTGGGATCATTCATCCTCAAATGATGGACAAGCAAGGAATTTCACAAGGCACGAATTCAATGCAAGAATTGAGACACTCAAACTCTTGAATAAACACTCAATCTGAAAAGAGAGAAGGTTCATAATCTCAAACAGTTTCATCGAAATTTTCCATAACTTCTTGGAAAAAGACTTTTGGGCTTGATTTGCCGGAGACTAATGATTACAAAGTACTGATAAGGTCTGAATATCTGGGTCAACTGACATGGGTTCATGAAGCATGAACGATTACAATTTGAACAAGAGTCATACTCTGTTTGAAGCTATTTGACATGAAACATGGGTACCTCGAGCATGGAATAAAGAGAGGGCTACTATGCATTAAGCGATACGACTGATAGCTTTCGAGCTTGGCGACTCTTCTTAACTACGTTCTTCTTTCTACATACAACTCTTCATCAGCTACAACTCATAACTCCCACAAGGATACATATGACTACTTCTATCAAGGTCTAAGTCTAACTGCATGCCCTTACTGTGCTCAAGCCTAACTCAAAGTCACAAGGTGCTACATACAAGATGATCATACTAATCTGAACTACGGGATTCATGTTCTATGCCTCTGTAGGGACTTTCCTTTAGAGGATACTACTCCATCTTACCACTTCAATACACTCACTTGAAACCATTAACAAGAAGTCATCAATAGCCCACTGCAATCACTCACATAACGACAACCACGCATTCAAGCCTATCATTCTAACCACTTTATGGCTTCTTTGAAGTGAACATCACTTAAGAATTTTCATGTCTACCTTAGCATCTCTACACCCGCAATTGCATTAACTCCTACTAAGAGGCACACCAATATACTCTTACCTACCTATTGCACATAAAAAAATCCCATCTCGCCTTCCTCCATGGCTATAACCTTAAATGGAATAAGCACACCAACTACCACAATAAGGAACACCCATTCTCTCCAATCTGCCATAACTCAAGTACTACAATCGGCATCTCTATCAAGACTGAAAAGAAAGGATCACTGGAAGGGCTTAGAGCGAAAGATCATAAGCATGATTCATTCAAGAAATTTGATCAGAGAACATTCATGATGTAACATGATTCGTATAACATAGGGCTGGAAATTCTTAGATTCATGGAATAAGATCGGGATCGTTGATTGAAGTTACCACTTCTCACTCTAGGAACTGAGCATGAACGTGAATCAACATGAAGTGCATGGGTCTGGGCCATGGGTATGGCACTCATACACAAGATAGGAGTAGGGTATCACCTCGACTGAAGTATAAGGAATATATGAGATGGAAAAGCATTGATGTCTCATCCTGGTCAACTCATTGCTTCTTAAAACTTAAGACCCACTTTCGTTCATTACCTCATCATCTCCCCCTTAGCTCGAAGGTCACTACCGTGAGCCTGCGGATTGATTCTCTACACTAAGCTAAGCAATAAGCACACTACTCCACCCGGCTAGGGTATCACTAAACACAAGAACACTTAAACTCTCCGGTTATACTATATTCGAAGATACAAAACCGCCACTAGGACTTCCTTCTGAGATACTTCTCTTGACTTCCTTCTATCTATATAGGCATCTTTCTATAACCGCTACTCTTTTTGCATACACAGATGCTTCATCTAACTCTTACGATCTAACCTCTCCCTTTAGTCTACTATCACATATCTTTTAGGTTCATATATAACTAACTGAAGGAAACTTGAACTATAACGAGAGACTCATCATCATCTATATATAACCCCTTTGACTCGATTCTTATGGCCACCATAAAATGCTTACTTCAGCCTTCTCCAGCAACTGAAGGATACTAACTAGACACACATAGCAAATCATAAAACTTAGAGCCTCATACAACTATATACTATCTCGAATACACATCTTAAGCCTCTTCTTACCTAATGACTAGCCACAATTCACTATTTCCATCAAAGGGTCACATACACCACATTTGTAACATCACACTTCTCGTAAGTTAATATCTTAATCTTTCGCATACACTATTTCAAGCCTATTAGAGCAAATCTCGAAACTAACACTATCATTCTCATACTACTATCTCCTTTTTTTCACAAGGCTCGTCTAAAATTCAAGCTTAGTGACTAGTACTAAACGTGCACATGCTCACACTCCTCGCATACTATACTGACTTACAAATACTAGATAAAATTGAGAAATATTAGACCACTTAAAACATCCTGACAAGCAATCGATCCTTATCTCACAGTATGTCTATCACCACATCTCCCTTCGTAACCTAAATACTACTTACCCATTCATTACACCTCCTTGCCTAGTTATGTTCATATCCCTCTAAATAACATAGGGCTCTCTCTTCAAAACAGATAACAAGGTATAGCCTAAATTCGTTAACTCCCAACTACTAAATCCTTCATTAAAAATCTATACTAGGTCTTTACTATCATGAAGACACATCAACACAAACTCCTTTCTGGGTCCCAATATACTCGAACTCTAACTAACAACTCTTTCTCTTCCTTCTATCATAAAAGCTAGACGATACTTACTACATCTTTAGTCAAAGCCAAAGAGACTTGACTTCTAACCCCATTACTTACCTTATAGATACATAACTCTAGTTACATGCCTCAATCAACCACCATTCTCACTATTTGGTTTCTACTCCTCTAACTCCCTCTTTCTAGCTCTAGGATCTTCCTACTAATTATAGCTCACAATGCCTCAAATCACATTCCATCGGATGGTGACACTAATAATTTAGAGACATAACTTCCCTCTCGAGTATAACATCTGAAGCAAGGCTTTAGAGAAGAGAGTATGGGAATATATCTTGCTCTGGCTCAACGCATGATTCATATGAATAAGGGTGCATTCTCTCAACTAGATAGCTCTCAAGCCTAGTGCAGTCTCTTTACTTTCTGAATACTTTTTCTAAGAGTAACTCATCGATAAGGATCTAAGCTTTTCTGTTCCAACCACCTTGAGTATGAGGAGTAATTGAAAGAATTTGAGCAACACATGAATCTGAATAAGTTTCTTAGGGGACAACTTTATTGAACGATCTAGAATTTGAAAAAAGGGAAAATTTTCTTAAATGTCTATAGTCCCTCATTTATAGAAGTGGGGCCCTCACAACCATAAATAAGATCCTACAGACACAGCTTCATAGACACCCTAGGACACTTGAACTCTGTGCTCTGATACCAAGTTTGTCACGCCCCGAGCCTACACCCTGGACGTGGCCGGTACTCAAGAACCATTGCTGGTCCCCAAACGAGCCCTTGGCCTGGTTGTCTACTTAGCGGAAGACTTACTCAAGCGATAATAGGAACAAAACAGAATTAAATCAGTTAAACTCAAATACACATCTCATAAAATCTGGAAAATACTTAATAACAATACTTATAGTTTTTGAAACAACTCAAAGAGAGTAAATACCAAAAGACACCTCGACTATGTCTATCTATGAAGCTTCTACTATTAAAGAAGGATGTCGGGACAAGACCCACGTCATCTTAAAACTACTAACTAGAAAGTAAATGTGAAGTCCTCCGAAATGCAAGGAGGCTCACAAAAAGCTAGCTGAAGTGTAGAGTGATCTCAACAAAGCACATGTTGATGATCCTGAACACCTGAATCTGCATCATAAAAAGATGCAGGTTGAATGAAATTAGTACATGGACTATACGAGTATGTAATATAGCTGAATAACAAATAACTGAACCGAAACTCTAACACTAACTCAACTGAAGTATACTATAATTCATGATGGGAAAATCATTTAAACTCTTACCAAAAGAATGTAATAAAAGCATATACTGAACTGGCCAGGCTGCAAGAAATACTCAACTCAACTCAATGTAAAGCATAAATAGAGATAATATTATTTAAAGCTTCACAAAGTATAATATAATAACTCAAAGAGATAATATTATTTAAAGCTTCACAAAGTATAATATAATAACTCAAAGAAAATTATATGTGAAAATACAATAAAAGTACTCTTTACTCTATTTGGGAGTTTTTGTAACCAACAACCATCACCATGAGCTACGTCATGATACAGCGTCTCGCCCACGCTGCCAGAACTGTCATATACCTTGCCGGGATATAGAACACCTCAACTAAGTGGATCCACTAAGCTCTACCCGAAGGCACTAAAGAAATCATCTAAAAACTATGAATCCTTTACCCATGTTGGCATACATAGTTTATGGGGGCTGTGAGTTGTCTGAACTCTCCCCCATATCGGAGCTCAATACTACTCCCAATAAATATATATACTCATGCTCAATGTTTAAAAACATTCTCTTTTCTCAATTTGAGGTAATTACTCGAAAGATCCTCTTAAAAGAGGTAACTGCTCTGAAGTATCTCTGTATTCATAACTCATTTAGAAATCAATGTTTCTCTCTTTTAAATGTAAAAGTGTTACATATGGGAATACTTAGTTCCCTTATATATTTTTTCAATCATGAATACAACTCTTCTCATTCTCATATTTACTTTCTCAAGACTTAGTTCAAAACAATTGTTAATTACAAAAGAATTCTCCAAATGACTCAAAAAGACCTCTTGAACTTTTCTCTTAAACTTACTTTAGTTTGGAATGTAAATTATGACATGTGATTAGAACATGTAGGATCTCCCAAGGATTAATGGAGACTTTAAGAGTTCATATTAAGAAGAGAGCGAAGACACAATTTGAAAGAATGCATACGAGACGAAGAAAAGGGTCTGGCGACCCTAGCGTATCAGTGGTGCGCTGCGCCAGCCCCAAAAGTACTGGGGCTGCTTTGGGGTGCACTGCAGGCGCAGGGCGCTATGGTGGGGCATTGCCCCAGCCCTGAACCCAGAAATTCGATGAATTTTCTTTCTCAATTCCGGGTCCTAACTTATCTAGAATCGATTGGTTTCTTCCAAACTCTCTTTGATTCACAAACCCAACACGAAATTATCGAAATACCCCTCAAATTCTATCAAGAAACACCACTCATTCGCAAAACCCTCACCTCAAGAACTCAAAAGCCTCCATTGTTAAAGAATGAAGCTTAAAACTCAAGAACTACTCAAGAATCTCTTAATATAATGATTTCATAGATGAATTAGATGTATGGCGTGAGGACGAACACATCCATCACTGTGAGAAGCCTTACATACCATGAAAGAACAATGTTCTTGGCGAATTCCACAAATCTTGAAGAACGCTTGAACTTAGTCATTTTTCTCCTCTTGAAACCTCACTCTAAAACCCTAAGGGGCCGTTTGGTTACTGGATAAGGGCAAAGTTAATACATGAATAACTTGGTTATTCATTTATTAATTTTTATACCATGTTTGGTTTGTAAATAGAATAAAAGTTATCCTTGTGTTAATTTTATACAATGTTTGGTTATATTTTTGTAATTCTACATAACTAATACTCACATAAATACCGAAAAACCGAACCGAACCAAATTAATTCGGTTTTTCGGTGTCGATTTTTCGGTTCAGTTTCGGTGTTTTTTTTTTGGAATTTCGGTTTTTCGGTTCGTTATTCGGTGTCAGGGTAAGAAAAATTCGGTGCACCGAAAAACTGAAATTTTATTAACTAAATTTAAAATAATATTTTAATTTTATTAATTATATACTTGGTAAATTGTTTTTGTGAGTTGTGACTCCAATTGTTTTTTATTTGAATGAAGTTGAATATTAAGGCATTTTTAACTTTGTATTGTTTTAACTTTTAAATTTCAAGTGTTGAATTCTTGGTTTAAATTGTTGGCTGCTATTACAAAGAGTGTTTGTTGAACAAAAAATCGGAAAGAGAAAAAAAAACTTCTTTAGTTCTTTGTTGGAAACTTTAACTATTAAATATGTTAATTGATTATTTCGAGTTTTCAACTTTTATCTTTAGTTAAACGTTTTGATAATTTAATTTTCATTTTATTTTTTATTTGCTTGCACCGAAAAATCGTTTTAAAAACACCGAATTAAACCGAACCGAAGTTTAAAAAACCAAACCGAACCGAAATATTTTGGTTTGGTATTTGGTGCACATTTTTTCAAAACCGAACACCGAACCGAAATTTAAGAAAACCGAACCGAAGAACCGAATGCCCACCCCTAGTTGATAGGTTTTTAAATATTGTATAAAAGTTATTTATGTATTAATTTTATACAGTGTTTGGTTGCATTTTTTGTAATCCTACATAATTAATACCTACATAACTTATGAGGGAATCTATGTATAAGTTATGTAGGATAGAAGGTGGAATAAGTTATGTGGGTATTGGTTATACATGTATTAAAATGTTAAATTATACATTTATCCCTATTAATTTATTTTTAAATCTTTTTTTATTGAAAACTTTACATAACTATTCTATTTTCCTAACTATTTTTGTTTCTTATTTCTTTTTGTATACGAACAACTTTTTATTTGTTTTCATTTTGAAATCAAAATATAAATATTTTATTAATATTATGAATCGGAATGTATAATTTTGACAACACTTATGCTAATGATATATTAGCACTATATATTACTAAATATATTCCACATATTTAATTATCATGTATTATTATTTTTTATTTAGAATGTGAATTTATAATAATTCATATAGTTGGTATACTAAAAATGTACTAACAATGCATGCAACATATTGATAGAAATTTACATTATATAAAATAGGATAGTATTATGTACTTAATATTAATAATATTTTATTTTTATAAGCTTTAAACATTAAAAAATAGAGGAAAAAAACAGAATTCCTACTTAAGTATAGAGAAAATTCCTTTCTTTATTTTTTAGAGAGAATTTATACTATTTGCTTGCTTATTTATTTGTAAATAATATATATTAATTTATATTAAATTCAATATTCAATAGTTAATAATTTATGTAATGTAATCTCTACATAACTAAATAATACCCACAAAACTAATACATGCATAACTAATACCTGCATAACTAAACCCTGCATAACTAAACCCTGCATAACTAATACCTGCATAACTAATACCTGCATAACTAATACCTGCATAACTAAACCCTGCATAACTAATACCTGCATAACTCTAATCAGTAACCAAACGGCCCCTAAGTGTTTAGGAATGTGAATAGGTGATTTATAATATGATCAAACCCTTAATTGGTTCAGGAGAAACGTACTAAGCCTAGTGGGGAAAAGGAAAATACCAAAATACCCTTTCTTAAAATGAATGAAGTGCCTTAAATAGAGAGGTTTCACTCAAACGGGCATAACGTTTTACTCCAAGCTGCAAATGGAGCAAACTTGGTGGCGTTGGAAAGAGGACTCAAAGACCTTTAATTTGGTAGGTCATGGGCCACCTAAACCTTAATATTCTGAGAGATATGGTCATTTGAAGTTGACCCTTATATGATCTTATATGAAAACTTAATCGGTAGAATATCTTTGAACTTGACTAAGTACTAGAGGTTCCTTATGACCCTAATTCACATCTAATACACTTCAAATACTTAGGAATTGGCCCTAATGAATATATACAATTAGAATTCATCGGTTTCGGGCCTATATGCATATGAGGAATGGTTCGGGTCTTAGCTTAAAAAAATTTGGGGTGTTACACATATGTAGCTCTACAAAGAAAATATCATAAATTGTTGTATATCATTAACAAATAATCGTGGACATATAAATAATGAATTTTGTGTTAACAAACTTTTGTAGAAGGTGGTAGAGAAATGGGAGAGTACTTTTTAGATCAAATGTGAGGGAAGAAACAAAGAAATGTTTTTAATGAAGAAGTGTTTTTCTCTTCTACAAAAGTGACAAAGAAGAAAGCGAACAAGAGTAGTGATGAAGGAGAAAGAGAAAATGAAAAATACAAAAAGAGAAAGAGGCTAAAGAGAGAAAAAAGACTAATTGGGAGATGAATAGACAAATGGTGACACTGCTCTAAAAAGAGCTGAGAGAGTGTTATTACAAAACTATGTTTAAAGTACAAATTATTAACTAGGGGTAAGACAAATAACTCCGAATTATAATCGAAATTCTTGCGACACTCTTTAACTTAACTAGGGTCCTATATATTACCCTCCAAAACTATTATTTTTTATATTTTCGTGCACCTTTTGTGCTGACATGAAGCATCAGCTCAATTTCAGGTAGTGTGGTGATACACGCCACCACGTGTATAAATATTTTCTTAGTTTTTATTTTTGTTATTTTTATTTTTAAATTTTTTATTTTTTTTAAGTTTCTTTTGGTGAAAAGAAAATCTTCTTATTTTCTCTGTCTTGTATTTAAACTAAGTGAGGAAGCAAAAAAATATTTTATAACAAAATAAATGAAAATAAATAAATAAATAAATAAAAATATATATATATATATATATATATATATATATATGTATATAAGTTTACGGTCAATAAATATATATGCAATAACTAATTGTAAAATGACCAATTAAAAATGGACATGTGTCCATTATTGATGAAAGTTTTCTCATTTTTTTGCTTCTCACTTGCCTTCAAAAGAGTGTGCACACGCTCTATGCCACGTCAGCATTTAGGACATATTTATTCAATTTTTAAATAGTTTAAACAAGTAATTGGACCCTAGTTAAGTTTATGTGTGTCGCTGAGATTTCGGATATAGTTCGAGGGGGCACTTATGCCTTATTCCTTAAATAAAAACTCAAACTCATATGTAGCTCTATATCTAAAAGAAAATGTCATAAACTATATATAGCTAACAAATAATCATGGGCATATAAATAATGATTTTTGTGTTAACAAACTTTTGTAGAAGGTGGTGGAGAAATGGGAGAGTATTTTTTAGATCAAATGTGATTGAAGAAACAGTGAAATGTTTTTAATGAAGAAGTATTTTTCTCTTCTACGAAAGTGAGAGAGAAGAAATCAAACAAGAGTAGTGATGAAGGAGATGGAGAAAATGAAAAATTGAGAGAGAGAAGGAGAGCTAGAGAGAGAAAGAAAAACTAATTGTTAGATGAATAGATAGAAGGTGTCACTGTTATATATAGAGGTGAGAGAGTGTTATTACAAAACTATATTTGAAGTACAAATTATTAACTAGGGATAAGACAAGTAACTCCGAACTATAATCGAAATTCATGTGACACATTTTAACTTAACTAGAGTCTTATTTATTACCCTCCCAAACTATTATTTTTTGTATTTTCATGCACCTCTTGTGCTAACGTGGAGCATAGACTCAATTTGAAGCGGTGTGGTGATACACACCTGCCACCATGTGTATAAATATTTTTTAAGTTTTTTTTTTGTTATTATTTTTTATTATTATTTTTTTATTTTTTAAAAGTTTCTTTTTTTAAAAAAAAATCTTCTTATTTTCTTTGTCTTGTATTTAAACTAGGTGAGGAGGAAAATAAATATTTTACAACGAAAGAAATGAAAATAATTAAATATATTTAAGTTTTAAGGTTAATAAATATATATATATGTAATAACTAATTGTAAAATGGACATGTGTCCATTAGTTATGAAAGTTTTTTCATTTTTTCGCTTCTTACTTGCCTTCAAGAGAGTGTGCATACTCGGTATGCCACATCAGTATTTAGGGTGTATTTATTCCATTTTAAAATAGTTTAGGGAGGTAATAGGACCCTTGTTAAGTTTAGATGTGTCGCTAGAATTTTGGGTATCGTTCGAGTGGTTACTTATGCCTTATCCCTTAAATGAAAATTCAAACTTCTGTGTAGCTCTATATATGTAAAAGAAAATGTCATATACTGTATATCGCTAATAAAAAATCATGGGCACATAAATAATGAATTTTGGGTTAACAAACTTTTGGAGAAGGTGGTAGAGAAAAGGGAGAGTACTTTATAGATCAAATGTGATGGAAGAAACAGTGAAATGTTTTTAATGAAGAAATATTTTTCTCTTCTGCAAAAGTGACAGAGAAGAAAGCGAACAAGAGTAGTGATGAAGGAGATTGAGAAAAATGAAAAATACAGAGAGAGAAAGAGAGCTAGAGAGAGAAAGAAAACTAATTGTGAGATGAATAAATAGATGGTATCACTACATTAAATAGAGGTGGGAGAGTGTTGTTACAAAAGTATGTTTGAAATATAAAGTATTTTCTAGGGATAAGACAAGTACCCCCGAACTATAACTGAAATCATGTGACACACATTAACTTAACTTAAGCTTTATTACCCTCTCAAACTATTTTGTTTTATATTTTCGGGCACCTTTTGTGCTAGCGTGCATACACTCAATTTCAAGAAGTCTGGTGATACACACCCACCGCAATGTGTATAAATATTTTTTTAGTTTTTATTTTTTTTAATTCTATTTTTAATTATTTTTAAAAAAAAATCTTCTTATTTTCTTTGTCATGTATTTAAACTAAGTGAGGAGGGAAATATGTATTTTACAACGAAAGAGATGAAAATAATTATATATATATATATATAAGTTTCATGGTCAATAAATATATATGTACTAACTAATTGTAAAATGATCAATTAAAAATGGACATGTGTCCATTATTAATGAAAGTTTTCTCAATTTTTCACTTCTCACTTGCCTTCAAGAGAGTGCACACTCTCTATGTGATTTCAGCTTTTATGGTGTATTTATTCCATTTGAAAATAGTTTATGGAGGTAATAGAACTCTAGTTAAGTTTAGGTGTGTCGCTAGGATTTCGGGTATAGTTTTAGGGGGTACTTATGCCTTATCCCTTAAATAAAAACTCAAACTAATATGTAGCCAAACTCATATGTAGCTCTATATATGTATTGTTTTTTATTATTTTTAAAAAAACTTTTTTTGAATCTTCTTAGTTTCTTTGCCTTATATTTAAACTAAGTTTAATACACGTAATTGTTTTTGCCGTGTACTCAAATTATTACTATTTTGATTTTGTTTACCGCCATTCATTATTCTCTCTTTTTTCTATTGATTTTATTTATTCATTTTTTTTTTTGTCTTTCCTTTGAATTTTTTTTTGTTGTTAAAGGGTAAGGGCAAGATGCCCCTTTATATTATAAAAAGCAATCCAAACAAGTTGCACAACTATCCTGGTTAAAAAGCTGGCCCAAGATAAGAACTAACAAAGACAAAAAAAAAACAACAAAAAGAAAAGAAGAGTCATCTGCCAAAAACTTGGCAGTGGAACAGACCCATTCGAGATTCCACACGTCGGGGCTGCGGTTATCTTTACCGTTCACAAAGTTGACTTCATTGAAGCTCCATCTTCATTAGCTACACGAAAATTTGTTCGAGAGGATACAAATCGATCCCATCACACCAACGAGCTCAAAACTGGAGTGCATCTAGAAAGGCTCAACAGATTCAATTCTTGATTCCTCTAGCTAAGTAGTTTATCCCAAATATTGTTAATCGACTTTGTTATCCCTTATCCATAACTCAATGGATTGAATCTCATTTGAGATTGATACCACCATCCGAGCTCTAGATTTGGAATAGCACTGACCATTTTAGAATGTTAATAGTTGACATCTTTGCAGATTACACCTCACCCTATTACGAGGAAAATTTGAGAGATCCTTCTTATCCATTCTATGTCCTGATGTGGTATTCATGAACATCCCAACGCTCTCACTAGGTGCAAACATTCACATCAATTGAAATTACTTCAGACTATATGATATGAATGAGAAATACTACATTTTCTACCTTGAAATAGTTATATTTGTAAACATAGTAATCTGCAACATGATATTGTTAACTGTCCACCGTGCTTCTTCTAATTTGTGGTGTGCCTATTTTGTCCATGTTTAATATTGTTTTTCCTTCTCTTGGAATATCCTGATATTAGTTGAATTGAAAATCACCTGCAAAATGAAAAACCAGATTAGCAAAATAATCAGCAAGAGTGTTTCCTTCCCTGAGGGAATGTTGTACTCTTGCTGATAAACATCTCCTCAACGCATTAATCGTATTCATCTCCAAAGCCACACTCCATGGAGTTTCCCACCTCCCTTCCAAAATCTGAACCATAGTCATAGAATCAGATTCTATAATGACCTGCTCAATCATATTTTCCACACAAAATACTAAGACTTCTAATAGCCCTAGCTTCAGCCACTAGATTTGTAGAATCTTGTAGTTTGAAACCTCTTGCAACCACTAGATTACCTAGATGATCCCTTATGCAGAAAGCTGCAGAGCTGGCTCCAAGATTACCCCTAAATGCTCCATTGTATTACATTTCAACCAATTAATAGGTGGAGTAAACCATCTCACAATTCTGAAACTATAATTAGCTTTATATCCTTCTAGAGCTTCAATCATGTGAACCCATCTATTGCTCTTAGCCACCATATGGAATCTGATATTCATCACCATTAAGACAGTGGTTTTAATTTCCCAAATAGTCTTCCCCACTGAGTAAGATCCACCATGCAGAATGATATTTCTTCTTTTCCATTTGAACCACAGAATATTCAAAGACAACCTGAAATACCACCTTAATTCTATAATTGCCATCTATCTCCCATCATCTTCTTATAGCCTGCTTCAAATTTCGCATTGTGCCTAATACACCTTCTGCTCTAGCATAATGATTCCAAATTCTTAGCTACTTCACCCTTTAAGAATAGATGCTCTATTGTCTCAACCTCAGGAATAGAACAACATCTGCAAAATTGAGAAGTATGAGAATTCCAAGAATGCATTAAATTAGCTACAGGAACTTTACAACTTTACCTTGCCAAATTCTCCAAGCTAAGAAAGAGAACTTGAAAGGTAAACCCTTCACCCATAACATCTTCAAATCATTATTAGTACTTTCTTTCTATCTTAAAATGTGCCACGCACTCTTCACAGTGAAATAACCTGAATTAGTTTTGGTCCACCAAGGTTTATCTCCTTGATTAACTAATCGAACATGCATCATACTAAGCCTAATATGCTCCACCGCTTATTCTGGTACATTCTCCTGAAGAGCTTCAAAGTCCCAACCTTCCTCTAATAGAAAATCCCCTATGTCTCTCATAGGATGGCATGTATGAGTTTCTGATTGATGCATATGCAAAGGTCCAAGATTAGACCAATTGTCATACCAAATTGTAGCAGTACCATCCCTAGGCTCCCACCATAAGTGATTTTCAATATTGTCCTTGTTCTCTAACATTTGTTTCCAAACTTGGGAGCCCCCTTTCCGTAGAACAAGTGTAGGAATTTGTTTCTTGCAATATTTATTCCATAGGAAATTGGACCACAAATTGCTTTGTGTCCTAAATCTCCACCATAGTTTAGCATATAAAGCCTGAGAAACATCGAAAAGGGACCTGAATCCAGGATCCCCTTCTTCTTTTGGGAGACAGACCTTTAGCCCTTCTGACCAATGCTTACTTCTGCCTGATTCCTTATTACTCCAAAAGAACTTTGCAAAGATACTGTGTAATTCCTTAATAACACACTTAGGTGGGGCAATAGCAGATAAAATATAGATAGGAATACTTTGAAGGATTCCTTTTAATTTGATATATAATTTACTTTAAAATATTTTGTATTTAAAAAAAAGTTAATTTCGGACAGATATCAAAATAAGTGAAGAAAATCAACTAAAGCATAAAAAATTAAAATGTTAAAATCAAAGTGTTCTTTTCTAAAAAAAATATTATTATGTTTAAAAAATTAAATGTAATTTTTAAAAATAATTAAAAATGAAAACATAAGAAATTACTGAAGGAGAAAAAATAAAAGGTTTAAAGGGAGGAGAAAAGTAAATATATTAGCTAATTAATTGCATTGATAATAATCTTAACGGACAACAAACTACATTCATTACCATGAATAATGATTAAAAAGGTGAATACGTATTAATTAACCATAAAAAATTGATCATTCAAGTGTGAATGAATTTTATTTTTTTAAAAAAAAAAGAATTAGGGGTAGGGGGAAGGGGAAATGGGGAAGGGATTACAATGTGGGGAATTGAACCCTCACCAACAAGGTGAGAGTTCAGGTAGCCAACCAACTAAGTTACTAAGATTTCCCAGTGTAAAATCCATTTATTTTAATAGTCAAAAAAATTCTAACTACCTCAAATATTTGACAAACAAGAACAAGAAACTATACAAGCGTAGAGATTACTGTTCGACTGCACATCTTCAATTAATAAGAAGAAATTGAAATGTATCTTTCATTTGTATCCTTATTAAAATGAATGAAGTTTTAATACATAACTAAGAAACCACTAAAGAGCTACTTCTTTTTAAGACATCTGATTAAAAGTTTCTAATTAAAATGTTTTCTTTATAATGGGTCTGCTCAGATTAAAAATTCCATGTATATTAAATGAAGACTGGTATTATATACCTTTATTTGGGTACGCCTATTTTGGAACCAAAATTGACCGCAAAGATTGTAACCCAAGTTTATCTCTGTAGAGATTTTATGAATATGATAAAATTCGATTGTATTTCACGGAAGAGTTCTTCCTCAATATATATAGGATGGTACACCTTTGTGTAGTTAAATACAAACTCTCCAAGAGATAAGCTATACATATGAATTCTAATAGAATACAACTACTGCTATGATGTCCTAACTATCACGCCTCGAGACTACTTCTTAGACGTGACATGGTGATTTGAGCCGCAATTGACCCCAAGCTAACCTCATGGCATGACATGATACTAAGATAGCACAATAAGACTGGAAAAACTAAATGCCGAAACAAATGTCTGAATAGGCTATCACATCATATAAGAAGAATATGATAAAGACAACATAAGCGAAATCTAATTAATTGTCTGAAAGCCTCTACTCATAACGAGTCGCTAAGACAAGTCCCTAACTAACTCTAAACTGTTTGAATACTGAAGTAAAGTACTAAATAAAATCATAAAGGTTGTCTTCGGATAGATGATGACTAACCAACACAAGCACTGCTGACTGGAGATAGTACTAGCCGTCAGTCTGATGATGAGCGTCCGAATCTATATCATCAAATAATATAGGCAGAAAAGTATGCAGTCAGCACTTGTAATGTACTGAGTGTGAAGAAATGCATAAAACATGATATCTGAACATGAGAAATCTGTAAAACATGTTGATACAATGACCAAGTAAACATAACATGAAAACTAATGATCTAATCTGAAATACATAGTACAAGGTCATGCAATATCTGAAAACATATCATAATGTGGGAGGTATATTAATAACCGACATAAACCATGTGAGCTACTACATGAAGTTCTGTGTACTGCTCTCACATTGAAAAGAGAGTGTCCTACTTGCCAAGGTAAGGACCATGATATCTAGTCCAACTCGGTGCTAAGTATACTCCCAATAGTAACATGCATAAATATGGAAACAGTAATAATTTAAAATACTAAATCATACTAATAATTTGATAGAAATACTGAGTAGCCCATAAATTATGATAACTGGCATGATATGAAAGATACTTGATCGAAATCATTTAAATCATGATAATCATATATACTGAGAGATACTTTATGCAAAAGCATGATCATAATTTATGAAAATCTGATAATCCGAGACGTACATGTAAAAATAACATAATTATGATCATGAAAATACTTTCATACTATGGGTTCATGAAAATATCATTGAAAATATTGAATTACAATCAATTCATGCAATTTAAGATCAATCATGAAGAAGAAACTTAAATTCAATAAGAACCCATGAAAAATCACATAAACTATAATTTTGGTGAAATTATAATTTGAGAAATTAGGGTTTCTTTGGGACTCAATGGGTGAAGAAGAGTTCATTGATGAAGTTCCCTCATACCTTGATTGAAACCCTAGCTTTGATCCTTCAATTGAGGCTTGAATCTTGGAGCCTTAACTTGCTTGAGAGAGAAAACTTGAGACAGAAGACATTGATATTTGGGAGAAAGAAAGTGAATGGGCAGGTTAGGGTATTTAGGAATCAGTTATACCCACTTAGATTAGGCCAAAATGACATAGTTTAGGAATTAAAAAAGAGAGAAAAGACCCAATTAACCTTGATAAAAATTTATCAGAGGGACTCTACGGACACCTTCTATGGACTGTACAACCATCTACGGTCCATGAAAGGATTCGTAGAAAACTAGAGGAATTTCCTATTTTCAGAACTTTCGAACCACGAACCCTTCCACGTCCCGTACTCACTTCTACGACCCATACTAATCTTCCGTAAAAATCAGGGAAGACCTGAATTATGAGGTTTTAGTACTTATGTCTACAAGGCCTTTTCACGATGCATGAACCTTTGCATGACCTATAAAATGATTCATCCCGTTCAAGTCCCAAAATTACAACTGTTTGAACTTTTGATGTATGACCAGATCTACGGTTTGAGGAACGTTATATGGGACATACACCCTCTCGTGAACCCCAGACCTGATTCTCAACTATTGAAGTTGGGACCACGATTAACTTCTACATACCATTGTTCCTTGTGCGAGCCGTAAATGTCGTCCTTGAAAACTTATTTCTGCAACCTTCAACAAATTTTCTACATTTTTCCTAGTTTATTTGAATTAGGCACTTCCGAGGTGTTACAATATCTCTACCATGAGAATATTCGTCCTCAAATGGGGTCCAACTAGGCATGAAAAGAGTAAGGAAAATCTACAATTCAACACTGAAAGTTAAATACATAGAACTGAAGGAGTGACTATGTACTAAAACATGAAGTTTAAAACTGATTTCATAAATATGCATGCATACTAAAACATGAAAATAACTTAAATACATGAATCTAAAAGAGTGCTAATGAGGAACTATTACCTCACACTGAAACATAACTGGAAGGAAAGAGATGGGGGTACATGGACATCGTATTAGCTTCGGCTTCCCAAGTAAGAAATAGCTGGAAAACAGCGTCTACCATAAGGAAGGAGGAGTAGAAGCTGTCGGAGATCATCTTTATCTAAGAAACTTCACAGAACCTACAACCAGACTATGTCAAGTGACAAAGCAAGAGTAGTATCAATACAAACAACACGTACTGGTAGGCATCATCGATCGCTCGTAATCCACCACATAATATCATGCAAATATTGAAAAGAAACGTGTAACTTGAAGATATAAATATAACCCCGATCCTTTGATCACCATCCTTACTACCAAGTAATACTCACTCTTAAACCCTTAACACTCCCTTTCCAAGCGCTCCTACCTCCTTTCGCTGCCAACTCCACCATTGGAAGTTATTCCACCCCTTTATCCGGTCATAACATAACCTTATATCACATGAAGGCTCCCTAAAACCACTCATTCTACTAACACTAGAATACCCCCTACTGATTCCATTCCCAAATCATTAAAACATAAAACTCCGATCACTCATGGACCAACAAGTAATAGTTACATTACGAAGAATAAAATTCGGTTCACTCTGAACCAACTCTCAAATGATAACCAAACATGTAGTAGGTGTGGTACCTGATCCAATCATATAGTAACATGTACCAAGTGTGGTATCCGAGCCAACCGATAGAGATTCTGTACTAGGCGTGGTACCCCAGCCAATTGATAATATGTACCTAGCATGATACCTAAGCAAACTTAGAAATATTCTGTATTAGGCGGGGTACCGAGCCAAACGATAATCCGTACCAGGTATGGCACCCGAGCCAATTGAAAATCACATATCGGAATGAATACAATCACACTTGTAAAACACAAGCTAATAGGACAAGTGCATTGCATGAGATTGATAACAAGATATCGTTTCACTTTCATCCCTTCTAATTCTCTAGCAAAATATTGTACAAGTAACACTAACGAAACAATTAACATATACACATAACGTAAATGGGGAATAATTCAGCCATCAACTACTTCTTCTGTTTTTTGGCACAAGCCATCTACTACTTCAAATGGACCTTCCCAGACAGTTTTCCAAGCTTATAATTAGATTACCCATAGGTTACCACCCCTAGGATAACACCCAACAACTATTATAAGGTTAACATTAGCTAATCAAGTATTTTATCATCCTAAACAACAATAATCAACGTATTTATCAGCCCAGATTTCGTGTTCGAAGACCTGTATAAGAAATCCCCCAACAATTTACAACGTACTATGCAATTAAAGACAAGTATAAGTGCTTAGTTACGCCTACCCTACCTGGATGCCAAGCAATTGCAAAATAACTCTAGATACAAACTTCTGGCTCTGTAGGGCGATATTAAAAGGAAGCATACCTGAAATTTGTGGATTTTGACCCTCTTTGCACTGAAATCCTCCCTCTTCATTATTCCCAAGCTTCAAGAAGTCTACGAGGGTTTCTGGAGTAGCCCTCGTCCTTTTTTCCAAATGAAAAGGAGTATTAAATATTAAAACATGTGTTCTCTAGGTTTTGTCTCGTCATACCTACTATAGTGGCCATGCAGCCACTACTGCGGCGGGGCTATAGAGGAAAAATTTCCGCTATGGCGGTTTGATGTCATCTCATATCAAAATTCAAATTCTAAAGTTCTCGTCGTGTCACCCCGAATTTAATTTAGCAGTGTATTTCAAAAAAAAAAATTGGATTTCGTACGAGGTGCCTTTGAATAACAACATAATAGATCGTTACATTAATCAAGTCAATATACTGCGTATCAAAATTATATATAATTCCTTCTATTTGATATCAATATATCTATCTATTTTCAAACAATTTTTTTATGTCAAATTCATGCAAATTCATACAAGAACGTATACACTTATATCTCAGTAAAAAACCCCAAAATAAGAACAGATTACAAAAAATATATATTCAAAAACACACATGATCAAAAATAAAGATACGAAGTACGAACCATTATTTCTCAAAAGTTCTAGTTTAAGATCATTAAATATCGAAATAAAATTTTCAGAAATCAGAATGTTTATTTCTAAAAAATATCAAATTCTTAATTAAAAACAACAACATAAAAAATGAGATCACAACAAAAAAAATCCAAAAATTAAAACAACAAAAATTACCTGTAAAACTTCATGTATCTCCATGTTGGATCAATATTGAATAAACACAACTGCTTTTATCATGAAATTTGAAGGAAAAAAAATAATCCGAATTGTAATCAATTGATAGAGAATAAGGACATAGAAAGAATCAGGAAGGAGAAATGTCAATTTTATGATAACAATCAAAATAATAATCAATTGATTGAGAGAAAATCTATCAGTTAAAAGTCACTATATTTATGGAAAAAATATTTTACTAATTAATTATTTGTTAAATAAAAAAATCAGGTAATATATCTTATCAATTTCAAACGTCTATATTTATGGAAATGATATTTTGTTAGTTTCTTTTTTTATTTTTTATTTTTTATTTGAATTCATCTATTATTTATTATTATTGTATTAAAAATTACAAAGTCTTGTAATATTCACTCTAAAAGTTATGGAACATATTTGTTATTTTCTGGAAAGGAAGACAACCAAACATGGCCTTAGAATCTAAAACCCTTTTTGTAAAACCCTGTTGCTCATCGCCTTCGAGTTCCTCAAAACTCACTAGAAAATGAACAAACTTCAATCCTTCGACGATTTTGTTAAGGTCCACGGCGTACTTCTAGCGGCCGCCGGCATCCCTCAGTCACTCTACAAGCTTCTCTTTCAGAAGCTCTCTTCCGATACTTTCGACGGCGGCCGCTATTTCCAGATTGAGCCGATTGAAGATGGCCGCCAAAGAAGGCTACTTTCCACTTCTGATTTCATCGCCAAACACTCCAATCTCTTCCTTGTTGATCATGCTTGGACTTTTCGTTTATCCGATGCTTATAAGCAGGTTTGAAGTGACATACACTGCGTGCACATTGGAATTTATATGTTATTGGAATTGTTGTTTTTTGTTAGGTTATACTTTCTGTTATTTGTGATTAATTTTTGTATGGATATTTTTTAAAATTTCATAATGCAGTTGTGTGAAGTTCCGGGTTTAGCAGAAAGAATGGCTGCATTAATGTGTGTTGATGTTGATTTGGACTCAGCGGCTGAGGAGGCAGGTGAAGAGGATAGTAGCAAACTGAGTGCCGCGGAAATAGTGGATAGAGAAATGTGTAAAGTAAAAGAAGGCGGGGATGATACGAGATGGTTGGAGCTTGAGGAACTTGACATTGATGATGAAATGCTTGTAGCTCTTGATTTGCCTAGTAAATTTCCGGTGCGTTTTCTTTATAGCTCGAAAATGTGATATCAACTCAGTCATTAGAGATTAAATATAAGTAGGAACCAAGTGTCTTCTCGAGACTTGGAATTACACACTTCTTTTCTTGTACAAGCTCGTGATAAGCATGTATCTGTAGATAAGTAGTTCCCTTTAAGGCTTTACTTTGCACTAGGACTGTTCCCACCTTCCCTATGGATGAGAGATGCAAGCTGTGGTTTCTTGTACATAATAGCTAGCCTAGATCCTTATTAAAAACTAATAAAACAGTAATAATAGCTAGCCTAGATTTCCTTATTAGATTTACTATGCATATGATGGCAGATCATTTAAGTTAGTGATTAGAAGCTGCAAACAGTAGCTACCTTGTAGGGGCTAAAGTTAGATGCAATGAGTCACCTTTAGTGATTGGTGCTTTTCACAATGTTTGTCCTCAGACTTCTTACAATGTTCTTGTTGGTCCTTTGTTTTATATTATGTTTGTTGATTTAAAATTTCTTGCATCTCAGAACTTACTGGCACTGAGCCTGTGCGGCAACAATCTGAGGGATGTTGAGGTTGTTTCTAAGGAAGTTACTCTACTCAACAATCTTAAAGCTCTCTGGCTGAATAATAATCCATTTTTGGAGCATAGGTAAGTTGCCAAGAGCTCAGTAACTGGGCCAGTGGAGCAGTGAGTGCTTAAATCCTTTTTTTAGTAGTAGTAATTGATGTTGGGTTCAACAATTTTCTTGTTTGGCAAGCTTGAACAGTAATTGATGCTTCTTCCTTTTCTTCTTTGGATAGTAATTCAGGGGCTGCAATCATTCAGGGTTGTCCTGGTTTGGAAATTTGCAACTCAAAATTTACATCTAACTATGGAGAGTGGGCATTAGGATTTTGTGGTGGAATTTATGACAAAGACAATGCAGGCTGTGCTCATCAAAGAGATCATCCTTTGGAGAGAGTGACATCTCTAGACCTTAGTAACAGGTCTATTCGCAATCTGATGAACAAGGTCGGGCCTATTCACACGTTTACTTATTACCCAAATAAGTGTGCTATTGAATTTATCATGAAATTCCTCTTCCACCCCTTCTTTTTCCAAGAATATTAAGATTCTTTGAGATAATGTGAAACTATGGCTGTCTTTTATGGATGTCGTGGTCTCTCCTTTATCCTAATAATCTTCCCCTGTTCATGCTGCTTCTTTTTCCCAGGCATTTAATCCTGTTGAGATCACATCTCTTTCTTATTTAAACTTGCGTGGAAATCCATTGGACCAGAATTCTCTTAGCGATTTATTGCAGCTTCTTAAAGGATTCAGTTGCTTGCATTCTCTGGAGGTACCTCTTTTAATTACTGCTTCTTTAGTGTGAGCGCATAATGATATTTATATAAACTATGGAACAGGTGGATATCCCATGGCCTTTAGGAGAAAGTGCTGCTGAAATTGTTGAAGCCCTGCCTAATCTTTCTCTACTAAATGGAGTAAACACATCAAAAATATTGGAGTCCGGGAAGTCTGTGGTTGATTCAATGTTGCAACCACGTCTTCCTGAATGGACTGCTGGAGAACCTCTAACAGATCGTGTCATTAATGCTATGTGGTTGTACTTAATGACGTATAGACTTGCCGATGAAGAAAAGATTGACGAAACCTCTGTATGGTATGCAAGCTAGAAATTATGATCATCTCCAAAGTTGCTATCTCCATGTGATGTCCTGTTTCCATTATACAACTGCTCTAAACAACATGAAATAGTTCAGTTTATTAGGCATTCTGAACTGAAACTTTGGGTTTCTAGCTTTTCTCTTGCTTGGTTCTGAACATTTGCATCTGCAGGCTCAATAGAGCCTAGAAAAAGTAGCACATATTTCTGTGAGCTGAAGTCACTGGAATTCTAGTTGTGGAAAATTAGGCACTTGGACTTTAAGCAATTGGGAATTAAAAAAAATGTCTATGAGAGCAGAAGCTGCCATAACTTGGTATATTTAGTTCTATTAACGTGAGAATCCCTCTGTTTGTTTTGTCAAATGTTTAACTAAGTTGGTGAGAGTTGCTATTGCAACTAAGAAGTCTTTCAACTTGGTTGCGCCAAAGTTGCTGGACTATCATGATACAATCCTTTTGTGATTCTGGACAATGGTTTCTAAACTCACGCTCATATGTGTAAACCCTTTTTATGTGCATGTTTGTTTGTGTTCATAGGTATGTAATGGATGAACTTGGTTCTGCTTTGCGCCATAGAGACAAGCCAAACTTTAGAGTGTCTCCTTTTCTCTACATGCCAGAGGGCAACTTGGCATCAGCTGTGAGGTTCTCTTCTTAAACCACCTGCTTTCTTGCTTACATATTGGGATGTTCTTCTTTTGTAAACTACATTTTGTATATGTTCATTATGGAAAACATACATTGCTATATATTGGAATTCACAGGAAATACCTTGTGTAGATGACTACTTGGAATTTGTAGCTGGGAATGCCCATCTCTAAGAACTCAGATTTTATTCCTCTTGGCTTCAGGGCTTTGCCCTTTTTGTGAATAAATCTCTAAAAGTATCTATCCAAGAAGGAAAAAAAAATATATGTCCTCCGTCTGTTCAGGTTTCTCAATTGGTTAATTGTAAATTGTTGTTTCCAATGAATTGGTAATAAATGAATTTTTTAAAGTACATAAATCACTTCTTTTCTTGCTTACATAATGGGATTTTGTATTCTTATTTTGTAAACCATTTTTTGGGTATGACGCGATATCACATGTATTGATGATTGGTTGGAACTAGTAGATAGCCAGTATCCTAAGTAACTCTCCTTGGTAAAAGCTTGGCAGTGAAATGAGATCCACAGTGTAGAACGCAAGTGTATCCTACTTAACGGGATATTGGAAAATTATCCTTCTCATAGCCTCCCCTATGGCCTAAAAATGAAGGTCTTTTTCCAATGGAAAGGATGAGGAAATTAAGCCAGAGTTTGCCAGGCACTTCCTCTGCTTCTCTGATGAAATTATTATACAATTAGTGGTCGTTTGGTTTGAATATGAGTTATGATGGGATAAGTTATGTGGGGATAAGTTATGTTGGGATTAGTTATGATAGGATTAATACTTATTGAGTGTTTGGTTTGTTGTATTCAAAATAATATACATTGCATAAATTTTAAGAACAAGTTGTTTGTTTACAAAATTACCCTTCACTTTATTTAGTTTTTTATATTTTTTTATAAGCTTTAGTTATTTATTTTTAAAAATAAAACTTTCATTTTATTTAGCTTAAATATTTTGTTTATGCATTCCATGATATGTACCATATGTATTTAAAAATAAAATTTTTTTCTTATTTAGCTTAAAAATAGAACTTCCCTCTTAAGTTTGTTAAAGTCAAAGAAGATTTATGAGAAATCAAAGTATAAATAAACATAAGAATTAGTCAAATAAATTCATAAATAAAAATTATATTTGTATAGTGTAATTTTTTAATAGAAAAATATGAATAGTTATCATAAAAATAAGGAGTAGTGAATATTATTATACATGGTATTAAAAATAATGTAAATATACATAAATGTGAAAAATGGTGTATAAAAAGGGTTTAAAGGGGTATAGTTGTCATTTATCTATTTTATCCCGGGATAAGTTATCCCGAGATTACTATACCACCAAATGGGAGGGATAACTTATCCCGGTACTAATTCCTAATCCCGGGATAAGTTATCCCAAGTTTTGCAACCAAACAAGGAAATAAAGAACACTTAAAATTTATCCTGGGATTAACTCATCCATCACACCAAACGACCCCTTAAACTTTTAACGCTGCAAACTGCCATATATTTTTGAAACTTCACTAATTTTATTAATGATTTTAGTTATTCAATTCTTTGGCCGATTGATGATGTTCGAGAAGGTGACGAGTGCACTCGTGATTACCTATTTGGTATTGGGGAAGAGAAGCAACGATCTGCTCGCCTAACTGCTTGGTTCCATACACCAAAAAATTATTTTATCAAAGTATGTATTAACCTTTTCATATTTGATTGTTCTTGTTAACTAAATATAGATGCTCAACATGAAATTTGGTTTCCATAATTCTTCAGGAATATGAAAAATACAAGAACAAATTGCAATCGATCAAAATTGCTAGCCCAATACGGGGGTCATCAATTACAAGAAGTTTGTGTCGTGGTGATGGAAGTGCTTTTCGTGTGTACGCTGACATACCTCAAGTGGAAGAATATCTGACTCGTCCTGAGTTTGTTATCAGTATGTCTATTTTGATGCCACTAAAATTTCCTGTTTTTTAGATTGTTGACCAATTTCTGTGTTGTTATCACTGTCTGGACTTGGTCTTTAATGTTCCGTGCACTCATATTGCTTACAGTCGAGAAAGTGTGTACTAATTGTTTGAATGCAATTTTTATGAACATTTAACTGGCTCAAGACTCTACTCATAAATTACCTTGAACATTACTGGTGGTATTTGTAGCAACTGAGCCCAAAGATGCAGACATTATATGGACAAGCATGCAGATAGATGAGGAGACAAAGAAGGCAACAGGAATAAATGATGAACAATACATAAATCAATTTCCATTTGAGGCTTGCCTGGTTATGAAACATCACTTAGCCGAAACTATTCAGAAGGTCATCATAGATATCATGCTTACTTATAGTGGTTGAGCACTTGTTCTTTATGCAGAATGCTGATGCTAAAATTTGTCCACTTAGCAGGCTCATGGATTGGTCGAATGGCTTCAGCCTACTTATAATCTTGAGACACAGCTAAATCAACTTATTGGAGATTTTCACCAACGTGAAAGAGAGAAACTAGACAATTTGTGGATCTTGAAGCCATGGAACATGGCAAGAACTATTGATACAACAATAAATAGCAATCTATCTGCTATTATTCGTCTCATGGAGACTGGCCCAAAAATCTGTCAGAAGTACATTGAGCATCCTGCTCTATTTAAAGGGAGAAAATTTGATCTCCGATATATTGTCTTGGTTCGCAGTATGAATCCCCTGGAGATCTTCCTTGCAGATGTTTTCTGGGTATGTACATATTCAGTGGTGTAGGTGTTCTCATGAGTGGTCGGGAAGTTGAAAAGAGGATAGTTTCACTAAGATACTTTACATTATAACAAATAAAATGCCTTCATTCAGATTTGTTTTCTTGTCTCTGGCTGATTTTGTTCACATTTTCCTTTCAGGTTAGATTGGCAAACAACACATACACTTTGGAGAAACATAGCTTTGATGAATATGAGACTCATTTCACTGTTATGGTAAGGACTGATTACTTACTTCCCCTATTTGTTGATTGTGCAGTTCCATTATTAATTTGAGTATTTTGTTTTATGTAACTGCATGATTTAATTCCGTGACTTGGTTCATGACATTTCGCATAATATTCTCCAATAGAACTACAGAGGCAGGTTGAACCATATGAATACACCAGATTTTGTGAAAGAATTTGAGAAGGAACATGAGGGTGAGGGTATTTTCTTTTCACTATCAATACATTGATTTCCTCCTTTCCATATATTGTTAATTTAGCAGGACATAGTGATTTAGTTACTAGTCTCACTCTTGTCTTTGTTGCAGTTAACTGGCAGGATATCCACTCAAGGATTAGAAATATGATCAAATCGACTTTTGAAGCAGCAGCTGCTGTGCATCCAGAAATACATCATAGCAAATCCAGGGCAATGTATGGGGTGGATGTCATGCTTGATAGCCATTTTCAGCCTAAATTATTGGAGGTATGACAGCTATACTGCCTCTATTGTAGCATTTTCAATGTTTTAGTAGTTCCTGAAAGATGACTGCTCAAAGCATGACCTCGCTACTGGTCATCTTGCTTTTGTCAATATGGATATGGATTTTCCTGTGTCATTGTATCTTATTGAGACAGGAAATGCACCCTCCCTCTTGTTAAGCTCAATCTGCAATGATGAACGATGGATATTTTTTGGATGCAGATTACCTACTGCCCAGACTGTAATAGGGCAGTCACATATGATACTGAAGCTGTCATCGGTGGAGGAGAAACTGTTAAAGGAAAAGATTTCTACAACTATATCTTCGGCTGTCTATTTCTAAATGAAATTAATCATGTTTCCCAATTGTGAGTGGAAACCGGGCATGTAGAGGTCTTAGCTGTAATTTGCATGCCAAAGTAGAAGTCTTGAGCTATGCTAGTGTATCAAGGAAAAATACAAGCAAAATGGCGTTGTACACCATGTAATCTATGGAAATAGTCTGAGCTGTTTGAATTTTAGAGCCCTTTTAGTTTATCACACTGCCAAGGAGCTAATGCAGAACTGCCTCATCAACCTCTCCCTCTTCCCCAACTCTCTCGCAGTCAGAGAATCATCATATCTCCATGGTCTATTGAGTTATTTTCCCCTGTAATTTAGAGTCTTGAAAAGTCTCCAGCATAATTCTCCACATTGCAATGTTTTTGCTTTTATTTTTAAATCATCTTTTTTTGGGGTTGAAAGTGCTGGTATTTTTTATGGCATCTTCTTTGGATAACATTTGTGCAATGCCAGTTCCCAGTATGATTTTTCACATCTGTAGCCTGTAAACATGGTTTAAAACATGTTTTCCAACTTTGTTCAGTTGTAAAAGTCTAATGCCTTTTCAGTTATAGGTTGGTAACAATTTTGCTTCAATGTGTTTAAGGTTCACTTAAGAGGGAAATGAGGAAACCCCTCCAGCTGTGGAAGAAGCTTGCCTTCTTACAATCCTGGATTTCTTTATGATTTTCGATCTTGCAAATTTGCAATACCACAATATCGTAGCATCTCGCAACATCGTGAGAACTAAACGCCTGTTGTGTGTTTCAATAGTGTAAATTTTAGCCGGGTGTATCCATTTCTGTGGCACTCTTCAATGAGTAAGAAACAAATGGTACTAAGACTGTCAACAAATGTAAACTTTAGCTGTATGAAGCAAAATGAAAATGTGCACGAACATATATTGGCTGGGAGGCTCAAAATGTTGCATTCATCATGTTTCTCATGATCAAACCTAGAATGGTGCATAGTCTGAGCAAGAGCACACCTTCCTTCCCAGTTCATAAGAACAAAAAGAACAAAGAATTTGCTAGTCTATTGAGAAGTAGCAAGTTGCTAACCTAGCAGCTACTTTGGTTGGAGTTTATTCATGCGATTGGCTTTTCAGTGTTGTTACTTTTTTCTGCAATTCCAAGCTTGACATCCTTTCGAGCTCCAAAGCACGTTCAAGCTTTTCGACAACAATACTATATGCATTAGTTTTTATCCCAAGGGAAATGATAATAACTACTTAGCTACATGATAAAAACACTACCTGTGCTGCTCGGCTGCTCCATTCCCCTAGAATTGTTCTAAGCCTCTCATTTTCCTCTACATACTGTAACAAAACACCCAAAATAAAAGGAAATATCATGTAACCTTCTGGTGTAAAAGAAGGTAGCAAGATTATGGAAACTAAAACAAGATGGAAAATGGAGTTAGAATAACACTTGGTAATAACTGTAACCACTACTTCTGTACATGAAAAAAAAAGAGCAAAGGAAGTCGATTTGCGTAATATAGAAAATTACAAGAACCTCAAAATGTTTATCTGACGAAAGCAGAAAGGTTTAATCCTAATAGATGAGTCATGTTTATAAAATCAAGCCTAAAATCAATGTATGTTTGGAATAACTGTTGGGGTTTAACTCGAACCAGACTAGCCTTCTAGGACTCATGCAATGGAACACCTAGATGGCTAAAAAACCAGGGCACACCCACAGCAGGAAAACTAAGAAACCACTGGAAGCAAAGACCATCCTAAGATCAGGGAAAAAAACAATCACTCATAGATGACTGTTGCCTTCCAAATTTAGATTGTTCTTTTAGTTTGTTAATGACTACATCCTAACCAAATACACATCATAGTTCATTCTTAATGGAAAAGAAGCAACAGTTGCAGCCAAGGAAGACAAACAGCAGCACGAAGTTGCATCTTACGTATAAAATGACAATTCTCCATGAAAAGGGGAACCCATCTCCGAATACACCAAATATTTTAGATTTAAACACAAAAAAAGTTTCTTTTCCAAATAATTTTCTAACACACCTGATTGTTTGTACTGCGGATGCGCTGCATCTCAGCATCCTTCTCATCTATCAGAGATCGAGCAAGCCTGAGCTCAGATTGCAATTGATCTATCTGAAACAGAAATCTTTCAGCAGACAATAGCAAAACAGTTAAAGGATAACAAATACTGAGGTAAACTTCTACTTGGAAAGAAGAAATATCAGAGACAAGTAAATTACATTTGTCCTTGAAAGCAATCCCCTCCACTGATACCGAAACAGAACCGGGGAAAACAACAGAAGAATCATATGAACTCAAAAGCAATGGTCACACCACATGTAAAGAACTAAGAGAGGAGATTATAGTTCCATCATGGCATGAGCTGTAGCCTGTATGCAATGGGCTCCCACTTATAACAGATCCAAGATAGAACTTACTCTTTTTTTTTGAGACAAGTAACAGTTCTATTCAATAAAAACTTAGCCACCCCAGAAAAAGGTGCTAAGTTGGAAACCTTAAAAGCATCGAAAGGGTGCTTAAACCCCTGCCCAGAACCCTATACAATTATTCTTAAAGAGTTTTAAATAAGATACCAGGAGCACCTGGATGCCCATACAGAACACACCCAAGTTAAGTTAATCCTCACGACCTTAAAATAAGAAATGACATGATTAGAACAAGTTAAGTTCATCTCTTTGATCAGATCTGTATTGATACTATAGATGTATCGTTCTGTAGTTTCTGTCACCTAATGTATGCTTAATTTATCAAATTCAATTCAACAAGAACACCACATGTACGTGTCAAACTATGAAGTGTAATTACATCCATAAGAGCTTTCTCTTCTTTTTGACTAGAAGCAGTGCAGGAGAAATTTAATGATTTAAGATAAAAAATTTAAGTAGCATCAACAAGAACTAGATAAAGAAACTCTTTTTCTAGAGAACTATAATTTAACAAAACTATACCAGGATATGCTATTAAAATCAAACTTCTGATGACTAGTACGTCCACGGTCCTAAATTGGATATTCACATTTGATATAGACTGATACCTACGATTTCAGTTGAAGAGATGAAATAATATGACCAGGAGATTATGTGGACAACAAGGATTTTCACTTCCGATGCTAATAAACGAGAAAAATTTATTCAAACAGTAAAAAATGGCCTATGAACCTTTTTTGTCGTATGATGTGGTAGAATTTTACTTTCTCAAAATATTAGGCTTTTTACGATTCCTAAACAAGCAAGACAGTCATTGGTTACAAGGAACATAAAATAGTTGTCTCTAACAGCTTGTTTGGATGGTTGTTACGTATCATATTATATTGTATAGTATTGTACTGCATTGTTTTGAAGAATACAATGTTTGAATAGCTTGTGTCATTTTCTGTCGTTACACAATGACAAACATCAACAATCTGAAGGATAAACCTATATTAAAGAAAAGTAGGTATTGGGTCGAGTTATTATAGAAAAGGTTGGGTAAGGGATAAAATAGGATTATTAAATGATAAGCAAAGGAAAAATGAGAAAAAAAAGGTAATGACGCAACCACACCAAATCGGTCGTTACATATAATGAGACTTTTCATCGTTACACAACGACGATTTAATGATACGATACAATAAAATTTAAGTAACAATCAAAACGAATATTATATTTTTTGTACATACAATATGTAGTACTTTTAAGGAAAATAAGTTGAGTATTTCCTTTGAAAGGAACAAGTGCTCAATGCAAAAAAAATCCATTAAGGGAGACCAAAACGAAGATAGTCTACACCATTCACCATTTAGACTAATGCACTCTCATGTGTATGAGGAAGGACATAAGAAAGAGGAAAAGAAATATGAAAATTGTGAAAGTAAAGGAAAGATGAGAAACTTGTCAAATTGATGATTAACGATGTACAAGAGGACTCTTTATATATAGTGGTGGGCTATGCCTCTACGTACATATGATACATGATTTTTTTCTATGCTTAATACAATAAAGTAATTATTCAATAATTAAATACAAAAATATTTACGCTACCCAATAGTATATTCTATACCTTTCTCATTAATTAAATTTGAATGCATTTTGTGCATCTAGACACATATAACTTCATTTTCAGCATGCTCTGTGGAATAACTTGAGTTTGCATATCAAGATCAAAAAATCAAGTCGAGTATGGTGGCTAGACTTTTTATCTCCTCCTCACTGTCATGAGACTAGCTGGATAATGATGGTACTCTGTCCATGAAGAAAGAACATTTTTTAATAGTGACTGGGTTGTTTAGAGGAGGGACTCAGTACTCAAATTTTGATGCCATAAAGAAAGAAAAGAGAAGAAGTCTTCTCATAGTAACCAAAAATTCAATAATTAGAAGAGTCTCAACTCTCAATATCCAAACTCTGATATCACAAGGAGAAAATAAGAGAAGACAGTTACAAATCAGTGAAATTCAATATTCAAAGGCAGAATTCCATAAACTAAGAAAAAGAAAAGAATAAGATTTTAATGGAACAGTGAGTGAGTGACCAGGAATGTAATGTTTAGAAAAGAAAGTCAATACTCAACTCTGAGACCATGAAGAAAATAAAAGAAGACAGTTACAAATCAGTGAAATTCAATATTCAAAGGCAGAATTCCATAAACTAAGAAAAAGAAAAGAATAAGATTTTAATGGAACAGTGAGTGAGTGACCAGGAATGTAATGTTTAGAAAAGAAAGTCAATACTCAACTCTGAGACCATGAAGAAAATAAAAGAAAACGAGCTCTGTAAAGGTGACAAAAAATTCAATTAGAGGAGCTGAGGAGGGACTCAATATGAGACTGCAATGTTATGAGGAAAAAGAAGAGACAGAGAAGTTTATGTGAAAAATATCTGGAAAATGACCACCATGATGGTTTGGAGGAGACTGAGTTGTTAGAATGACGAAAACAAGTACGGTGCTATTAGAGCATTCATCGAAAATAAGAGTTGCCACCAGAATAATCACTAGAAACAGACAAGACTATTATTATTTTTTAAAACTTTGACCAAGCAGACAATGTAAGATAGAAGTTGCTCGAGTCTCTACCTAGATTGTAACAGCTTTTACCATGTGAAGAAAAAAGAAGAGAAAATGCAACATATTCAATGGTATTCTATAATATTTGCCATACATAAGTTCTACATGACGCATGAATCTAGACATATATAACTTTATTAATTTTCTCGACTTTCAACAATAATAAAAATGCAAAACATGCTCATGACTAGTATATGTGGAAATTGGACCTGGATATACAAGTTCAATTTTTTTACCCAGAGAGCTATACGAAAAAGTCTGTTTCCTAATGCAATTGGTTTACATGTTAGTTCTGCACAGGGTAAAAGTACTTCCATCTCTACAGGCACTTACTTTTGTAAGAAAGACATAGATACAAAAGACCACACGCTTCCAATAATACCTCAGCTGAAAGTGTGCGCAATTCTTGGTCGCGAGCAGCCAGTAAGTGGGCCAGATCAACCTGCAGAACCAAGCAGCTGATTATTTTGACCATTTTGATAGGCCAAATTCCAATAACGATTGAGTGATTACTACACAAAGATGGTTGATTTTTATTACTGAACAATTCCACTAGATGAGTTAAAATAACATTAGCTTCCTAATTACCATCTTACGGAATATAAAACATGCAACTGCTGGTGTATGTTTTTTCATCCTCAGCATCTATGACTTTTTTCACTCTTTCCTGGTTTTTTCATTGAGAAACTTGTTCAGACAGTTATTACCAGCTACCATGGTGAACAACAATAATAGAAGTGAAGCCCTTTTTTCATAATATTTTCACCAAGATCCTATAAAGTGGAAAGTGTGGAAGATTGTTTACCACTTTCAGATTTATGATAGTTGATACACGTTTATCCTTCTTAAATTTTTTGGTTTCCTTTCTGACTTGTAGCTTAAGATCACAGAAACAACTCACTATGCAGTCAAAAAGTCACATTCTTTCTTTTCTAGAAATAGAGGAAGGAGATTCCGGTAGCAAAGCAACTTCGATAAAAAGAAGCTTACCTGTGGTGCACTCCCATCATTAGATCTATCATATTTGCTCAAGGATTCCTGTAATCCAAGAAGCTAAAGGAAGAAAAACATCAAAATTCAGACAAAATAAGGAGAACAACTAAATAAAATACAAGAAACACTGACTAAAATCCTATCAAAAATGCTTCTTTTTTTTTCTATTTTGGCCGCAAGGAATCGATACATCCTGCGGCAACCAAGACCAGAGAATGTGTAGAACTCTATCTTCCTTTCCAAAGAATAGCAGGAGATCCCTTAACGTGAAAAAATAAGAAGAAGACTTCTATGTGTTGTTAACTGATTGATGCACCGATTAGTAAAACTACAGCTGCTCAAAGTCCAGTTGCGTCTTTACTCTCCTTGCAATGAAACATGGCTGGAACCTTATTTCTACAGAAAAAAATCAGAGTTTTCTTTATCAACCATACCTCCTCACTCAGAAAGTGAATATTTTCTTGCTGATATTGCAATAAGGCCATGAGCTGATCAGATAGTCGACCACCATCTTGATACCTATATAACAAAAGGCTCCCAGTGAACATCTGAAAATCATTCATCATCCGGAGGCAGCTAGTAATCAACTTTTAAGGTCTTTGTTCTATCTGTTCTCAGAAGTTTTATTCCAAGGAACATAGAGAAGACGACATCTCATCACCCTGAGCATGACTACACATCTTCAGTTCTAACTGCGTTTGAGAAACACAAGGATATTTGATTATTCTTTAGCATCAGTTTTTCCACCGAAACCCTGCCATTTCTCAAACAACCAAAGATGTAACCATTTCAGAAGACAATATAGCTTTCGACCTTGCATTCCACAGAAGTTCCTTGCATAGGATAGCTGTATCTCAACATCGATGTGTTCAAACATATATGACTACTTTAGCACTCCAAATTTATTAGGCTACTATCTGTTCTAGTCATCCTGATATATTTACCTTTTCTAGTTATGGCTTCCAATCGTCAAGATTTTAACTGATACTCCCTCCGTTCCTGTTTAGTTGTCACCATTTTAGGTTTCACGCCCCTTAAGAAATTAGGTAACTTTACCATTGTACCCTTATTTAGTGTTTTTTGAAGTCAAGTTTTTAATAAATGAACATGAATTAGTTTATTTTGATTAATTAATTTAACCAATGAACATGAATTAATTACTTAGTCTTCCTATGCTGGTCAAATGTATACTTTCAAAGCTAATAACTCTCAAGGGTAAAATAGTAAGAATATGTTATTTATGTATTGATTTTGTGAAATGAGAAGTATTAAGGAACATCTATTTTTAGTAAGGACGATATGTAAATAGGAACAGAGGGAGTATAAGCTTTTCACAGTTATCCAAAAAGGATTAAGAGAGTAGTTTGGTTGTGCCTATGTATATACTAAAAATAATTCTTTGCGCTATTTTTTTCCCTTTCAATATGCATATTATTGCTTCCATACTTAATAGACTCAAAAAGGGTAATGTGCTTTGAGAAACAAAAGATGTGGCAAAATGTGGAACAAGAAATTGTGTCTACAAAGCTCTTCATTTTGCGGGGACTCTTGGCAGAGCCATCCATTAATGGAGCATTTAATGTCAACTAGTTTGTCTCGAGATATAGTGACTAAATTACTACTAAAAAATTTCTGCAAATTCAACAACGTAAATCTCATGAGGTACCTCAGTCCTTCCGAAGAATTTGATGGTTGAAGTGGAGAATAAAGTGTCTTTAAAACATCGGGCTTGGAATCAAATGAATTGTATTGATGAACATAGCCTGTGACAATTGAAGGTGTTGCACTCAGAAATGTTATTTCGCAGATATGTTTCCGAATAATATACAAAATTTGGGATTTACAATAGGCACCCAACAGCCTTAAGCAATTCTTAGTTATCAAACACGAAGGTTTAAGAATCAACTTCACCGAGCAATTTTATGGAATTTCTTTCTAAGACAAATGGGGTTTACAATAAAATATGGCTAGAAAAATGAATCTCTATTTTGGAGGATTGTGACACAGAGGAGGTCACTCACCAATATAGAGAGTCATGAAAGAAGCAGCACAGACTACTTCAGCCAGCATGACTATCCTGCAAAAATGGTGGAAATGCATTAAACCTCTGATTAGAAAGACAAGGCTATAGCGAAGCAATCAAGTTATAGGAAGCTACTCCAATACCACCACAATGGAAAATATAACCTTGAATTTCAGCATTCACTATATAATAGAAGTGTGAATGGCTACACCTCACATGTGGCTGAAGCCTTGAACATTTTGAAGATTGTGGCTGAAGCCTTGAACATTTTGAAGATAGTGGCTTCGAAACTGCCTTTAGATCTAGCCTAAGGTTCAATCGTCAGATGATTTATTCCCCATGTAAATGACATATTCAATATTAATTTTGATTGTTATGATTCAGCAGCATTGCATATTAGCAAGATCCATTGAACATGGTCCATGCCGAGAAAATTATTGATATACGGAATGAGACATTGGTTTCTTACTTGTGCAAAAGGATCTAATTCTTGGAAAACTTACAACGATGTTTGTCCCGCATATCACCAGACGCCTTTCGGCCTGATCTTAGGTCCTGACTCATTATTGGAAAAAAGCAACCCCAGAGATTTGGGACCAAATCGACAATTTTGGCCCATTCTTTTTGCCAGGATCAATAGAACCTTTTAATATTTTGTATCCACTTTGATTTAATTTCAGTCCTTGAACTGGATCTCCTAAGCTGAAGCGACAAAGGTAGAAGTAGGGATCCCCTCTGCCTTATTTTACTCTTCATCACACGTCAGTTGTTTGGGGTAGTTTGAATTCAAAGTGATTCTTCCTCACAATATTCTGGGGGATCATTCAGTCTCTGTCTAAATTCTTCAGGTATGGAGTAGAAGATACTATTTTTTGTATTTTCCAGTCCAAATAAAGCAAACGCAAGCAAAATAAATATATTCTGAAAATTAGTTCCTTCATCCTCTGTTTCTCATTGGTTTAACCCATCAAACAATACACCAAGCTCCAACAAAGTCCATTTCAGACTTCAGAATCTTGATCTCTCTGTACGTTCTCAAAATAAGAGGCTTTGATCTCTCTGTCAACTCTTTCGTGGTATGTTTGGTATTCCTTACCTAGCGAGTGTAACGAAAATCACTATTTCTAATCATTATTCAGGTTAATTTGACTGTCCAAGAAACTTAACTTAAAATTCTATGACAAAAACTGTGTTCTTAAATCCAAATCCATGACTTGTAATGCACCATGCACAAAAGTTTCCACTGTGCAGCAAATTGTATGACAAATTTTATTTTAGTAGGAAAAGTCTCCAGAACCTGTTTCTCAGCTAAAAAATTGGCTATACAGCATCTCAATATTCAGGAAGCTGCATTAACCAAGGGAGAAAAAAAGCAAAAGTGTTCATGGCAGGTCCACCTGAGTAGTGTGGATATGGAGAGGATGCTAATATCTGGATCCCAAACCATGACTAGCAGCATTGCAGCGGTTCCTGCAAAAGAGTGTTTCAAATGGATATTCACTTCTGTAGGAACTACAGATTGTAAAATATAAATAATTGTGGCAGAAGTATAATCGTCATGGAAGTTGGTGATTTAAACTTAGAACTTCCCGAAGTCTCCTTCAACAATAACAGAAGGCTATAGATATTATCGTTAGGGCTCACTGTTGCAAATTAGCAAGCTTCTCAGAGGAATAGAATAATATTCAGGTTAACCAAGATTTATGTGACTGTCCTTTCCCCTCCTTTTCCAGGAAGTAAGAGATGGGGCATTGAGAAGGTAGAAAATATGAATGATTTCACAAATATTCACAAGTTCAAATTTGTAACCATACAAAGGAAAAGATTGTACTGCCTATAATAAGCCAGTCCTGCATGTAAACAATATATTTGGCACTACAGCAAGACTTGTTTTGACCATATATTTTGAGATTCGAACTCATTAAAACAATGCATAGTACACAATAAAGCTGACACATATAAAGAACCAAGTAGAGATATACCATATGCAATTGTTGCAAACGGTAAGCGAATGATATGCTTCAGCTTCTGGCTGAAAACACAGTAACCCTACAAAATTAAACCATCGTGAACTTCAAATTTTGCCACTTCACAACATATGATTGGATCATGGTAAAACAAGAAGGAAACGGACATTGTTGATCTTGATAAGCAAAATATTTCAGTAATGTGTAATCCTCAGCCAAATAGTGGAATTAGAAGTCCCCCATTCTCAGCAAGAAAGATCCCAGAAGCCTAAAAAGTTATACCACCTTGGCCAACTGACTTTTACTCCTTCATACTCCTAGTGTTAGTCTCATATAATTTGGTTATTCGGTTTTCTTCCTACATCTGTCAGGTTATCTAACTCTCTGGTAGCACCATATTAAGAACATCCCTAGAATGCACAGTTGCTTACACCAGAAAGTGTAGCAACTTTAATGCTATGCATGCTCTGGCACCATACCAGCCTATTATATATGCACAACGCCTCATGGGAATATCATATTAACCGAAGTGATATCAGGAGAAATTGTTTTAAATATCCTGCTCTTTTTTTCTGTACATGTCGGTTGGGGAACGATGCCGAAGAAGGACACGAGGGAGAGAAAAGAAAGTTATGTCCAACGAGGTAGTGTCTGATATTAATCATTGAACCCCTGTGTTATTTTCATCCACTTTATGCGATCTCCAAGTCATGATAGTTCAACAGAAAAATGCCATTTGTGACATCAAAAACTACAAATTATCAAGTAATGTTATAAGCCACATACCTTCCATACTTATTCAAGGAGGAAAATGCGAAGAAAGATAGGAGAAGATAATGATCTGCATCTTCTCAAATTCCTGGAGGTTTCACACATGGAGGATTGAGCAGTTTCTTACAGTTAGTTCCTTATGGTTTGTAGAAGTTATGTGTCTTTATCCTAAATGGCTTATGAAGTAGTGATAGTTAGCTATATATAAATAATAGATCCAGTAATGTGTAGGCCTGTTGTAATATATCTTTTATAAGCAAAAAGATTATTCTGGAGATACGAGATACTTGTGTCTCTCTTTGTATTTTCTATCTCTTTTATCCAATATAAACTTCGGTTTCTATCATAATGTATAATGGAAAACTCACCTGCAACCGTATTTTATGTACTTGGTATACCAGATATTGCTGAAGAATGCCTACAGATATTTAATACTTATGTTTAATAATTAGAGTGAAGTCAACAACAGGAATAATATAAATGATGACAGAGATTTATAGCTTATAACTTGGCCAAGATGAAACAATATAACTGGAGAGGATAAGTTCACAGGAGCAGACCGCTGATAACTAAGAGGGCAACGTTACAACTGCAAAGAAGCTGGAAAACTAATCCTCGAATAGGGTGAAATATCCATGTAGCTCCCACAGCCAAAGCAGCAAAACCTGCCTAGAATTTCTTATTAATCAGCTCCCATATAAGTGACTAATTTGCATGAGGTACTGAAGTAGTATTACTTGCCAATAAGATACAGTAGAAAACACTCCCAATAAGTCTTGTAGGCCTCCTATTACCGAATAGAGGTGCCTCATCCGGTATGTCCAGGAACCTACAGTTAAACAGGCAACAGAGCCATTTATTTATAAGCAAGGACGCTCTAATATTAAGTCAAAAAGAATCATAACTTTCATTTTGACACAACATTTCACTTGGCAAGTCACACAATTGACCATAAACAACTCAGTTTTGCTTAAGACAGCATCTTTATATCAGAGTATGTTCCTCCTTCCCTTTGTTTATACACATACATGTCACATCATTAGTCTTCAACTAAGTGCACGTGCAGCACTTGACAACTTGCTCATCATCTTGCTATGCCAACTCAGCCTAAATTACTACACTCAAGATCGCTAAAGGAATGCTAGATAAGGAAGACGAGAAATTGTTTAAAGGAGGCTTTTTGTATTGTAGAGAACTTGAAATATTTTTCTTGATGCCTTTACAAATTAATGGTCCTCTATTTATTTTAGTCACCTAGGGATAGAGTATAAATATTAATTGTTGCACAAGTCCCTTAATATTTACAATTAGGGCTTCCTCTAGAATTTTCTACTTAGCAAGAAAGTTACAAAGGTCTTCCTTGCAAATCCACAGAATGCTAGGACCTACCATGGGAAATCTCCCTATTTCTCTACAATATTCCACTAAGGACTAGTCTCCTTCCTATGTAAGACTTCCACCAAATTGGCAACTTTGTGTCATGTGGCACCAAAGAAACATGATGATGTGGCGGGTCATCACACTCTCCCCCACATGATGTTGTGACAACTGTGGCGCATTGCTGCTACATAAACTCTCGAATCTTGTCTTTGAATTGCCACAAGTCTTCATATCGCTCCCATGTGGCTTCCTCCGATGATTGTCCCTTCTAGTGGATGAGTAACATGGTGGTGGATTTTTGCCCTTGTTTTCGCCTGGCCTGGTAGTCAATGATAGCCTCAATCTCCCGATCATGTGGGCAGTGATAGTAACAGGCGCCCGACTCGACTGGCCTCTACTCGGATCATCCTTGTCTTCATGGTACGACTTAAGCATGCTAGTGTGAAAGACAAGATGAATCTTATGATGCGAAGACATGTCAAGCTTTTATGAGATCTTGCCCACCTTAGCAAGGGTCCTAAATGGTCACCCGTACTTGCAAATCAAATTTTGGTGCATGCCCATGGTGCCATGAATTGTCTTGGATTAAATTTCACCAGGTCCATGTCCCCAACTCAATAATCAGTGGGATGCCTCTTATTGTTCGCAATTTTCTTTATCCGCTTAGTTGTCTTGTCCAAGTTGGACTTAGTAGTGTCAAGCTACTCATCCCATCCTTTGGTCATATGATGAGCTCTCAAACTCTTTCCCTCGAATGTGACTCCTAAAATTTTCCCCTCGAACGTGATCAGTAGTGAATATGGAGTTTGCGGTTGTTGGCTTGTGGCTAGCTCAAATGGTGTATGCCTCGTAGATTCACTCTGCTGCAAGTTATAAGAAATTGGGCTATGTCCAAGAGCTTTGCCCAATCTTTTTGATGAGGGTTCAGAAAATGCCTCAAGTAGCACTCTAATAAGACATTGACCTCCTCAGTCTGTCCATACGTTTGTGGGTGGAAAGGAAACTAGTAGAGAAGTGCAGATCCATGCCAAGTATGTCAAACAACTCTCTCCAAAAGTTCCCAGTGAAACGAGGGTCTCAATCACTAATGATATGCCTTGGTAAGCCTCAATACTTCACCATGCTCTTAAAGAATAACTTGCAGCTTCCTTGGTTTAGAAACCTAGTGAGGTAGGCATGAAAGTGGCATACTTGGAAAATCTATCCATGACTACCATGATAGTGTTGTAACATTCGAACATCGGTAGAGAAGTGATAAAGTTCACAGTCATGCTCTCCCATGGACACTTCGCAGTTGGTAGTGGCTTCAAAAGTCCTCTGGGATGCCTCTGCTCAACCTTGTCTTATTGGCATATAAGACAAGTCCGCACATAACACTTTATGTCTTCTCGCATGCACGGCCAGGAGTAGACCAACTCAACCAAGGGCCAAGTACGATGTTGGCTTGGATGACCGGCCCACAAGGTGTCACGACTCTCCTTCATCATACATTGCCTAATATCTCCAAACTTTGGCACGTAGACCCTCTATCCAATGGTGAGCAATAGATCATCCTCCATCAAAAAGTGTCTCGTCTTCCCCTGGGTGGCTAACTCCATAAGTTGCTTAGATAATGGATCATGTTGCATGCCCTACTTTATAGCCTTTCAAATTCACAACTTGCTAAAGTGATGGCAGCAAGTTTGGCCTTCCGACTAAAGGCATCAGCCACGACGTTACCGTCGTTCGACTTATATTCTAGTATATAATCAAACTCGGCCAAGAAATCCTACCACCTGGCTTAGGTGTAAGCTTCTTCTCCGAAGGAAAGTAGCTAGTGGCTACATTGTCAGTCGATCACAAACCTTGAGCCGAGCATGTAGTGTCGCCATGTGCAAAGACAATGCACAATGGTAGTCATCTCCTTCTCTTGTACGGTGTAACGCCGCTCTGTCTCGTTCAACTTATGGCTCTTGAATGTTATGGGATGCCTATCCTGCATTAAGACACCCCCAATGGCATATTTCAAATTGTATGCACCTCGAATGTGTTGGTGAAGTCGGGATGCCAAGACAGGTTCCTCTATCATGGCTACCTTAAGACCTTCAAATGCCTTTGGACAATGCTCCGTCCAAACCCACCATTTGTTCTTTTTTATAACCTCAGCCAATGGAGCAGCTTTTCTTGAATTGCCACTAATGAACCGATAATAGTAGTTAACAAGGCTAAGGAATGATCTCAACTTGGTTACCTTTGTAAGTACCTCCCACTTCTGGAATTCCCGTACTTTATCCTCATCCGTGTGTAGCTCGCCATTGCTAATGACATAGCCCAAAAAGTGCACCTTTGATTGTGCAAACTCACACTTCTCCCTCTTGATGTATAGGTCATTCTCCGGCAAGACTTGGAAAACCTTTCTTAAGTGCTCTGCATGCTTTTTCAAGGAGTTGTAGATGACTATGTCACCCGAGTAGACTACCACAAATTAATCAATGTATTTATGAAAAATCTTGCTCATAATGGTACAAAATGTAGCATATGCATTAGTTAAGCTGAAATGCATCACCAACCACTCAAAGGTTCTATATTGCGTACACATATTGTATACGGCTCACCCCCTTCTGCAATACGAACTTGATAGTAGCCCTTGCGAAGATCCACCTTGGTAACGTACATTGCTTGCCCTGGCTTGTCAAATAAGTCAACAATAAGCGGGATCGGGTACTTGTTCTTCCTTATTAAGTGCCCGATAGTCTATGCAAATGATCCATCCTTCTTCTTTTGAAACAACATCAATACACCTAAGAGTGCCTTTGATGGGCGAATGTGACCAACATCCAATAGCTCTTTCAATGGTTTCCTAACCTCCTATAACTCGGGTGGTGCCATGAGATAAGGGGGAATGCAGGAGGCTTAGCCCTTGGCTCCAAATTAAACTTGTGATCCACCTCAGCCTAGGAGGCAAGTTCTTAGGTAGCTCCACAGGCATAACATCTTTAGTCTCCTCAAGTAACTTCCTTATTCAAGGTGGTAAAGTCTCTCAAGGACCGTTGTCTTCTTCCAAACTAGCAATGGTTGCCATGAACGTTGGCTCCCCATTTTGAGCCCTTTGACTAACTGCATAGCCGCTAGTTGTGCTTAGCTCGGCCTGTGTGGCATAGTCATTATAGGCACAATGCAAGGTACTTTCCAATTGCCCAATTTGGCACCAAGACCATTGGCTATACAATGAGCATTATGGTGCTTCTGCATTCACAGTCTTGATACGAGAATTAGTTGGAGTGAGCATCAACTCTAGCCTCTTTGTTGCGGCCTTGATCACAAAATTGTAAGTTGCTCTAGTGTCTAGTGTCCACCAGTGCATAAGTGGGCTTATTCTTGATGGTGAGGTCCACGTACTGATTTCTATTCTCGTCGGGCTTGATAGATTGCTTCTTGATAGCGCCACATAGTCCTACCATACCCAAACTGTGTCAAACTTTCTCTTAGTGCCTGCTTCTTCCTTTCATGCACCGTAACATTATGGCTCTTTAGGTCGTGGCAATTCTTGAATCCATGTGGCCCTCTGCATATGTAGCATCCATTTTTCCCGATTGGCCTTTTCTTTTCAGCTTAGCTCTGATGGCCACTTGACTTTTTGAAATCAAACTTATAGGAATCTTGAGTCTTGGGGCGTTATTGGTCGGTCTCTTTGCTTTTGGCATGTGTCCCCTACCTTTACATTGCTACCCTTTGACTCCTTGCCTTTGCCTTTATCATACTTGTCATACCTAAAATCTATCAAAGACTCAACCTCTATTATGGTTTGGTCTACATTTGTGACTTGTTGGCATTGCAACTTCTGCTTAGTCTGATTCAGCAACCCATACATGAAATGAAACAAGTCATCGCTAGTGAGGTTGAGAATTTAAAGCATAAGGGTAGTGAACTCCTTAACATAGTCGCATATCCTCCATGTTGCTTCAACTCTCTAAGTTTGTGTCTTGCCTCATACAAGACATTATTTGGAAAAATTGTCGCTTGAACTTGACCTTGAATTGATCCCAGGTGCTAATGATGCACAAACCTCTCTCTGTATCGGCCATCTTCCTTCTCCACCATAGCATTATTTCGTAAACAACATAGAGGAAGAATGAAGGGAATATTTTATCGAGGTAATCGTATTTGTTTCAGTAAATATGCTCTTTAGGCACTTGAACCTGCTTGGATTACATCTCGACAAATAGAAGTAAGCCGATGGGCAATGACATGAAATGCAGGTCGTGGTGGAAAAATATGGGTATATATATTTCCAGACAAACTAGTTACACTAAAACCTGTAGAAACACGTATGGATATCCCCTGAATATTGGGTAGCTGTTGTTAAACTAGGGCGAATACTTTATGAAATGGCTGGAGTAACAGAAAATATAGCCAAAAGGAGCCATGATAGTCTCTGATAGGTATAACACAATAGTGTTGACCTAGGCCTCATCTTACCTCATTTTGACATGTATGAAGTAGTTCTCTAACTGCCAAAAGAAGTTCTCCACTTCTTCTGCATCACGAACACCTTTGATCATTGGTGTCTTTGGAGCCTCGATCTTAGCCTCCGTCATCACAACAACATTCATGGCTGCTTCAGCCACGCTATCATCTACATGCTCCTCGGGTGCCTCCATTTTTGCCTTCATGGAATAGATGGTGCTCAACGCCTCCATGAGTTTGCATTCTAAGTTAGTGATGGATTACCTTAGCTCTATCTCGATTACATACACCCCTCCATGTTATTTCAAATGCTCTCAATCATCCCCTTTAAGAACGCTAAGGATGCCCTCCACTTTCCCCGTGCGTTAGCCAAAGATCTCAACGGCATCCATCCCTCAATAACCTTCATAACCCGCTCTCTACCGAGCGAGATATCCTTCGACAGGACCCCCACTTTATCCTCACTCTCCTCTGCGACAGATGGTTCCTCAGACATAAGCCCTTCGCTTGACACAACCTAGGGTGTCACCTCCTGGCTCTTATTAGCGACATTCCTCTTTTTGTTACAGGCCTTCTTGCTGACAACATCCTGGGTGATGTTGGATTGCATGTTAGCTACATTGGTTTCTCCATCATTTGTCATTCCCTAGTCGCAATCTTCGTTATGATACCACGTTGTCGCCTCCTAAGTCTTCAACTCAGTGCACATGCGACATTTGAACACTTGCTCATGATCTTGCACAACTTGCCCACAATCTTGCCATACCAAGTCAACCTAGATTACTTCACCCAAGATCATTAAGGGAATGCTAGATAAGGAAGACGAAAAATTTGCTAAAGGAAGCTTTTTTGTATTGTAGAAAACTTGAATTATTTTTCTTGATGTCTTTACAAATGAATAACCATCTATTTATACGAGTCACCAAGGGACTAGTGTATAAATATAAATTGTTGCACAAGTCCCTTAATATTTACAAATAAGGGCTTTCTTTAGAATTTTCGACTTAGCTAGAAAGTTGTGGATCTTCTATGCAAATCCATGGATTTCTAGGATCTACCATGGGGAACCTCCCTATTTCTCTATAATATTCCACTAAGGACTAGTCTCCTTCCTCGTACACTTTCCAAATGGGCAACATTGTGCCACGAAGTGCCCAAGTGGCATGATGACATGGTGGGTCATCACATACAACCTGAAGATTATGACCCTCAAATATATTCATTTAGTTGATTACACGAAAGAAACCTAATTAATAGTGTGCTGGAGTTAATAGAAAACGGAAGAATAATCAAAATATCTGAAAACTTAGCTAGAATCCACGCAAAATATCTAATTTTGACAGTGTCACTACCCAAACAACATTTTATTCTAAAGAAATAGAGCTCACCAGAATTGCTAGCCACTCTACTGAGTTCGCATTCACAATTAGGTATTGACGGAAACCACCAAAGCAGGAATTTACATAAATTTCAGGCAACAAGTAAAAAACAAACACTCAATTTGGAATTATGGAAACAGAGATGCGCAATAGAAAATCGAAAGCATGAGGATGAAGATTACTATAAATTGATGTTATGCAAAATCAAAATGTTGAGAATTATGTGATTAGATGGGAGGATTAGCGCTTACAAATTGTTTTCGTATTCATAGATAGAAGAGGAATGTCTTTCTATAGACATTTTCTTCCTGAGAAAATCCCTTCGCAAAGCTACCACTTCAAAACAGAACCCCTGTGTTTCGTTCGGTAATCGGTATACAAAGGTTTTTTTTTTCTCTTCCTTATTTTAGTACTTATTTGGATTGGAACACGTGAACTTGTGATAAAATAATTTTATCAATCATTTTCGATTCAAATTTTGGAGAAACTTTAAGATGAAACAACATAAATTTCACTAGTTTAGTTTCTAATTATTAATATTTAGTTTCGAATATTACTTTTTGTACCATATTTCGTAAATTCCACTAGTTTAATTTCTAATTACTGGTACTCCTTTTGCCACGCCCTGAGCCTACACCCAGGACGTGCCCGGCACTCTAGAACCATCGCTAGTCCCCAAGCGAACCCTTGGCCTGGCTGGCTGACTACTTAGCAGAAGACTTACTCAGTCAAAATGGGAACTCCAAATGCATAATTAAACTCATAATGTCTCAAAAACAACTCAACTCAATGAATATCTGGAAATACTTAAATAAACATAAGTAATCGACTAGGGGTGTGCATTCGGTTTTTCGGTTTGGTTTTGTACTATTCGGTTTGGATTTTTTGATTTTTGGTTTTGATAAAGTATAACCCAATCCGAACCAAAATAAATTTGGTATGGTTCGGTTTGAATTTTTTCGGTTTGGTTATTCGGTTATGTTAATAATTAATAATTAATCAAAGTTATATTTACAATTTGAAAAATGAAACTATATATATAGAGGGGTTGTGCTGCTTATGCTGCTTTGCAGGGTATGCGGAATTTGTTTGCATATTTATGCAGTAAACAGTGTATGACTTTTTAATACTCTCTTTGCATTAGAGTATTCACTTGAATTCTAATCATTTTTATTTCGTGAATAACTACTATTAGCCTTGTTGATTTTAGACTTATATTTAAATAGGCCTTTTCTATTTCTTGTATTGCTTTATCAAGATTGTATAGCGCTAAGTGATGTTTCCATGCTCTTTTTCTGACTCAATGCAGATGATATTGAATGTTTTTTTATCATTTTATATGTTATAAGCATGAATTATTTTGGTAATTGGTGTCTTAAACATGATTAGTTAATCTAATATGCTTTTGATTCCCTATAGGTACCCAGTATTTTTAATATTTGAATGTTTAAATAAAAATGTTTATAGTTTGTCCTGAAGATAATACTATTAAGTAATATAAAGTTTTGTGTGCATACCTTTCTTTTTCTGTTTCGATGAATAGCCTTTATCACTATCGCAATAGTTCTCCCTTAGTGCTGAACAGTTTTCGCCTTCCTCGACCTCCGTCTACAATGGCTACTTTCCTACTGTTCACTTCCTCTGGGCTGAAGATCGCAACCTTCACTTATGGCATATCCAGTGAAATTTTAACAGAGAGATATTCAAACCAAACTCTTTATTTCATAATAATATTATACAAGGGCAAACTCTACACACTTTTATATGTACATCGGAATATAAAAGATACATTTCCCAGACGGGAGAAGTTCTTACTCTCTTCCTAAGATACTTAACATTTTTTTTCTATTTTTCAAACTCTTTTCCATTCTGCCTTCCCTATTTGTTTTTCCTCCCCTTTTATAGATGTAAGAAGGGTCTAATTATTACATTATGGCCGGCAGGACTAGATGGGATTCCTGATAAGATAAGATTCTTTTTTGAAAGTTGTGGCTGACAGGATCACGATAAGATTTTCTTTTCCTATTGCTATCTTTATGACATAAGTGCTTACATTTCTTTTCTTGTTTTATTTGCATGTCTACATCTTGGCTTCTTTATAGCTGTTTCTAACTGTGTTTGTTGTTATTCTGACTTGTCGCTTGGCGAGTGATGATGATCTAGAAACTTGCAGGCAAGCTTCCATGTTTCTTCGGTTGCTTTAATTCTGTGAAGCTCAAAATCAAGTATTTATTCTTTCAGTGCTTTTGACTTCGTTTTTCCTTTGGACATTAGAGTCCAGTGGACGCCTTGGTCTAGGACTTTGTAATATTCATTGTAAAATCTTTTGAGAATAAAATATAAAGTTTTTATTCCCAAGGCTCTTCTGGTTTGTATCCATTTTTTGTTAAGGTGTGGTAGCTTTTTATCTACCCCTGTCACCTTGACGTTAAATTATCTAATTTTTTCCACTGTGATATAGGTGATTGTTGGAAAATATACTTGCAAATCTTTGCTTTCCATGGCTATACTAAAGAATCAGCAATATACTCCGTCTCCTTCAGCATAATTTCTTATTGACTCTATCATCTGTATTGGTAATTGGGATAATTCCTGTAAATTTGGTTTGGTATAAACCCGATCTAAATAACCAAACTCGAATAATTGAGCTGTGAAACCCGGAGTCCCATTAGGAAATATTGAAATTCGTGGAAACAAACTAGTTGTTCCCAATACCCCAAATGTCTCTCCACTTTCTTCTGGGAGGTTGTAAATATATCTTGAAAAGGCAAGACATTCTTCTTCCTTAGGATGTTGTTTTCCTACCTGAAAAGAAGAAAAAACTTTTGTTCCTGATGAAACTTTGTTAGTGCTACTTTCGGGTTTACCCGAGATTTTTTCAGCTTTTGCTGAGTATGTGCCTTTTTCTTCTTTCGAAGGATTGGCCCCTTTAGAATTTTTTTCTTCTTCTTGGCTTTTACCTTTGTCCTTGGACTCAGGTTTTGGCATATCCATGCATACCGTTGAGATGTTTTTGGCACTAGGTGCTAGTGGGACATCTCCTGCCACCTTGCTGGGATTAATATTCCCCTTTGGGTTTGAATTTCGTTTTGGACATGTATCTAAATGTTCACATAGAAGCAAAAATTCTTCCATGTTTTCTGCTTGTTCCGAATGGAGCTAATTTATTTCATATTGCATCTTTCTTGTCCGCAAGAGAGTTATCAGTTCCTTTAATATTTTCAATTTTAAAATAATAAAAAGATAAAACCTGCCATCTATGCAATCTTCTGTATTGTGGTTCAGGAGGGAGTTTGTTTGATATCAACCTTGATACCTGTGTATTGTCAGTTCTAATAATAAATTGTTTAGGTAAAAGGAAAGCCGAAAATTTCCTAATTCCTCTAACAATTGCTAACAACTCTTTCTCGTTGGTTGAGTATCTGGTTTTTGCTTTATTAAACGTCCCGCTGGTGTACCTGCAGATTTCGTTTAAGTCCGTTTGCAATAATGCTCCCCAGTTATAATCTGAGGCGTCTGTTTGTAGAACCAAATTATCTTTTTCATATGGTAATCTAAGTTTTGGTAACTTAGAGCATTCTTCTTTTAGTTTTTGATACACTGAGTGTGTTCTTCAGTCCATCCAAGTCTGTTGGATTTTCTTATTAATTTTTGAAGTATATTTCTCTTTTTTTGCTAGATCCGGAATAAATTCTCCTGCATAATTCAGACATTCTAAAAACCTTTGTATTCCTTGTTTGGTCGTCAGTTTGTCAGGAAATTCTACAATCTTTTTTGAGACGTGGGTTTGTAGTTCTGTTCCATTTTTTGAATTGATCATTCCTAAGAATTCTATTTCATTTTTGTTATTTCTGCTTTCTTTTGGCTTAGAATAATTCCATTTTTTATACAAATTTCTGAAAATTCTTTTAGATGAGCCAAATGTTCTTGATAAGAGTTAGAACATATTAATATATCATCTATATATACGATTAAAAATTCCTTCTCAGAAAATATTTTATCCATTTTTCTTTGGAAGATTTGAGGGGCGTTTTTTAATCCAAATGGCATTACTATCCATTTGTAGTGAACATTGGGGGTACTGAACTCTGTTAATGATATGGATTCTTCTGCTAATTTTATTTGCCAAAATCCGCTTTTGCAGTCAAATTTTGAGAAGTAATTTTTCCCTTTTGCAAGGTTGATAAGATTATTTTTGTTGGGAATAAAATATCCATCAAAAATACAATTTTTGTTTAGATCTTTATAATTTATGACCATACGAGCCTTGCCTCTTTTTATCTCAGCTTGATTTCTTACCATAAAAGCCGGGCTACTATGTGGGCTTTTGCTTGGTCTAATTAACTTTAGATTAATTAGCTCTTTGATTTGTTTTTAAAATTCGATTTTGTCTTCTTCATTTTAGAGCATAGGTCTTACTCTAATGATGATGCTTGGGTCTTTAAGAGTAAAAGTTGCTCTTTCTTTATTCTTTTCCCACTTTTCTAGGGGATTTTCTCCGTATGATTTTTGTAAGTTGTCTTTAATCCATTCTAGATTAAGACATTTACAAGAAATTTTCTTTGGATTTTCTAAGTATTTTTTCTTAAAGATTCCTCTTTCTTTTTATGGAAAGTACGAATTTTGTTTTCTAGAGACTTTGATAAAATGACCACGGGGAGTTCTAAGACTGATCATGTAGATTGTTTGGTGATAGTCTTGAAATTGTTGTAGAAAATCATTTCCTAATAATAAGTCTATTTCAAGCTTATCATAGGCAAATACTTTATTTATAGCAACAATTTTAGACCCTAAAATTATTTCCACTTTTTCTTTTGATTGTGTTAGCTTTTCCCTAACTCCTGTAATACCAATCATTGATATGTTGTTGTTATTATTATCCCATTCATTGAGTAGAAATGTCTTTGCTAGACTAACTTCTACTCCATTGTCAATTTGACAACAAGTTGTCAATGTGGTATTATATGTAGTAACTTCTATAAAGACTGATACTCTAAAAGAAATTCTTTTGGCATTTCATATTTTTGGAAGGAAACAGGTTTCATTTTTGAAACTTATTTCTATACCTTCTTTTCCTATACTATAGTCATTTAGACTGTTTAAAAATAGGTTTCCTAAGATTATGTTATGATCACTTTCGTGATTGGCGATATAACAAGGAACATTGATCCTAATTGTATCTAGTTGTATTGGTAAATCTACCATCTTTGAACAATTATAGTTGTTGCCTTCAAATGTTTTATAGGTATAATATGTACCTTCGTATGTCGGTAGTCCTTTTATGACAATACATTTTACATGATTGGCTGTTGCACCAGTTTGCAGCAAGATTTCCTGTTTCATCCATTCAGTTCCACTGAAAACTCTTCCTGAAATTTTTGTAATATTAGAGGTTTCAATCTCTCTTTTGGAATGTCTATTTGACATTATTTTTCTTATGGAATTTCTTCCATATTCTAAGGAAAGCCTTGGGTTGTTACTGGCGCTTCCTATCTCTTGGGTTTTTCCGAAGTAAATTTCATACTCCTCTGGAATTTGTGCTTGTTGAATTTCTGCTTCCACTATCCTTGCTATACTTGTGCATTCTTGACCTATTTCGATCGTTCCCTTATTTTTATAAATATTGCATAGTTGAGTTAGTAACTGTATATAGAGTTTGATAATAAATGCTCATTATATGGTTACCTGGTTTGAAAAGATCATTTGTTTTGACCTGAAAATCCAAACTTAAAGCATCATTAAAATCTGCATCTTTAAGTGAAATACTATATTTTGGATAGTAGGTCAATAGAAGCTTGGTATAAGCTAAGTTACCTTTGATTATACCTAGGTTTCCTTCTTTGGCGTTGATCAATCTTTCATCTGAAAGGTTGATTATAATGGGACAGTTGATTCCTTCTTTGAAGGTTCATTTGACTAGAATTTGAATACCTCCTAAATTGACGTAATTCATTTTCTTTCTGGGATTTTTCTCTGAATTTGATTTATCATAGTTTTGGTTAATAGATTCAGCTTATGTTTTCCTGTTGTTTGAGTGACTTCTATTACCTTTTCAACTTCTTGATATTCATGATAAGAAATTTTGTTTCTGGAAAACAACCTATTTGCAAATATTTACAAAAAATCATTGTTATCGCAAAAGAAAACAACTTAAATTTTTCTTAATAGTTCTCCATCGAACGTTGCTTTTAAAGCATAACTTCTTTAGTCTTCTTCAGTTTCTAAGCACTGTATTGACTCGTCTCCTCTTTCTTCTATTTCTTGGTTCATTTATTCTGAATCGCTGCTTGAGCTTGATTCTGAACATTCTTCATAAAGTTCTTCATCGAAATCATTACTTCCTATGAAAGTTACTGACTCTAGATCGGAATCGATCTCTTGTCTGTCAATTTTTGATATTTTGACCCTCTTTTTGTTGCACTTGTAACTTTTATGTCCTTCTTGTCCTATAAAATCTCTTTAATATACTTCCTAATATAAATCATAAGTAAAACTTAAAACACAATACTTATAAGTATACCAATTATAGATGTCCAAATATAAAATATAAACTTAATAATAATGAAAAACAATAACTAAAAGGGACCTAAGTGGTAAACTTCAGCTTAAAATTCTAATATATATATATATATATAATTCGGTTTTTTTTTGTTTTTTGGTTTTTTTTTTGTTTTTTGGTTTTTATTTTTCTAAATCTGAAACCAAACCAAAAAATAAAACAAAGTAAATTATTAATCCAAAAAACCAATCCAAACTAAAATTTGGTTTGGTTTGATTTGGTTTTTCGATTTAATCCGAAATCGACTCAAGGTCTTAAAACATCAACAAGGAAAATAGTGAGAGACTCCTCAACTTCTAACTATCTATGAAGCCTCTAAATACTGAGATAGATGTCGGGACAGGATCCTCGACAACTTAACAAAATGGAAAATATAAGTGTGAAGCCCTCCGGAAAGCAAGGAGGCTCACCAAAGCTAGCTGGAGTGCAAATGGTATCAACGATGCACTGCATCATAAAAAGATGCAGGTCGAATGACGTCAGTACATTGAATGTACGAGCATGTAAGGGGGAAACTGAAAGCATAGGAAACTGAAATGACAAGGTTGGAAGACAAACTTACCTCAACTCAACTCCAATACAAAAGCAACAATAATAGATGCAATGCTTAAAACGTTATAAAATAGGAGATATAAACCCATTGATGTAAAAAAATACAATAAGATACACCTTACTCTTATTTGGGAGATTCTCTAACTGACAACCATCACTATGAGCTAGGTGATGATACATCGTCTTGTCCACGCTGCCAGAACTATCATATACCTTGCCGTGGTATAGAACAACCTCAACTAAGTGGATCCACTAAGCGCTACCCAAAGGATTAAGGAAATCATCTAAAAAGTATGAATTTTTTACCCATGTTGGCATACATGGTTTATGAGGAATTTGAGTTGTCTGAACTCATCCCCATATCGGTGCTCAATACTACTCCCAATAATATATACTCATGCTCAAATGTATAAAACATAACTATTTCTCAACTTGAGGTAATTACTCAAATGATCCTCTTAAAAAAGGTAATACTTTGAAAACATCTCTGAACTCATAAAGTCATTTAAAAATCAATGTTTCTCTCTTTTAAATGTAAAAGTGTTACATTTGGAAATACTTAGTTCCCTTATACTCTTTTTCAATCGTGAATACAACTCTTCTCATTCTCATATTTACTTTCTCAAGACTTAGTTCAAAACCATTGTTAATTACAAAAGAATTCTCAAAATGACTCAAAAGGACCCCTTGAACTTTCCTCTTAAACTTACTTTAGTTTGGAATGCAAATTAAGACATGTGATTATGACATGTAGGATATCTCAAGGATTAATGGAGCCTTTAGGAGCTAATACAAAGAAGAGAACATAGTCACAATTCAAAGAAATACGTTCGGAATGAAACACGGAAGGAAAAAGGTCAGACAACCCTTGGCGTACTATTGGCGTGGGGCGTCAGGCCCCAAACTACTGACCAGAGTTTGGGGCACACTGTTGGCACGTCGCGTCAGGCCCCTAGCTTCTGAGCAGTAGTTCTGGCACAATGGTGGCGCGCCGCCCCAGCCCCCTACCCAGAAATTCGATGAATTTTCTTACTCAATTTCGGGTCGTAATTCATCTAGAATCGATTGATGTTTTCCAAACTCTCTTTGATTCACAAACCCAATACAAAATTATCGAAATCTCACTCAAATTCTACCAAGAAACACCACTCATTCGCAAAATCCTCACCTCAAGAACTCAAAACCTCCATTGATAAAGAATGAAGCTTTAAACTCAAGAACTCTTCAAGAATATTTACATAAACGATTATATAGGCGAATTAACGAAAGAATTACATGTCTGGCGCGAGGATGAACAAATCCATCACTATGGGAAGCCTCACATACCTGGAAAGAACGATTGTTCTTGGCGAAATTCCTCAACCCTTGAATGAACGCTTGAAAACCCTCTTTTCCTCTTCTTGAAACTTTGCCCTAAAATTCTAAGTGGTTACGAATATGAAAAATAACTTAGTGTCTGATTAGAACCCTAAATTGGGTTAATAAAAACGTGCATAGGCCTATTAGGGTAAGGAAAATATCAAAATACCCTCTCCTTAAATGAGTGAAAAGCCTTAACCAGATAGGCTTTACTCAAATGGCCATAACTTTTCACTTCGAGCTCAAAATTTAGAAAACTAGGCGGCGTTGGAAAGAGGACTCAAAGGTTTTCGATTTGATACCTCATGGGCCACCTAGCTTTTTATGTACTAAAAGATCTGGTCGTTTGAAGTTGACCCAAAACTGAAAACTAATCGAAGTCTGAGGTGCTTCACCCTCTGTCCCAATTTATATGACTTACTTTTTTTTTTAGTTAGTCCCAAAAAGAATGGCACATTTCTGTATTAAGTAACACTTTAACTTTAAAATATCAATTTTACCCTTAATGAGTTGATTTATAGTCAGACAGATTTCTATCATTCATTTTAGACCAGAAGTTTTAAAAATCTTCCTTTCTTTCTTAAACTTTGTGCCGAGTCAAACTACCTCAAATAAAATGGGACGGAGGGAGTATTTAGTTTCAAATATTACTTTTTGTACCTTATTTCATTGGTTGTATATATGTATCTTAACTCAACAAATACATGTATCCGTGACAAAGCAGGATACATGTTTAATTAAGGACTATAACTTAACTGTTTAATTTAAGGAGGAAATCCCTCCTTTAACAGCTTTTGAGTATATCTGGTCTAACAACTTAAAAAAAAAAAAATTTAAAAAATCTAATTTCTTCTATTTATTTCGAACAACAACAAAGTGAACAACTTTTCTTTCTAGAAATTCGAATTTGTTTCTCTGAATTTTGAGTTACCTCTTCCAGATACACGTATCTCAGATATGTTGAGATTTCCCTTCCAGATACACATATCTCATATATGTCAATAGCTAGATACATTACAAATGTGTATCTATTTATGTAGCATAACAAAATTGCTCAATTAGTGGAATAAATCACTCCTTTAATAGCTTTTGAGAATCTCAGCATAACAACTTCCTAAAAATGTTTCAAAAATCTCAAAATACTTCCTTTCAATTTGTGAGAAACTGACTAAAACAATGTACATTTCATGTTTCTATTAAAATTTAAATAACAATGTATCTCAAAATAAACACAATATATCTGAGATAAATAAAAGTTGAAAGAATAATCCTAAAAATTAATATTCATTCCCTGTATCTACATATACATAACTAACAATGCATCTAAATTAAAACAGAATGTATACATAGATTAGATATATACAAAAATAGTCAGATACATTGTAATAACATAACAAATACATATGATAATATTAAGAGTACATAATAGAAAGACCAGATACATATGACAAGACTTGGATATATGATAGAACAAATTGTGTCAAAACTCGAATACATGACAAAACAAATTATGCCAGATGCATGCGTAAATTCAATTCAGTTGAAGAACTGAACTCTGTTTATTCTCAAATTATCGTTGATGTTTTGACCGATGGAAGCTCCATAGGAGGTCCTCATTTGTCCGTTGTTAGTGGAAATGACATTATATACAACTTTGAGGCTATGCCAAGTGACTATGATTGGGACATTGAAATTCTCTCTTCTGAATGTTCACTAATGTGTTTAGTATCACACATCAGTAACATAATATCTCTTACAATTAACAACCAATTACACACAGAAGTAATAATGATATCTTTTCCAGCCAAAAGCTAAGATCTCAAAACAAGACCTACAAATTATATAGAATCCACGCCGCCTTCAACTTGCTGTCGAGCTAGGTATCTCTTTCTTCTTTCCTTCTATAAAGCACAGAGGAGGGAAACTGTTTATAAGGCTGTTGTGCCTTTTGTTGATTTTCTGCATAAGGCACAGTTCAATGGTGTTGAAGATTGGGGGAAGTTGATGAGAGAGAAAGACATTTGATTGTTATTAAAACATTAATTATGGAGTTTAAATGTAAAGATAATTAATCAATTCTATTTTTAAGGGAGGTGAATATCTTATTGTATCTTTAATAATATATGGTATAAAATATTAAAAGTGATAATATATGTAATTATTTGAAAGTAGAGATAAAATATTAAAAGTGGTAATATATGTAACTATTTAATAGATGCTTGAGAAGATAAAAAAAATCAAAATTTGAATTTAAAATGTATAATATGAACACCTTATCATATGTTCAGATGCTAATTGAAACAAGCCGTAGTTTGCATACTTAAATAAAATTTATTGACAAATTTAATAAATTGACGATGTATTATCCCTTCATTCTTCTTTTCCTATGCTTGCCACTCTCCTCTTCATTTCTTTTTCAATTTTTATTTATTTACGTTAAATCAATGATAAGACAATATGTATTTTGTTATAAATGCATTAATGTGGATGTCTTCCGTAACTCTTTCTGAAGTTCACGTACGAAATAAATGAACACCATTGAATTCATGTAACCTGAAAAGACATTTTGTACTATAAATAGTCGATGATTATTCTATAAAATATACAATTGAAAAGCACAAAAGAAAGAAATAAGAAAGCATTCTCTCCCATATATATATATTGTCTTATATTATTCTATATTTCTAATATTTTATAATACGTTATCAGCACGAATCTCTAACCAATTGAGACCTACTTAATTCAGGATTATCTTTTTTCTAAAAGTTAATCAATTTTCTTTCCGAGTCAGGTATACATTTATATATTTATAACATCACTAATAAGACTTTTGTAAGTCTTTGATCTACAATTTAATTATTGCATATATAACTCATTTTGGTATTATTATGATACTTTACTAGGCAAAATAATAGATATGTTTCAGATTTATATAATTATGCTATTTATATGCTACTAACTTATAACTCTAAATTAAATACTAAGCAATATGATAGTATGCTAGTTAAAATACTCATAAGTATTTTGTTGTCATACTTTTATGATTAGTATATTTGTATGTCATAAAGAAGAATAGTATCGTATTAAATATGACTTGAAATTCTTACAAAACTTTGGCGTTAATATCTATTGAAACTAGTAATAAATATTGTAGAATAATTAGAAAATATATTAAATTTACCGTTTTAATACTTCATGAGTTTATATGTTTTTGTAACCTTTCATGTTAATGCATATAATATATTTTATACTCATTCTTAATCATTTGAAACATTAAATTATCTTTTATTATTAAAAAATCAACATCATTAACTCAACTATTTTTTGATAGTTTTCATCAGGTCAAATTTGTCAAAGCATGAATTTGTGGCACTTGACATTTCTGGAAAGAACTATTTGTCATGGGTATTTGATGCTAAAATTCACCTTACCGCTAAGGGTCTTGGTGATAGTATAATCGAAGGAAATAAAGCATCAAGTCAGGATAAAGCGAAAGCTATGATTTTCCTTTGTCATCATCTTGATGAAAGCCTGAAGGTTGAATACTTAACAGTAAAAGATCCACTTGAATTGTGGACAGATTTGAAAGGGAGGTATGACCACCTCAAGGCAACAGTATTGCCAGGGGCTCGTTATGAGTGGATGCATTTACGGTTTCAAGATTACAAAACCGCAATTGAATATAACTCTGTTGTGTTTAGAATCACTTCCCAATTGAAATTATGTGGGGAAACTATAAATGATGAGGACATGTTGGAAAAGACACTAACTACTTTCCATGCCTCTAATGTGATACTACAACAACAATACCGTGAAAAAGGTTTTCAGAAATATTTTGAATTGATCTCATGCCTTCTGGTGGCTGAGCAACATAATGCTCTTTTAATGAGAAATCATGAAGCCGGTCCCACTGGAACTGCTCCATTACCGAAAGCAAATGAGGTAGAAGCACACCGTCAGTCTGAAATAAGACAAATAATCAAGGCCACGATAATGTGTGTAGGCGTGGCAAGGGTAAAAGATGATATAATAATCGTCGAGGTGGTGGTCATAACGAAAGGGAGAACAATATGGGTTCTCAAAATAATCCTCCAAAAGGCAAGGGCGATCACTGTCATCGTTGTGGCCTTAAAGGTCATTGGAAAAATGAATGTCGGGCGCCTGAGTATTTTATCAAGCTGTATCAAAATTCCTTCAAAAGAAAAGGAAATAAAGGTGGTGCTTCCTCTTCTAATGTCTGAGTGGAGTCACATTTGACTCTCAAAGATGATGCTCAGGGTCTTCTCAGAAATATGATGAGAATGTTGAGGTAAATTTAGCATTGAAAGATGATGTTTTTGATTGGCTCGATGATATTACTCATCTAGAAGCTGAGGACTTCTTTGGGGATCGCAACTGAAGATTGATCATTGAATCGGGAAATGAATAATGTTGTTATGTGTTTTTAATATCTTACTTAAAGTTGATGTACTTAAATTTTCTTTTGTTAAGTTTCGTACTTCTTATTATGTATTTTTATTTTATGAAGATAAATAAAATTTCCTAGTCTTCAGTTGGATCCAAGATGGATAATGGAGATATGTGCTTTTGGACAGTGCCATAACCCATACGATATTAATGGAAAAGAAATATTTCTCTCATTTGGTTATGAAAAAGGCATATGTTAATACAATATTCGGTAGTACAAAATTGATTGAGGGCTCTGGAATAGCGGCCTTATTACTACCTGGAGGAACTTTATTGATAATTTATAATGCATTGTATTGTAGTAAGTTTCCAAGAAACTTGTTAAGTTTCAAGGTTATTCGCCAAAATGGCTATCATGTTGAGACTGCGAATGAAGGAAAGGTTGAATACCTTTATATTACTACAATAAATGCGGAGAAGAAACTGTGCATGAAAAATTACATGCACTTTCTTCTGGATTGTACCATACAAATATTGATACGGTTGAATCACATGCCATAGTAAAAAAATGTTAACTGATTCTAATGATTTTATCATTTGACATGACCAGTTGGGTCATCCCGGTTATAATATGATGCGCAGAATAATTGAGAATTCATATGGGCATACTTTGAAGAACCAAAATGTTCTTCAATCAAAGAAATTCTCTTGTGCTGCTTATTGTCAAGGAAAGTTGGTTATCAAACCATCAGTGGCTAAGGTTGGGGTGGAATCCCCTACATTTCTGGAATGGATACAGGTTGATATATGTGGGCCTATTCACCGCACATGTGAACCATTTAAATATCATATGGTCTTGATAGATGTATCTACAAAATAGTCACATGTGTGCTTATTATCAACTCGCAATATGACTTTTGCGAGGTTGTTGGCTCAAATAATAAGGTTAAAAGCACGATTTCTAGATTATGCAATAAAGACAATTAGTCTTGATAATGTTGGTGAGTTTACATCTCAAGCATTTAATGATTATTATTTGTCCACTGGGATAACAGTTGAACATCCTGTTGCACACTTTCATACTCTAAATGGTCTAGCAGGGTCATTGATTAAATGTCTCCAATTGATAGCTAGACCATTGTTGATGATGACAAAGTTGCCTGTTTCAATATGGGGGCATGCTATTTTGCATGCAGCGGCACTTGTGCACATAAGGCCAACCAGTTATCATGATATCTCCTCATTGCAATTGGTTTTTTGTCAGGAGCCAAACATTTCCCATTTTAGAATCTTTGGTTGTGTGATGTATGTTCCAATAGCTCCACCACAACGCACAAAAATGGGTCCCCAAAGAAGGTTGGGGATATATGTTGGGTATGAATCTCGTTCTATTATAAAATATTTGGAACCTAGAACTAGAGATTTATTTACTGCAAGGTTTGTTGATTGTCATTTTGATGAATCAGTATACCCAACATTAGGGGGAGAACAAAAGCAGTTGGAAAATGAGATAGATTGGAATTCACTTTCACTATCTCATTTAGATCCTCGAACAAATCAATATGAGCAAGAAGTTCAAAAGATAATATATTTGCAGAATATTGCAAATCAGCTATCGAATACATTTACTAACCTTCCACGAGTTACTAAATCATATATCCCAGCTGCTAATGCTTAAGTTCGAGTTGATGTCTCGATAGGACAAACTCTTAAGGCAAATGAGTTTGGACCACGCTTAAAACATGGTAGTCCAGTTGGTTCCAAGGATAAAACTCCTCGAAAAAGGAAAGGAATAAATGATCAAGATGATCATAATATGGAGGCAATTTCTCATGAAGAGCTTCGAGACATAATAAATGATGACACCACTGAGGAGATCCATGTACCTGAAAATAATAAGAATGAGGAAATCTCAATAAATTATGTCTCGACGAGAAAAAAGTGCTATCGAAATAATATTGTGGTGGATAATATTTTTGCCTATAATGTTGTAGTTGAAATAATGCAGCAAGATGAGGATTTGGAACCAAAATCTATCAATGAATGTAGACAGATAAATGATTGGTCAAAATGGAAGGAAGCAATTCGAGCAGAATTGGCTTCACTTGAAAAATGTGAAGTTTTTGAACCAATAGTGAAGGTGTCAAGCCAATGGGGTACAAATGAGTTTTTGTACGAAAACGCAATGAAAATGGTAAAGTCGTAAGATATAAAGCACGACTTGTGGCACAAATATTTTCGCAACGACCTGGCATTGATTATGAGGAGATATATTCTCCTGTGGTAGAAGCAATTACCTTCAGGTATCTAATAAATATGACAGGTCATGAAAACCTTGAAATGCATCTAATGGACATTGTCACAGCCTATTTATATGACTCACTAGACCAGAATATTTTTATGAAAATTCCTAAAGCACTCAAAGTGTCTGAAGCATATAAAAATTCAAAAGAAACTTGTTCAATAAAACTTCAGAAATCCTTATATGGATTGAAACAATCAGGGCGAACGTGGTATAATCGTCTTAGCGAATATTTGCTAAAGAAAGGGTATAAGAATGACCCTATTTGTCCTTGTATTTTTATACGAAGGGCACAACCTTAATTTTTAGTAATATCTATTTATGTTGATGACTTGAACATCATTGGAACTCTTAAAGAGCTTTCAAAAGCTCTCGAGTGTTTGAAGAAAGAATTTGAAATGAAAGATTTTGGTATGACAAAATTTTGTCTTGGCCTTCAGATCGAACATTTGGAAAATGGAATATTTATCCATCAATCAACATATACTAAAACGGTTTTGAAGCGATTTTATATGGATAAATCACACCCATTGAGTATCCCGATGGTTGTAAGATCTCTCAATATAAATAAAGATCCATTCCGACCTCAAGAAAAGGATGAAGAGCTTCTTGGTGATGAAACTCCATATCTCAGTGCTATTGGGGCACTAATGTACCTTGCCAATAATACCCGACTAGATATTATTTTCGCAGTGAGTTTACTGGCGAGATTCAGCTCATGTCCAACAAGAAGACATTGAAAAGGTGTTAAACATATATTCCGATATCTTCAAGGAACAATTGATATGGGATTGTTGTATTCTAATGCATCCAAGTCACAATGATCGGTTATGCAGATGCAGGATATTTGTCTGAACCACATAAAGCTCGATCTCAGACAGGTTATTTATTCACATATGGAGATACAACTATATCATGGTGTTCGATGAAGCAAATAATAGTTGCTACTTCTTCAAATCATGTAGAGATAATAGTCATTCATGAAGCCAGTCGAGAGTGTGTATGGTTGAGATCAATGACTCAACACATTTTGCAATTATGTGGTCTTTCTGTGCAAACAAAGATTCCAACAATATTGTATGAAGATAATGCTGCTTGCATAGCTCAATTAAAGGGAGGATATATCAAAGGAGACCAAATAAAGCATATTTCACATAAGTTCCATTTCACACATGATCTTCAACAAAGTGGTGAGATAAATGTTCAACAGACTCGTTCCAGTGATAATCTTGCAGATTTATTCACAAAAGCATTGCCAACGTCAACATTTGAGAAGCTAAGATATAAGATTGAAATGAGCGTCTCCGAGATATCAAATAAAGTTTTCATCAAGGAGAGTCAAATATGCGTTGTACTCTTTTTCCCTTAACTAAGGTTTTGTCCCATTGGGTTTTCCTGGTAAGGTTTTTAATGAGGCAGCACTCAAGGCGTATTACAAGATATGTGTAATCTTTTTCCTTCACTAAGCTTTTTCCCACTGGGTTTTTCCTAGTAAGGTTTTAACGAGGCACATTATCTATGGACATCCAAGGGGGAGTGTTATAAATGCATTAATGTGGATGTCTTCCGTAACTCTTTCTAAAGTTCATGTACGAAATAAATGAACACCATTGAATTCAAATAACCTGAAAAGACATTTTGTACTATAAATAGGCGATTATTATTCTATAAAATATATAATCAAAAAGTATAGAAGAAAGAAATAAGAAAGCATTCTCTCCCATATATATATTGTCTATATATTGTCTTATATTATTCTATACTTCTAATATTTTATAATATATTTATGTTACTCCATAATTATTACTTGCTCAATATCAATTTATTTGGCTTAATTTAGAGTCTGGTCAAATTAATCAATGTTCAGCGTGATTAAAATATAAAAATTCTATATTTTTTTTGGAATAAAATTCATATATTTAGAAATTATACAAAGAGTACTACTTATATTAGTAGGTGATAATAGATATTTTATGAAAGTAGTTGAGTTGCGCACAAATTATATTAGGATATAACAATTATTAAAAAAATAGTAACTACAATCTATCTATATATAATAGAAGAGGTAAAAAGTGGCATGTGTTAGCACCACAAAAAAATAAAATTACCAATTTTAAAAAATATATTTTTTTAAAAATATCCATCTATGTATAATATAGAGGCAAAAAGTGTCACGTGTCAGCACCACAAAGAAAAACAAAATTTACCAATTTTTTTTAAAAAATAATGTGATTTTAAAAAATGTTAGGTGTCACGTGTAAGCACACATAATTTTCAATACACAAATCATTTTTTAAAAAAAATTCAAAAGAAAAATTGTACATAACTATTGCCATATTTAATTTTTTAAAATATTAAACCAATTTTCTCATTGCCAACAATTATGTAAGATTTGAAGAGGGTGAATTCAATGAATGATAAGATAACTAACCTTCAAACTTTCATTGAATTCAATAGTTATTTACGGTTTCTCATTGCCATATTTAAACTTTAAACCAATCATTCATTGAATTCACCCTTCAACAACCACGTTCAATTTTCTTTCATATTTTCTCATTCAATTTCAATGGTACCAAAGACATAGAATAAGCGAACAGAAAGAAGTTAGCATAGGAGAAGAAGACCACCGTCACCAAGAAAACTTCGATGGAGAAGAAATCGAAGGTCAGGATTGAAGTGAAGGCTGTGCTTCCTTTGAGTGAGAGAGACATTGAAGTAAAAGTTATTTTTCACAAATACTACAATAAAAGAATTACAACGATGAAAGTACAACAACCGCAGATAAATGACAAACCTCAGATGGACTGCTTATTGGTAATTTTGCTAGACAGAGTTTGATTTGATTTTCTAAAATAAATGATATTTTAGTTACAAGATTCTTTATTACTCATTTTTCACTTAAAAAAAGAAAAGATGTCACTTAAAATGGGATGGAATGCATAAAATTTTATTGGCATCAAGTACCAAATATCGTATCGAATACAAAACAATATAAAATATATACCATATATCATACCAAATACCATAATATCAAAATTACGATATCAAAAATTTTGCTATGATATGGTAATTCAGTATATATCATACTATGCCCAACCCTAATCTCAAAGCTGCGGCTGAAAAGTCGTAAATCGACTCATAGACAGACAAAGACAATAAGTTGGATCCCACCGCACCATCTTCATACTCGTCCGTCAAATCATTGCTTTGATACTAGTTTGTTAGAAGAAAATTATCAATGAATACTCTTAATACAATGTGATATTATTTGCTTTATGCCAAGCCTACATGATTTTTCTCCAAAGGCATCACACCATTAAGAATAACAAATACCTTATAAGTAGCTCTTTTTTAAGAAAAAAGTGCACTTATTGGACACAAAGAGCAAACTAACTACTCGCATATAGTCCACCCTTAATCATGTCACAATCCAACCCACCGGGACATGTGGGTACCCACTCTAACACCTAGATAGGAGAATCCTTAACGCCCAAACTTAATCATAATATGTGAAAGTGAACAAAATATAAACTAAACATCCTACTAATATATTGAAAAGCTCTTACTTGATTTAAAACCAATGTTATTTGTAAAAGAAATACATTAACACTCCCCAAGGAACTAGTCTAAATAGGTACAATAGCCACTAAGATGATACAATTTATAAAGGAAATAAGGCACAACTCTCATCATAAGGAAAGAGGAGTAGAAGTTGTAAGAGATCACCATCACATTCACCTATGAAACATCACTGAATCCTGCAACCATACTATGCCAAGTGGCATATCAAGAGTAGTATCAGTACAAACAACACGTACTGGTAGGCATCATCGGTCGATCTAAACCTACCACATAATACAAAGTAGACATTCAGAAGAAAACATGCAATATGAAAAAGACACCGCCCCAAGTCTCTATCCACATGCTTTTACCACCCCAAGTATAATGCTCATAAACTGGTAAACTTTGATCCCAGCCTCCAACCTCATTACACTGTCATTTCTACCATTAAACATTCGGCCCTCTTGCCACTGTAAGTTTCCCAAGCCTACCCTTTATGCCACTCTAAGGGAGGCCTATCTGTTATGCTATTCTAAGACTTCCCAAGCCTACCTGTTATGCCACCCTAAGATTTCCCAAGCCTACCTTTTATGCCACTCTAAGGCTTCCCAAGCCTACCTTTTATGTTACCCTAAGGTTTTCTTAGCCTACTTGTTATGCCACCCTCATATCAAATCATAACCTAACCTTTTTATCACATAGAGGTTTTCCAAAACAAGATCACTACTAACTCTGTTAACCAAGCTACTACTCTCTCTCAAGTTCGCATGTCAACATCTTGGCCTTTTCGAACCAGTACCTAAAATTAGTGTCTTAGACCAACTCAGCCATCTTGACTCAAATCCCCTTATCAGATATGTTCTAAACACTGAACAATCATAGCTAGTCCAGCACTTAAATTATGCATCTGACCCTCGATCATCAGCCTGACTTAGTAACCACAACTTAGCAAAATAGATAACATACATTTATAATCATAAGTATAATATAGCCCGGACTCCAGTCCCCACCTTGAGTTGATAAGCACAATAATCTTGAACAATATCACCACAACAAGTCATATCTGATTCATTACTCCTTTCAAGTAACCCGAACCACCAAGGATCCTTAAAACATCATCCACAATGTTTAATATGCAAACCTAGTCTATACAAGAACCATCCCAACATTTAAACACAAACCTGACCACGCATGAACCAACATGTGACTAATATAACACAATAAACAAACTCGATTTTCTCATGGAACCCACACACAAATTGTTAGTGTACCGATGCGGTACCCGAGCCAACTAGAGTTAGTTTTCATATCATGCATGGTATCCGAGCCAACTGTTAGTATTCTTGTATCGACATGGTACTCGAGTCAACCAACAATCACAAATAATATGCATAATCACGTAGACTCCCAGACACAATATTATAAATCAACTAATACCTGGAACATGTCTCATATGATCATAATTATAAGAACTTAGACCTCTTATGGAACCACAATTATACATACCCGATCCTCTCACAGAATCCACACACAAATTATTAGTATACTGATGCGGTATCCGAGTCAACCAAAGTTAGTATTCATACCAGGCGTGGTACCCAAGCCAACCGTTAGTATTTTTGTACCAGCATGGTACCCGAGTCAACCTGTAATTATAAACAACATGCACAATCACATAGACAATGAACAATAACACTTGAAACCACAAGTAAAGTAAACAGGTTCATTGCATGAGATTATCATCATGATGTCATTTCATATCCTTCCTTATGTTTTCCCCCAACATGCATTGCACAAGTGATACTATAAAGCAATAGACATGCATACATACATAAATTGGAAAATATACAACCATCACCTATATATCAATAGCCCAATACTGAACCCCATTATGAGTACACATTTGTTCCCCGAAAATTACTTTCATAGTCCCATGAATTAATATTCTTCCCTTTCATTTAGTTTCCCTTGATTATCACAAGTCCTAAAAATAGCTATAACCCAGAACTTTCATAACACTTAACCTTACAATTACCACGAAACTACCTCAACAAGAAACGCAAGGTTAACAATCAAGAACTAGAGAACCACCCCCTAGTCATTATGTTTTCCCGCTTTAACAGCAATACACAATAACATTTAACCATCCAGACTCCGTGCCCGAAGGCCTATGTATAAAATCTCTCATCCATCTATAAGAATATTATGAAATAGAATACAGGTCTAACTATTCAATCAAAAAAAACTAGCCTACTTGGGTGCCAAGCAACTATTGCAGAAGTCTGATCTCCAACCTTGACTCCTTTTGTGAAATTTTGGCTTGTTCTTGGTTTAAAATAATAGTATAATACAAAATCAATCACAAATAACCTAAATATTTCTAAATTATATCATAATCCCAAACTCTAGGCCAAACTCATATGTTTTTAGCCCAAACTAGGGATTTTCCACCATTAATTCTGTAGTTAATTAAGGTGGAAACCGAGAAAAAGAATAAAGAAGAACTTATAAATAATGAAAGATAAGAACTATAAAGCAATGAAGAACAAGAAAGAAGAGAGAACTTTATTTGAAAGTGCAATATTATTCCACTGCCTAAGACTTACCTTTATAATAAAGAACTAACTTCATGGTCCTAAAGATCAGCAACAAATCTGTTGAAGATAAACAAACTTTTAAAGACTAAGTAAAGAATTTATTTGAGGAAAACTAAAGCTAATTTACTGCAGTAAATAAATAAAAGGCTACAGTCCTTAAACATAGCAACTAACACTCCTCCTTGGTTTAGGAACTGCTGATTACTAGCTTCTCTCTAAAAAACTCAAACTTTCCGAGAGAAAGGGGCTTGGTGAAAATGTCATCAACTTGCTCATCACTCTTACAATAAAGAAGCTTCACATCTCCATCTTTCTGCACGTCTCTTAAGAAAAATAACTTAATATTGAAATGCTTAGTTTTTGCATGAAATACTAGATTATTAGCAATAGAAATTGTAGCTTGGTTATCAATAAAAACATCAGTCCCTTCTTTTTGCTCCATATTCAGATTACACATAATTTTCCTCAACCATAGTGCTTAATTCACAGCTATTGTTGCAGCAATAATTCTGCCTCGGCGGTTGATTGTACTACTATATCTCGTTTCTTGGAATACCAAGAGAAGGCTCCTAACCCAAAATTGAAACAGAAACCTGAAGTACTCTTCATATCAAGTGCACCACCTCAATCACTATCGGAGAATCTGTTAAGTCTAAACTTCTGACTTTTGTGAAACTTAACACCATAGTTGATAGTTCTCTTGATGTATCTAACAATTCTTTTAGCTTCTCTCGAGTGTAAATCACTTGCACAATGCATGAACCGAGACAAAAAGCTCACTGCATACAAAATATCAGGCCTAGTTGCAGTCAAATACATTAAGCAGCCAATAAGACTTCTATAATATGCCTCATCCACATCTTCAGTCCTGTCATCTTTGAAAAACTTTTCCTTTTGGTTCATTGGAGTACACATAACTTTGCAGTCTTCCATATGAAACTTCGTTAGGATTTCTTGAGCATACTTTTTCTAGCAAATGAACACATTGTCTTCATTTTGTTTGATCTCCACTCCAATAAAGTACGCCATCAATCCAAGGTCTATCATTTCAAAGACCTTCATCATTTCTAAATTGAAGTCCTCAATTAGGCAAACCTTATTTCCCGTGACAAAGAGATTGTCAACATACAAAGAAATAATAAGTATGTCCGTACCTGAACACTAAATATAAAGTGTAGACTCAGATAGGCTCTTCTTGAAGCCTAAACTTAGCAAATGATCATCAATCTTGCTATACCAAGCTCTTGGTGCTTGCTTTAAACCATAGAGAGCTTTCTTTAGCAAATAAACCTTATTTTCTTGCCCCTTGACAACAAAACCATCTGGTTGCTCAACATAAATCTCCTCCTGGTGAAGATTATTGAGAAAGGCCGACATAACATCAAGTTGATAAACTTTCCAACTTTTTTCCGCTGCAATGGCTAGTAGTAATCTGATTGTGTCAAGTCGAGCAATTGGTGCGAAAGCTTCTGAGTAGTCTACTCCAAGATGTGAGTGTAACCTTTCACCACAAGCCTTGCTTTGTGTTTGTTGATGGAACCATTAGCATTTAGCTTTGTCTTGAAGACCCATTTTACACCAGTGATCTTTCTGTCTAGAGGTTTCTCAACAAGAACCCAGGTCTGATTTTTTTCGATCATCATCATCTCCTCCTTCATTGTTGCTACCCATTTGCCATCCCCTTCTGGTTCCTCATAGCCTGCGGGCTCACAAATTATAGTATTGCATCTCTAATAGACATCAGAGATCAACCACGTGCCTCTAACAAGAGGATCATCTACTAGATCTCTTGGATCTAATAGACTGTCAACTTGTGAATTATTTTCGGGCTTCTACCAATCCCAGTGCCGGTCCTCAATGAAGTGGACATCTCTACTTATGACAGTTTTCTCCACCTGAGGTTCATAGACCTTATATGCCTTGTAGAAAACAATGTAGTATCAAACTTATCTCTTTTAACCTGTGGTATATAAGAGAAACACAAGCATCCAAAAATTCTGAGAAATTGCAATGAGGGTTTATGACCATACCATGCTTCATATGGTGTTTTATCCTTTATAGATCTAGAAGGTAGTCTATTTTGCAACCAAAAAAAAAAGCAGTGCTGGAAGCCTCCGCCAGAACCTTTTTGGTAGATGTTTCTCGTCTAGCATGCACCTAGTCATCTCCATTATAGTTCTGTTTTTTCGCTCACTGACTCCATTTTTTTATGGAGTATAAGGGACTGTTAGCTGATGTTCTATACTAGCTTGTCATAGAGTAATTTGAACTGATTTGAAGTGTACTCCTTCCTATTATCAGACCTTAAAGTCTGAATTTTGTAGCCGCTTTGATTTTCCACCTTTGCATTAAAATTCCAAAACACATCAGCTACTTCTGACTTGAATTTTAAGAAAAAAATCCATGTCAGTCTTGTTAGATCATCAATAAATGTAATGTACTAAAGACTACCATTTAAAGATAGTGTTCTGTGAGGTCCACACAGGTCTGTATGAATGAGCTGAAGCTTTTTATATGCTCTCCAAGTTGTTTTGAGAAAGGGCAGCATGTTCATCTTTCCAAGTAAACAAGCTTGATTATCTTTCCACCAATTCTGCATTCATGGTAGATCATTCACAAGTTCCTTTCTTTGCACGATCATCATACCTTGATGATGAAAATGACCCATTCTTTTATGCCAAACTTTTGTAGAGTTGTCTGACATGACAAAAGTTGTCTGCTCTTCTTCCAAAGGATTGAGCGGGAAACACCCTCCCTCCATTTTGACCTTGAATATCTCATCGCCTGATGGATCTTCTATCACACAAGTTTTGTTTTTGAAGAACATATTGAATCCATTCTCCATTAATTAACCAACATTGGTAATGGCTATGGCGCCCTTGCCTTTCACAGCAAGACACTAACCATTTCCAACTCAACTTTCTTTGTCTCAGTGTTCCACAACTATTTGAATAACATCTTATCAGACGTCATGTGGTTAGAGAAACCACTATCAATTAACCAACTTTCCCTTGAATTTAGGCTTGTGAAACAAGTTGCAGCAAAGAGGTGATCTTTTTCTTCTCGATCAGCAACTTGAGCTTCAACTTCAGGCTGCTGAATTTTGGCTTTACAAATTACAGTTTCATGACCCTGTTGATTGCACTTGCTGCATTTTGCATCAGGTCTCCTCCAACATTTGAAATAAGGGTGACCTTTTTTTCCACAGTGCCGACAAGGAGGATAGTTAGCCTTCTTGCTTTTAGAAAAATTCTCACTACTCTGTCCTTGTATCTTTTTGTTCTGCTTCTTCTTGTTTCTTCCATCGTCTTGATATTTAACTAATAGTGCTCCTTCAATAAATCCTTCATGTCTCATTATACGATGTTGCTCTTGTGCTTGAAAAGCACTTAAGAGCTCTGCTAGTGTAATTTTGGACAAGTCCTTAGTATTTTCTAAGGTTGTAACAGTAGCCTCAAATCTTTCAGGTACCATTACAAGGATTTTCTCAACAATCCTTGATTCATTAAAAGTGGAACCCAATAATCTGACACGATTTGCTATATTAAGAAGTCGGTCAAAATACTCCTTTATGGTTTCACTTTCCTTCATCCTTTGCAGCTCAAACTCACACACTAAAATTTACCACTTGCATCCCTCGAATCCTTCCATTTCCTTCATACTCAGTCTTGAGATAATCCCATACCTCTTTTTGCTAAATTCAGGGAAATAATATGAGTAAAGATGGTGGATGAAACTGTTGTATACAAGCATGCATTTGCCTTTGATTTCATGGTTTTCCTTTCCTTGTAATTTTTAATCTGTGCCATTTTGGGATTATTTGGTAAGGGAACAATCTCGTAATCTTCTTCTGCAGCTTCCCAGATTTTTAAAGCTTCTAGATATGTCTGCATTCTAACTGCCCAAATTTCATAACTTTCTCCACTGAAAGCTGGTGGTACTATTAAAGGAAAACTTGCTTCTTCGTCCATGGAATGCACTAAAATAGATTAATGAACACATACAAGTCCCTCAAGAATAAAATGTTTTGATACCAATTGTAGTTAATTAAGGTGGAAACCCAGAAAAAGAACAAATGAGAACGTATGAATAATGAAAGATAAGAACTATAAAGCAATGAAAAATAAGAAAGAAGAGAGAACTTTATTTGAAAGTGCAATATTTTTCCACTACCTAAGACTTACATTTATAATAAAGAACTAACTTCATGGTCCTAAAGATCAGCAACAAATCTGCCGATGATAAACAAACTCCTAAAGACTAGGTAAAGAAGTTATTTGAGAAAAACTAAAGCTAATTTACTGCAGTAAATAAATAAAAGGCTGCAGTCCTAAAACATAGCAACTAATAAATTCACCCAAAAGTACAAATTTTATGGTTACATTAGTGCATGATAAATAAATAAAGAATAATCATTCTTAAAAATAGTTCAAAGTCGTATACCCTAAATGTCACGACCCAAGGTACCTCTTAGTCATGACATGGCGTACAAGCCCCGAAAGGCCTCATACAAACCACTTAGCATGCATCGTACAAGATAATAGCATTTTAAGAGTTCAAAAGACAATTCCATATCAAAAGAGTTTGCAAGGCATAGCGGAAGTCTAAACATATAGTCTCAAAGCCATCTAAAACTCATAAGAATAGAAAGAACGTTGGGACGTAACCCATACAAAGTCTTTAAAAGAAAGTAAATGTGACTACGTCCTCGAACATATGAGGACTCACCAATTCATCAAGGTCTCTAATATCACGAACTAGCCACGAGAAGATAGAGATGAGCTGGATCCTACACTTATAAGAAAATATAGGCAAGAGTATGCGTTAGTACAAAAATGTACCAAGTAAGATAATCATGCACACAGGTTGTAAAATCATGTGAAAAGGGACATTTTCATAACATGCAATGACCAAGCTAAACCATGAGAAAAGGGTTAGAAATCATAAGTTATAAATCATGATCAATGCAAGCTAAACATCTTTAATTTACTTGAGAAATACCTTAAAAGTCACTTTAGTTCATTATTGTGGGAGTCAGCCTTAACCGACATGTAAGACCACGTGAGCTATCAACATGGAATCCAGTGTCTACCCCACACCGAAAAGAGGTGTCCTACTTGACAAGGTAAGACCATAAAATTCTAGCTTAAGTGGATCCACTAGCTAATGTTTATCTAGACAATCATCCTATGGTGGCACATGGGTAATCGCCTCTTGTCCACTCGGTGCTAAGCACTATTGCCATGGAATAGTCCTAGTTCTATTTTCATAAGTAGACATGGGTAATCGCCTCTTGTCTATCATTAATCATAACTTCATAACTCATCATATCATTAGAAGACATGGGTGATCGCCTCTTGTCTTATCATTAGGGAACATGGGTAATCGCCTCTTGTCCCTCTCATTAGAATAGCTCCTTAGGAAACATGGGTAATTGCCTCTTGTTCGTTTCAAGTTCATAGTGTGAGTATTACGTGAGAAACCCTTTCACAACTCAACCACAACATAAATTTTACTTCAACTTTGATGCTTCAATCTCAAAGCAAGTCTTAAATCATCATAAATTTCATAAACTTCACCTTTGCATAGTTCATCATAACTCATAACTTGAAAACCATAGATTTCACATGGGCTCGTGAGAATTCATCTTAAAACATGCAACTCAATCCAATCTCATGTTTAGAAAACCATAAACAAAGCAATTTGATCATAGTTGAAAGAACCCACGTAAAAGAGGAAAATCTTAATTTTTGATTGAACATGCATACTTTCATAAAACCCATCTTTTGATCATTCATAATTCGTCATGAAATCATAGCTTTAGGGAACATAAATCATGCATGGGTTCATATGGATTTCATAAAATTCACCTCTTCATAATTCAACCCATCAACAAATCCTAATTTCGAAATTTGGGTGAAATCACATGGGTTCATGGGGATTCATCTTAATTCATGATATTCAACTCAATTCATGCTTCATAGTTCATAAAACAATCAATTAAATCAACATTGAAGAGAACCCATGGCATAGAAGAAAACTCTAACTTCAATGGAGAATTCCTAGTTTATAAATTTGAGAATTTGGGGACTCTATTGAGGGAAGGGCTCCATAGATGAAGACTATCATACCTTGAGGTTCAAAGCCCTTAAGCAATTTTGAGGAATGGAAGCTTGATTCTTGAACCCTAACTTGACCTCTTCTTCTTCATCTTCAAGCTTTTCTAGAAAGAGAATTATTTGGGAGAGGAGAGTTTTGGGAGTGATTTGGAAAAGTAGATTTTAGGCTTAAAAGGGCATATATAGTGTTAAGAATAGTAGGGAACCAACTTAGATTACTAATTAGACCATTTGGGGAAAAGACTAGAAGACCCCTTTTAAAAATTGGTTGGCTGCCCTACCTACTACATGACCTACGGTTGGTAGGTCAAGCTACTGATCGTTGGTGACCCACCGTAGGTCACTCTGGTTGGAGCCTTAAAATTCCATAAAAAATGACCCCAAAAACAGTAGCATCTACGACTCCACCAACCACTTGACCTACGGTTGGTAGGTCAACCAATGGGCAGTAGGTCAAGTCATGGGTCACCAAAATTTTCAAAAATTGAAGTTTTTCATTTTTTTCAAATTCGGGGTGTTACATTTTCTCCCCCTTGGGAACATTAGTCCTCGAATGAGATTCAAAACATCATAAGGAAGGTAAGACCAAGATCTAATAGCCCCAACATGCATGCAATCACGTAAATGCGCATATTTGAGGAGGAAACATCAACTTCAAGCTAAAGCATGTTCAAAACATTATTTCATAAGACATACATGCAAATTATACTCAAATGCACATAATCATGAAGAAATCAATCTAGCTAAATCATATCTTCGAAAATCAAAATTTTCATGAGCAAGCATGCATGAGGAAAACATGGGAATGACTAGAACACAAGAATTCTGAAAAGTGTAGCATGAAGGGCTAAGGCCTCAAGCGAGACCCGAAGGTAACGGAAAGAGATAGGGATACTAAGCCATCGCATCACCTCTGGCCTTTCACATACCACACCATAACAAGGAACCTTCCAAAATCAACATAGGTCTATTCACATATTTCAACCATAAAGCACACCATCTCACCCTTGGGAGCAAACCTCTCTAGTCTTTTCGAATCCATCTCCCTTGACTTAAGCATAACACCAAAGTCTTAACAACCACAAAACAATTGATACAAGTAAACACCGAAGAAGTCTCCACAAGGATTTCACAGTCGACCTTAAACACACTAACCACACATGAAGTCATATCATAGCCAACAAATCACTCAACATCAAACAATGCATAACCACGAGCTAAAAGACCATAACTTATGAATTACCGCATCCTGATATTGTCGAGTCTGAAGAGCATAAAACATATCTTGCTTCGGAACACTTGAAGCGGAACCACTAGGTTGAACTTGCCTACCTTCCCTTCCCTTAGCAGTAAGAAATGGACAATATTTCATCTTGTGACCACTCTTTCCACAACCAAAGCATGCATTTGAACCGGCTAAACACTTGCCTCTATGGCTTTTTCCACACCTTTGACACTCAGATACCCTTTGTTCACTAGAACCATTACCTTGGAAATGGTTATTTCCACCAGACCTTGAATGTGAAGAATCACCATCACCACTTCTTTCCCTCTTTGAATCCCTAGTTTTCTCCTTAAGCTTTTCTTCTTCTGTTTGTTGTGAATGAACCATCAAACGGGAGACATCCATCTCTTTAACAAGCATGGCGGTTAGGCATTCTTTGACCACCAAGTTGGAAGCACCCGACACAAACTTACTCATCCTTGCCCTTGGATCGGCGACCATAGTTGGAGCATACTTGGACAATTGTGCGAATTTCAAAGCATACTCTTTCACACTCATAACCCCTTGATGAAGGTTAATGAACTCAAGTACCTTTGCCTCCTTCATCTCAAGGGGAAAGAACCTATCAAGGAAAGCAACCTTAAACTCCTCCCAATTAAGAAGACCCGCATTAACGGCCCTCTCACTCTTCTATTGTTCGAACCACACTTGAGCAATACCTTTAAGTTGATAAGCGGCCAATTCCGCCTTTTCCACCAGCGTCACACCCATGATCATCAACACCTTGTATACTTCATCAATGAACTCTTTAGGATCTTCCTCAACCTTGGAACCATGAAACTCCGGAGGATTCATTTTAGTGAAGTCCCTCACTTTAGATGTCATCGTACCCACATTTGGGTTCACGGGAGCCACTACCTCTCAATTTTCTCAGGCCTTCATAGCTTGGGCTAATGCATGAAATGCGGCTCGAAACTCATCATTAGTCACTTCCTCGGCCAAAGGGTTGACCAACACTTAGGGAACCTCTTGTCTCACATTTGCACCAACATGTCTATTCCTTCTCACGGGATTCCTTCGTAAAGGCATATTCTGAAAAGCATAGATAGGAGTTAGGAGAGGAAGACCTATGAGGTTAAACTCTATCGCACGACTTTAGAATAATAAAGAAGTGGAGTTTCCTAAACATCTTATAGCCTCTCATTTATAAGTGTGGCGCGCTTCACACTCATGAACAAGACTCTACTCAACGTGGCTTATGAGACTTCCTAGGACCTTTCTTAAACCTTGGGCTCTGAATACCAAGTTTGTCACGACCCAAGGTACCCCCTAGACATCACATGGCATACAAGACCCCGAAAGACCTCATACAAGCCAATTAGCATGTATCGTACAAGATAATAGCATTTTAAGAGTTCAAAAGACAATTCCATATCAAACGAGTTTGCAAGGCATAGCGGAAGTCTAAACATATAGTCTCAAAGCCATCTAAAACTCATAAGAATAGAAAGAACGTTGGGACGTAACCCATACAAAGTCTTTAAAAGAAAGTAAATGTGGCTACGTCCTCGAACATATGAGGACTCACCAATTCTTCAAGGTCACTAATATCACGAACTAACCACGAGAAGATGGAGATGAGCCGGATCCTACACTTATAAGAAAATGTAGGCAAAAGTATGTGTTAGTACAAAAATGTACCAAGTATGATAACCATGCACATAGGTTGTAAAATCATGCAAAATGGGACATTTTCATAACATGCAATGACCAAGCTAAACTATAAGAAAAGGGTTAGAAATTATAAGTTATAAATCATGATCAATGCAATCTAAACATCTTTACTTTATTTGAGAAACACCTTAAAAGTCACTTTAGTTCATTATTGTGGGAGTTAGCCTTAACCGACATGTAAGACCACGTGAGCTATCAACATGGAATCCGGTGTCTATCCCACACCGAAAAGAGGTGTCCTACTTGACAAGGTAAGACCATAAAATTCTAGCTTAAGTGTATCCACTAGCTAATGTCTATCTAAACAATCATCCTATGGTGGCACATAGTTTATGGTACATGGGTAATCGCCTCTTGTCCCTCTCATTAGAATAGCTCCTTAGGAAAAATGGGTAATCGCCTCTTGTTCCTTTCAAGTTCATAGTGTGAGTATTATGTGAGAAACCCTTTCACAACTCAACCACCACATAAATTTTACTTCAACTTTGATGCTTCAATCTCAAAGCAAGTCTTAAATCATCATAAATTTCATAAACTTCACCTTTGCATAGTTCATCATAACTCATAACTTGAAAACCATAGATTTCACATGGGCTCGTGAGAATTCATCTTAAAACATGCAACTCAATCCAATATCATGTTTAGAAAACCATAAACAAAGCAATTTGATCATAGTTGAAAGAACCCACGTAAAAGAGGAAAATCTTAATTTTTGATTGAACATGCATACTTTCATAAAACCCATCTTTTGATCATTCATAATTCGTCATGAAATCATAGCTTTAGGAAACATAAATCATGCATGGGTTCATATGGATTTCATAAAATTCACCTCTTCATAATTCAACCCATCAACAAATCCTAATTTCGAAATTTGGGGGAAATCACATGGGTTCATGGGGATTCATCTTAATTCATGATATTCAACTCAATTCATGCTTCATAGTTCATAAAACAATCAATTAAATCAACATTGAAGAGAACCCATGGCATAGAAGAAAACTCTAACTTCAATGGAGAATTTCTAGTTTAATTTGAGAATTTGGGGACTCTATGGAGGGAAGGGCTCCATAGATGAAGATTATCATACCTTGAGGTTCAAAGCCATTACGCAATTTTGAGGAATGGAAGCTTGATTCTTGAACCCCTTACTTGACCTCTTCTTCCTCTTCTTCAAGCTTTTCTAGAGAGAGAATTATTTGGGAGAGGAGAGTTTTGGGAGTGATTTGGAAAAGTAGATTTTAGGCTTAAAAGGGCATATATAGTGTTAAGAATAGTAGAGAACCGACTTAGATTACTTATTAGACCATTTGGGGAAAAGACTAGAAGACCCTTTTTAAAAATTGGCCAGCTACCCTACCTACTACATGACCTACAGTTGGTAGGTCAAGCTACTGACCGTTGGTGACCAACCGTAGGTCACTCTGGTTGGAACCTTAAAATTCCATAAAAAATGACCCCAAAAATACTTAACTCCAATTGGCTACAATTGAAATTTATATGGTCATTTCTTAATTGCAATTCTAGCCATTTGACTCCACCTTTAACCTATTCTTTTAACCCCTTTTAAACTTCAATTTCATCCTAATTTTCAGTCCAATTCATATTCAATTACATCAGCCCATTTTCCACCAATTTTCAGCCCAACATTACATACAATTAGCAACCCAAACACATACGTACAATACATACATACGCGTCGCTACCATTCTTCCCCAATTACCTGGACAAACAACCCTCGTACTCGAGAGTATGCAGGTGGAGAAATCTCCATCCTCGCCCGTCCTTCTTGAATCAGACTGCTCTCCTCACTCCAATCCATTCCAATTTGTCGAAGTTTGAGTATGATTCAAACGATATTACTTATCGTTGAAGGAGTTTGAATTTCAAATTCTTTTTTGGCCTTATCTTTATTCAAAATTCTTCCATTTCCCTCTTTTTTTTCAAGCCCTAATCCCTCCTGTATAATCACCTCGTTCAAGTGCATAAAAAAGGGTTGGAGAGATAAGAGAAATATAGAAACATAGATTCATAAGAAGAAATTGATTGCTATAGTCACATAGTTTCAAGGTCCAAGTCCTAAGGTTTCCTCTAGAAGCTTCCATTGAAGCTTTCCGTCGGAGTTGCATGTTTGGAAGTTGAAGTCGCCACCTTTTCGTGTTTGTCATGTCTAGCAAGGTATTAGGTGTGAATTGATTTGTTCTTCATCTAGAATCAACCTAGTTAAGCATTGTTGCGTTATATTTGTTTTGTTTTCAAGCTGTAGATTTTTCGTGGTCTGTTACTGTTAGGTATCGACTTCAAATGGGGGTAGGAGTCTCAGCTATTTGGTATATTCTCGAGTAGTTTCCAGGATTGACTAAGGTGTCATGTCACTGCTTTGCTAACCATGATCTTTCATGTACTTATTTATTTTTGAAATGGTATGCTAGCTTTCTATTAAGTATTTAATAAATTAGATTTTGTTCCACAAACATGTTTGATTAGTGTCACGACCTAAAGTACCCCCTAGACGTGACATGGCATACAAGACCCGAAAGGCCTCATACAAGCCACTTAGCTTGCATAATACAAGATCATAGAAATTAAAGAGTTCAAAACACAACTCATTGTCACAAGAGCTTACAAAGCATCGCGGAAGTCTACATATAGTCTCAAAGTCATCTATTAAAGGAATAGAAAGAACGTTGGGAAGTAACTCGATACAAGTCCAAAAGTAAAAATATATAAAAGAATAACAAGGCAATGTCCTCGAACATATGAGGACTCACCAAGTCTTCAAGGCTCTTCTACTACAAGCTCTAGCCATGAGTGGACAGGGAGGAGTTGTCACGTCCTACATCAATAAATCAATGTAGGCAAGAGTATGTGTTAGTACAAACATGTACCAAGTATGATAACTATGCATAAAATCATAAGATCGTGATAAAAGGGGACACTTACATGACATGCAAAGACCAAGCTAAAACATGAGATAAAAGAGGTTAGAAATATAAGTCATAAAATCATGGTCAATGCAAGCTAAACATGCTTAAAACAAAACACATGTGAGATACCTTGAAAGTCACTTTAGTTCATTATTGTGGGAAATTACCTTCAACCGACATTCAAGACCATATGAGCTATAACATGGAATCCGGTGTCTACCCCACACCAAAAAGGAGTGTCCTACTTGCCAAGGTAAGACCATGAACTTCTTGCTTACGTGGACCCACTAGCTAATGTTTATCTAGACAATCATCCTATGGTGGTACATAGTTTATGGGACATGGGTAATCGTCACTTGTCCACTCGGTGCTAAGCATAATTCCCACAGAATAGTCATAAATCATAATTCATCTTATCTTTAGTAGACATGGGTAATAGCCTCTTGTCTATCCTTAGGGAACATGGGTAATCGCCTCTTGTCCCTTTCATTAGAATAGCTCCTTAACTTTGAGTAATTTGTGAGAAACTCTTTCACAACTCAACAACAACATCATTTATTCTTCAATCTCAAAGCAAAATCTCAAATCATCATAATTTCATAATTAAACATGCATATTTTCATAAAACCCATCTTTTAATCATTCATAACTTCATCATGAAATTAATAGCTTAGAAGACATAAATCATGCATGGGGTCATGTATCTTTATCTCAAAATCATTCAATTTCCCCAATTCATCTTTCATAGTTCAATACCTCATATTATGATCATAGTCTAGAAATCATAAAAACTCTTATGGGTTCATGGGAATTCAACTTAAAACATGCAATTTAGCTCGATTCATACATAATTAAACATAATTCAATCAATTAAATCATAATTTGAAAGATCCCACATGATAGAAGAAAATCCTAAATTCAATTGAGAATTTTTACTTTGAAAATTAGGGAATTTGGGGACCCTATGGAGGAAAGGGCTCCATAGGTGAAAGCTATCATACCTCAATGTCAAAAGCTTGAAATCAATGGAGGAATTGGAGACTTGCCCCTTCAAACTCTAGCTTTCTTCTTCTTCTTCTTTACTTATACAGAGAGAAATATTTGGAGAGGTTTTGGGAATAGTTGAGAAGTGATTAGGAAGGGTAGAAATTAGGCTTATAAGACTTATAAAGTGCTTAGGATTAAAGGGTAACTGACTTTACTTAGGAATTAAACAATTAAGGAAAAGACCTAAAGACCCATTTTTAAAACCAACTGACGACCCCCAAACCTACGACTTGACCAACGGTTGGTAGGTCAACCAACGAGTCGTAGGTCACACTGGAAATTACCAAAATCTGTCGAATTTCCCAGGCTAATCCACGACTCCACCTACGGTTGTTAGGTCAACCAACGAGCCATTAGTGATATCATTGGTACTGCCCCAAGGTTGAAATGCTGCCTTTTTCTCCCTTTTTAAAATCCAAGGTGTTACATTATCTCCCCTTTGGGAACATTCATGTTCGAATGAGAATCAAGACATCATAAGAAGGATAGGAACTTAATCTAACAACTCAACATGAATGTAACCACATAAATGTTCATATCCGAGGAGGAAACATCAACCCCAAGCTAAAGCATGTTCAAAACATCATTTCATGAAGGCCATATGCAACTCATACTCAAATGCACATAATCATGGAGAAATCAATCAAGTTAACTCATTTTCTCAAAATTTAAGCTTTTCATAAACATGCATAATTAAGGAATCATGGAAATAACTAGGACATATGAGACCAAAAGAGGGAACCATGAGGAACTAAATACCTCAAGCTAAGGTAGGAGTGGAGGGAAAGAGATGAGGATATCGGGATATCATATCGGCCTCGGCCACCCAAGTAGCGCCCTCAACTAATTGATTCCTCCAAAGAACCTTCACAGAAGAATTTTTCTTTATTCCTCAACCTTCGAACTTGCCAATCTAAATTCTTAACCGAAACTTCTTTATAAGAAATGCTATCCTTTTTACCAAGATTCTCTAATGGTACTATGGATGTCAGATCACCAACGCATTTCTTCTACAAGGAGACATGGAAAATCGGATGCACCAATGCCAAGTCATTAGGTAAGTCAAGTTCATAAGCAACCTTACCAATACGCCTCAAAATCTGATATGGGTCCACGTAACGGGGACCAAGCTTCCCTTTTTTCCCAAACCTCATTACACCCTTCAGGGGTGAAATTTTCAAGTAGACCCAATCATCAACTTCAAATTCTAAATCTCTCCTTCTAACATCGGCATAGGAATTTTGTCGACTTTGAGCCATTTTCAACCTTTCTATAATAAGCCGAACTTTCTCCATGGCCTCATATACCAAATCAGGACCTATCAATGCAACTTCACCAATTTCAAACCAACCTACAGGAGATCTACACTTCCTACCATAGAGAGCCTCAAATGGAGCCATACCAATACTCGAATGATAGCTATTATTATAGGCAAACTCGATCAAAGGAAAATGATTATCCCAATTACCCTTGAAATCAATCACACAAGCTCTCAACATGTCTTCCAAAGTTTAGATAGTACGTTCCGCTTGCTCATCGGTTTGAGGATGAAAAGACGTACTAAGCTTAACACGAGTACCAAGCCCCTTTTGGAAAGATCTCCAAAAATGTGAAGTGACTTGAGTACCACGATCGGAGATAATGGATAAAGGCATTCCATGCAACCTAACCATTTCTCTCAAGTACAACTTAGCATAGTCCTCCGCCGAGTAATAAACCTTGACGGGAATGAAATGGGCTGACTTCGTCATTCGATCTACAATAACCCAAATCGAGTCATGCTGCCGCCGAGTGCGTGTTAAACCAACAATAAAGTCCATGTTCAGATCTTCCCACTTCCAAGTAGGAATACTAATATCTTGGGACAAATCTCTCAACTTTTGATGCTCAACTTTCACTTGTTTACAATTAGGACACTTAGCCAAAAATTCCGCAATATCCTTCTTCATCCCATTTCAACAATAGACCTCCCGTAAATCATGGTACATCTTGGTGGCTCCCGGGTGAATGGAATATTGAGAACTATGGGCTTCTGATAGAATCTTCTTCCTCAAACTATCAACATTGGGAACACATAAACGACATTGATATCGAAGCACACCATCTCCCCCTCGGGAGAAAGCCTCAACGGACTTCTTGAGCACCGCTTCTTTCAACTCCATCAAGATTGGATCAAGACCTTGATTTGTTTTCACATCTGACACGAAGGATGATTCCGATCCATTACGAACAACCATCCCTCCTTTAGTGGAGTCAATCAGCTGAACACCCAATCGGGCCAATCTATGAACATCTCGAACCAATTCCTTCTTGCCATCCTCAATGTGAGAAACACTACCCATTAACACTCGACTAAGAGCATCCGCCACCACATTCGCCTTGCCGGGGTGATAGAGGACACTCATGTCAGAGTCCTTTAACAACTCAAGCCACCTCCTTTGGCGAAGATTTAGATCTTTTTGCTTGAACACGTACTGAAAACTCTTATAGTCGGTGAAGACATCTACATGGACACCAAACAAGTAATGCATCCAAATTTTTAGAGCAAACACAACCGCCGCTAGTTCTAAGTCATGGGTGGGATAGTTCTTTTCATGAATCTTAAGTTGCCTTGATGCATAAGCAATGACTTTCCCATTTTGCATAAGGATACACCCTAGTCCAATCCTTGAAGCGTCATAATAAACCACAAACCCATTGGATCCTTCCGGTAAGGTCAACACCGGAGCCGAGGTAAGTCTGTCTTTCAATTCTTGAAAACTTTTCTCACACGCTTCAGACCATGTGAACTTCACCTTCTTTTGGGTCAAAGCCATTAATGGAGAAGCAATCGAAGAGAACCCTTCAACAAACCTCCTATAATAACCAATCAAACCTAAGAAGCTTCGAATATCCGAAGGTGATAGAGGTCTAGGCCAATTCTTAACCGCATCCGTCTTCTTAGGATCTACCTCAATACCTTTATCGGAAACAATTTGACCAAGAAAAGCCATGGATCTTAGCCAAAACTCACACTTATCAAACTTTGCAAAGAGTTGTTGGTCCTTGAGGACTTGCAACACAATCCTCAAATGATCGGTATGCTCATCCTCACTCCTTGAGTAAATCAAAATATCATCAATGAACACAATCACGAACATATCAAGGTATTGTCTAAACACCCTATTCATCAAATCCATAAATGCGACCGGGGAATTTGTCAACCCAAACGACATTACCAAAAACTCGTAGTGGCCATACCTCGTCCGAAAAGCCGTCTTAGGGATGTCATCTTCCTTCACCCTCAATTGGTGATAACCCGAATGAAGATCGATCTTAGAGAAGTAACTCGCCCCTTGGAGTTGATCAAACAAGTTATCTATCCTTGGAAGAGGATAATTTTTCTTAATGGCAACTTTATTCAATTGTCGATAATCAATGCACATTCGAAGTGAACCATCCTTCTTTCGAACAAACAAAACTGGAGCATACCATGGAGAGATGCTCGGTCGGATGAAACCTTTATCCAACAAATCTTTCCATTGTTTCTTTAATTCCTTGAGTTCTACCGAAGCCATTCGGTAAGGAGGAATAGAGATAGGTTGCGTATCGAGGAGAACGTCAATATCGAAGTCTATTTCCCTTTCAGGAGGAACACCGGGTAGATTATCGGGAAATACTTCCAGAAACTCATTAACAAAGGGGACCGACTCAAGAGAGTAGGGGTTTTGGAATTCACATCCCTCACCCTAACAAGATGGTATATGCAATCCTTAGAAATCATCTTTCTAGCTTTAAGACAAGAAACAAACTGACCCTTAGGCATAAAGTTTCCCCCTTCCCACTCTAGGATAGGCTCATTTCAAAATTGAAACTTAACCACTCGGGTCCTACAATCAATAGAAGCATAACAAGAATGCAACCAATCCATCCCAAGGATAACATCAAAATCTAACATATCAAGCTCTACAAGATCAACATGGGTGACTTTATGGGATAAGGAAATGGAACAATTTCTATAGACTCTCTCAGCCACAATGGATTCACCAATAGGAGTAGAGACACAAAAAGGATCTAGCAATACATGCGGAAGAACATCAAATCTCATAGCCACATATGGCGTCACAAAAGACAAGGTAGCACCGGGGTCAAGCAAAGCATAAACATCAAGATGAAAGACCTTCAACATACCGGTAACCACATCAGGAGAACCCTCTTGCTCTTGACGAGTCTTAAGCGCATAGAATCAGTTTTGCTTCGGATTACCACTTGAACCCGTAGGATGTTGAGGTTGAGCCTATCGACGGCTATCTCCTTCACTCTTAGCCACTAAGGGACAATCTCTTATCTTGTGATCCATCATACCACAACCAAAACATTCATTGGAATCGGCTAGACATTTACCCTCATGCTTTTTCCCACACTTAGCATAAGTAGGCAATAGGGGTCCACCACCATTCCCTCCTTGGGGCTTAGGGTTAGACACCCTTTCTTTGTTGAACTTAGGAGGAGCATTGGAGGAACCTTGACTAGAAAACCTTTGCCGGGACCTAGAATGGCCATACTTATCGGACCTTGAATGAGAGAAATTACCATCACTGGTCTTAGCCCTCTTTGCCTCCCTAGACTTTTCCTTGAGTTTCTCTTCTTCTATTTGTTGGGCATGCACCATGAGAGGAGAAATGTTTGTATCATTAATAAGCATGGCGGTACGGTATTCCTTGACCACCATTTCGGACACCCCCAAAATGAACTTACTCATCCTTGCCCTAGGATCGGCAACCATAGTAGGAGCATATCGAGACAATCGTCTGAACTTCAAAGCATACTCCTTCACACTCATGTTTCCTTGATGAAGATTGATGAATTCAAGTACCTTTGCCTCCCTCATCTCAAGGGGAAAGAACCTATCAAGGAAAGCAACCTTGAACTTTTTCCAATCAAGAGGACCCGCATCATCCACCCTCTCACTCTTCTATTACTAAAACCACACTTGAGCCACACCCTTAAGTTGAGAAGCGGCAAACTCCACCTTTTCCTCCTGTGTCACACCCATGAGCATTAGCACCTTGTACACCTAATCAATGAACTCTTGAGGATCTTCCTCAACCTTAAAGCCATGAAACTCCGGAGGATTCATTCTAGTGAAGTCTCTCACTCTAGATGCCGCCGTACCACATTTGGGTTCACGGGAGCTACAACCTCCCTATTGGCTTGAGTCGTCATGGCTTGAGCTAATATTTGAAAAACAGCCCTAAACTCCACATTAGTCACTTGTTCGGCCAAAACTTGAGGAGCTTGAGGAGGAGCTTCTTGTCCCACATTCTCTCTCGCATTCCTTCTAGCATATGCCCTTCAAGTGGTCATATCATGAAAAGCATCGAATAGGGGTTAGGAGAGATATATAGAGTTAAACTCTCCTGAAAAGCATCGAATAGGGGTTAGGAGAGATATGTAGAGTTAAACTCTATCGCACGACTTTAAAATAATGAAAGAAGTGGAGTTTCCTAAACATCTTGTAGCCTCTCATTCATAAATATGACGTGATTCACACTCATGAACAATATTCTAATCGACGTGGCTTATGAGACTTCCTAGAACCTTTCTAAAACATTGTGCTCTGAATACCAAGTTTGTCAAGACCTAAAGTATCCCCTAGACGTGACATGGTGTACAAGGCCCCGAAAGGCCTTATACAAGCCACTTAGCATGCATAATACAAGATCATAGAAATTAAAGAGTTCAAAAGACAATTCATTTTCACAAGAGTTTACAAAGCATCGCGGAAGTCTACATATAGTCTCAAAGCCATCTATTAAAGGAATAGAAAGAACGTTGGGACGTAACCCAATACAAGTCCAAAAGTAAAGAAATATAAAAGAATAAAAAGGCAATGTCTTCGAATATATGAGGACTCACCAAGTCTTCAAGTCTCTTCTACTACAAGCTCTAGCCACGAGTGGACAGGGAGGAGTCATCACGTCCTACATCAATAAATCAATGTAGGCAAGAGTACGTGTTAGTACAAACATGTACCAAGTATGATAACTATGCATAAAATCATAAGATCATGATTAAAGGGGACACTTACATGACATGCAAAGACCAAGCTAAAACATGAGATAAAAGAGGTTAGAAATATAAGTCATAAAATCATGGTCAATGCAAGCTAAACATGCTTAAAACACATATGAGATATTTTGAAAGTCACTTTAGTTCATTATTGTGGTAAATTACCTTCAACCGACATTTAAGACCATGCGAGCTATAACATAGAATCCGGTATCTACCCCACACCGAAAAGGGGTGTCCGACTTGCCAAGGTAAGACCATGAACTTCTAGCTTACGTGGATCCACTAGCTAATGTCTATCTAGACAATCATCCTATGGTGGCACACAGTTTATGGGACATGGGTAATCGCCACTTGTCCACTCGTTGCTAAGCATAATTCCCACGGAATATTCATAAATCATAATTCATCTTATCTTTAGTAGACATGGGTAATCGCCTCTTGTCTATCATTAGGGAACATGGGTAATCGCCTCTTGTCCCTTTCATTAGAATAGCTCCTTAACTTTGATTCAAGTTTAGTTGAGAAAACCTTTCGACCCTTTATGAATCCTTTATTTGAGAAAAATCCTTTCACATTCATAGTTTGAGTAATTTGTGAGAAACCCTTTCACAACTCAACAACAACATCATTTATTCTTCAATCTCAAAGCAAAATCTCAAAGCATCATAATTTCATAATTGAACATGCATATTTTCATAAAACTCATCTTTTAATCATTCATAACTTCATCATGAAATTAATAGCTTAGAAGACATAAATCATGCATGGGCTCATGTATCTTTATCTCAAAATCATTCAATTTCCCCAATTCATCTTTCATAATTCAAAACCTCATATCATGATCATAGTCTAGAAATCATAAAAATTCTTATGGGTTCATGGGGATTCAACTTAAAACATGCAATTTAACTCGATTCATACATAATTGAACATAATTCAATCAATTAAATCATAATTTGAAAGATCCCACATGATAGGAGAAAACCCTAAATTCAATTGAGAATTCTTACTTTGAAAATTGGGGAATTTGGGGACCCTATGGAGGAAAGGGCTCCATAGGTAAAAGCTATCATACCTCAATACCAAAAGCTTGAAATCAATGGAGGAATTGGAGACTTACCCCTTCAAACCCTAGCTTTTTTTCTTCTTCTTCTTCTTTACTTCTAGAGAGAGAAATATTTGGAGAGTTTTTGGGAATAGTTGAGAAGTGATTAGGAAGGATAGAAATTAGGCTTATAAGACTTATATAGTGCTTAGGATTAGAGGGTAACCGAATTTACTTAGAATTAAACAATTAAGGAAAAGACCTAAAGACCCATTTTTAAAACCAGTTGACGACCCCCAACCTATGACTTGACCTACGGTTGGTAGGTCAACCAACGAGTCGTAGGTCCAAGTCGTAGGTCACACTGGAAATTGCCAAAACTTGCTGAATTTCCCAGGCTGATCCACGACTCCACCTACGGTTGGTAGGTCAACCAACGAACCGTAGGTGATGTCGTTGGTACTACCCCAAGGTTGAAATGTTGCCTTTTTCTCCCTTTTTAAAATTCGAGGTGTTACAATTAGTTGTCTAATGGATTGTAAGTGTACAGTGCCTATTCGAGTCCATGGAGTAGAATTTTGGCTTTGGTTTGGATCGTTTTAAGTACCAATTATATGTCTAATCTATATCTTCCATGTGACTCATCCTTATTGCTTTCCAATTTGCTAAAAGATGACTCAAAAGTTTTTTTTAGTTAATTTGCTTTGCTTTATTTGGCTGTCACTGCTTGGAATCGTTAATCTCTAATAAAGAGGGTATTTGATGACAAGAGCTGACTAACAGTGAATACAAACTCTTATGATAACCCTTCCATTGGCGAATGTGTTTAATCACCCTTCTTAGTTTGAATCGAATATATAAGCTATGGTGTTTCTTTAAGTAATGTATTCACTTTGATAAATGAAAAAGTGATCTGGTTTGAGATATGATTACATCCCCTTTACCTCCTTATTTATTTAATTAACTTCTTTTTATTTGAACTCAATACATGATTGTTCGTAGGGAAATTTAAATTATAGAATTCTATGAATTATTAAATTTGTCTCCAATAGACTATTTCTTTTAATTTCCTCATGTTAGTTTAAGTTCCAAAAGTTTTGTTTTACCTTAAGTTGGGTCTGATGTTATTTTTCTCTTTGAGTTTCACCTGCTAAGCATGAGGTTAGGCTGATGTTTTGGAGTTATTGTCACATAATAATTTGTTTATCACTGCTCCTTTAGAAAGTTGCTCTCTTACTCTGTTTCCTTAGATTGTGAATTTGATGTAATCATTAATTAAGTTGTCTTCTCTATGGTTGTAAGTGTTAAAGTTTAATTTATTTCCTATAGTTTACTGTTGGATTTGGAAATTTGCTTCTGGATATGTCTAGCTGGTTATTCTTCTAAATCTGCATTTTGTTCACTTAGTCGAAAGCTTAAGTGCTTAAAAATAACTCCTTTAAATCCTTAATTCATTCGTGTGTGCATTTTTTATGAGTCCTCGTATAAGTTTAAATATACATATATGCATATGGTTGGTTAGCTTAAAATGAATCCGATTTATCATTATTTACAACATGTGAGATTTTTTACTAATCTACCTTTCTTTTACTTACATGTAAAATCTTTTGAGTCCGTGATGGACTCTGTCCTTGCATCTTCTTGTTGGGCCAAAGGCCCATTATTATCGAGTCAACCTTACATGAATGAAAATGGGCTAATACAGGTCCATATATGCAACAACTTTAATAGTGTTTTAGAACAAGCTCAGGTTTGGGCTGCTAAGCCCAACAATTTGAATTTGGGCAAAGGGCCCAAATTTGAGATTATTTCTTCCTTCCTTTGTTATTATTTGTATTAACTCTAACATTTTGTTTGGTTTAATTTAATTAAATCTCTTAACGATGAACCTTTTGATATGTTAATTAAACCTTTTAAGTGATTTTACTTAATTATTGGTCTTATTTAGTCGCTTGTATAATAAAAATCCTTTCTTTTAAAAAATTATTTCAAATGCTCAAATTTTCATTTTTTACAAGGTTTACTTTCTCTCTAAGTTATTTCAAATGCTCAAGTTCATTTCTTTTATAATGATTCTTAAAATAACCTTTCTTTACTTAAAAAAAAAATTCAAGTTAGTCAAATAAAATCTTTTCAAGTCGTACGACAACCATGTGTTAGCGGACATTTCAAATACCTTAAAAACCTTCTCGAGATGTAAATAAGAATTCCGTACCTTCTCTAAATTTTCTAGGCTTAATTCTGTTAAGTCTTTAAAGTTAAGTTTTCTTAATTTTTTTGAAAAAGAATTAAGTGGTGACTCCTTAAAATTGATTTTTATCTTTAAAGTTTAAATCAATTTTAAACAAAACCGGTTATTTCTTAACTTAACAGTAGCCCGGACCGACCCCTTTTTTTGGTAACGATGGTAGGGATCATTACAAATCAACTCATTTTATTCATGTCGACTACTAAACCACGTTTTATTTTTGCTTCTTCAAAAATCAAAAGTAGAAGTCTTTTCTCTCGTTTTTCTCATTTAAGGAAGGAATTATGATATGCTTAAAAAATTAAATATAAGATCAAAATATATGTGGTGGGGTACCTATCGCCGGTAATGATGAGTCCAAAAAGGGGGGAAAACAAAATGGTGCAATTTTTTTTTGGATTGTTTTTTGGCAAACTAACTTTGAAGTTCTTAAAGTAGGTGGGATCTAACTTTAAAAATATAAGTGCATTTTTCATTTTAATAGAATAAACTGCATTACCAATCTAATAAAATAAAATATCTATCAAGGTGCATTGATGCCAGCTTCTCACTTTTGTTTTCCACAAGATGCCAATTCTCCTTAATCCAATAAGATTTGTAGGCTTTTACTTCTTTTAATTGACTATACCAAGGGTTGCTTCCATGTGAAGTAGATTGAATCAAATTCTTCATATGCACCAAACGAAAAATGAAAATGGTAAATATTCCTCTTGTTAGTTGCAGGTTGAGTCTCCTGGGCAGACAACTCCATACCAAAGCATCCACAAACGAAGAACACTCCCGATTCTACCATAGCATATTGACTTCTAAAACGTCCACTTGGTGGGTAGCAACTCTGTGGTGTTGCTGCAGATGTTCTATTTTAATCTTAGTGCATTCAAAAAAATAAAGGAAAACTTTAGACCAAGACGTCGAATTTGAAAGAAACTTCCTCAACTTACAAAATCAGTCAGCATTTATATTGTCTAAGCAATAAAGAATGACTTTTGAGTGCTTCAGCTGTCTTGACTCTCTTGCAATTTTAAGTTCAGGAATTTGCTTCCCCATGTACTAAAAAATGACACCAAATTTGAAGCATCAGTCTCCCATATGCCCTCACAAACACAAATCTTCAAGACTTTCAGGAAAACTGACTTGATTTTTTGAAGACTCACCAGCTCAAACATTTCCAAGCCCGAACAATACTCAAAGATGAAAGAGATAATCGGAAAAATATTTAGAGTCTGAAGCATGATTTCATCTAATTTTACATAAGATAGAGAAAGATTTCTCAAAGAATTGTTATTTACAACATCATTGGCTAACGAAAGAAGCAAAAGAGTGCAACTCTTTAGAATCAATTTTCCTAAAGATTTTACTGCCAAGGTTGTTAAAATAGGCATGGGGTATGATGTATAGTTAAGGACAAGATCTTTTACACTATTTTGAAGCGCAATGTTAGAATCACCCAAGAGCTTTGATAATTCAAACTTTTCTATAAGAACTTTTTCATTCCTATATATCTTCATGAAAGTCCACTATTTTTATATCGCCTTTGCAATTATGAACAATGAATTTCAAGTCCGAAAGAGTTGACCACGCTTGCAATCAGATTTTGGAGAGAATACTCATCTTGGTTGCTTCTTTAAAACTAAGAAAATAAAGTATTTTTTGAATGAGACATTCAGGCAATATATCAGCCATGATCTTCGACCGGTGTAATTATTTTCTCTTATTTTCTCTTTTTATTTCCCTTTTAGTGTTGGCTTGTGATTATAACATACAAGAATAATAACAATATAAGAATAGTACTAATCAGTTGCAACAAATTGAATGCACGCACTAATGCAATTTCGAATTTGGAAAGGCAAAAGAAAATGAGAGAGTGAAATTATACCTGATGTTTACCCAGTAAAATAATGGGGATGGTGGGGATGATTAACAGAGAACTGGATGTCGTGGGGTATTGACGTCGGTGATGGTGGAACCAAACTTGTGACTGCAAAAAGAATTTCTTGCCCTTAAAAAAAAAGGAAAATAGAATATTCACCGACTGATAAAAATGAACAAGATGATTAACAGAGAACTGGGCATCGTGGGGTATTGACGCCAGTGATGGTGGGTCCAAACTTGTGAGTAGAAAAAGAATTTTCTTGCCCTTCAAGAAAAGAGGGAAAAATGGAAGGTATACTGACGAAAATGGATGGGATGATTAACAGAGAACTGGGTATCATGGAGATACTGAGGCCGGTGATGGTGTGTCCAAACTTGTGAATGCAAAAATGGTTTCTTTCCTTTTAAGAAAAGAGGAGAAAACAGAATATTTACTGACCGATGAAAATGAACAGAATGATTAACAGAGAACTGAATGTTGTAGGGATACTGTCGCCGGTGATAGTGGCTCCAAACTTGTGAGTGCAAAAAGGGTTTTCTTGCCCTTCAAGAAAAGAAGGGGATACAGACTGGTTTAATTTATTATACATATATATTAGTATTCGTTCTACTTATATATAATATGAAAGGCAAAAAGTGTCATGTGTTAGCACCACAAAAAATAAAATTACCAATTTTTAAAAATTATATATGTAATTTTAAAAAATGTTAGGTGTCATATCTAAGCGCACAAATTTTTCAATACACAAATCATTTTAAAATAGAAAATTCAAAAGAAAAAATTGTACATATTGTTCTCATATTTAAAATATTAAATTATCAAACCAATTTTCTCATTGCCAACAATTATATACGCTTTGAAGAAGGGTGAATTCAGTAAATGATAAGATAATTAACCTACAAACTTTTATTGAATTCAACAGTTATATACTATTTCGTATTGCCATATTTAAACTTCAAATCAATCATTCATTGAATTCATCCTTCAACAACCACATTCAATTTTCTTTCATATTTTTTCATTTAATTTCAATGACACCAAAGACATAGAATAAGCCAATAGAGAAGAAGACCACCGTCATCAAGAAAGCTTCGGTGGAAAAGAAATCGAAGATCGAGATTGAAGTGAAAATTGTGTGTCCTTTGAGTGAGAGAGACATTGAAGTGAAATTTTTTCTTCACAAATATTACAATAAAAGATGGGAAAAGGCATAAATTCCCCCTGAACTTGTCTCCAAAAATCAGTTACACGCTTAAATTATTGTGGCGACCTATTACACGCTTAATCTTGTTCAAAGTGATATTAATACCCCCTTTCGAAGATAATCTCAGTTGTGTTAAAAGGTGTTGTACACGCGTTTTCACACGTAAATAATATTATTTTAATTTTTAAAACCTTTTTCCCTTGATATTTTCTTAAGACTTTTGCAAAAAAAAATCTGGGCATCTTCCTCCCCTCACCATACATATCTCTTTAAAATCCACTTTCTTCTTCCTTCTTCATTGTTTATAAATTGAAGGAAAAAATAAAAATTTGAAGAGAAAATAGGACACAATAAGTCGATTATGAAGTATAGAGATGTTGGCGATGGCGATAGGCGGTGGACAACACCATTGTTGCCGGTGGAACAAATAAAAATTTTCAGATCCGTAAAATTCTTTAAAAATCTTGATAACTATGTATGTAAATCGAGCATTTGATTAGTATTCTTTGAGGGTAATGATTAATAAAATATGCTATTGATGATTTGAGACATAAAAATGACATTGTGGTGGTCGTAGGTATTGCTCCGACGAGAATAGAGAAGACAAAGATTGAGAATTCATTTTCTTCGATGAACTTTTGATAAATTTAGGCAATATAATAATGGATTTTATGCATAAATTTCATAGGATTTTTAATAGAAGTCATTATCTTTCTCATTATTCTTTTTCGGTGACCTTCTCCGGCGAGTTCGAACGAAAAAATCATGAACTTTAAGTTGAAACTTTTTTACTTTTCGATGAAAGCCATCATTTTCTCTACTCCTTTCTATATTTTTTTAGAGTTCCTAGTGTTGGATATCCTTCCATCAAATAATCAATGGTGACAAATGCTGTGATTATTGAAGAAGAAGAACTCAAAATAAAGAAAAATGTAAAAGCTTTAAAGAAATTGGGGCCACTAATAAAAATATATAAAGAAAAAAAGAAAACTGACATAACTAATATATTAAAAATTATAATACTTATTTATATAATGACCAATAAAATAGTGCCACGTGTTCAAATTTGTCATTTTAACATATATTTTTTTCTTCTCACGCACTTTAAGAAAGGTGAAGACACTTTTTTTCCATGTCACCTTCTAAGGGGGTATTAATATCACTTTGAACAAGATTAGGTGTGTAATAGGTCATCACAATAGTTTGAGCGTGTAACTGACTTTTTGAAACAAATTTAAGGGGGAATTTATGTCTTTTTTACAACGATGAAAGCATGACAATCATAGGTAAATGATAAACCTCAGATGGACCTGCTTATTGGTAATTTTGCTAGACAAAGTTTGATTTAATTTTCTAAAATAAATAATATTTTACTTATAACATTCTTTGTTCCTCAATTTTTTTACTTAAAAAAGAAATGATGCCACTTAAAATGGGACGGAATGAGTAAAATTTTATTAGCATCAAGTATTAAATACCGTATCGAATATAAAAAAAATTAAAATGCATATCAAATACCATAATATCAAAATATCGATATCAAAAAAATTGATATGATATGGTAATTGGGTATGATATATACAATGCCCAATCCTATTTCAACGATATGGGTGAAAAGTCATAAATTGACTCATAAACAGACAAAGACACTAAGTTGGACCCCACCGTACCATCTTCATACTCATCGGTCAAACCATTGCTTTGATACTAGTTTGTTAAAAGAAAATAATCAAAAATACTCATGTGATATTATTTGATTTAGGCGAAGCCTACATGATTTTTTTTCCATACGCATCACACCATTAAAGAATAACAAACACCTTATAAGTAGCTTCTTGTTTTTTAAGAAAAAAGGACACTTATTGGATACAAAGAGCAAATTAATTAGGGTAAGTTACATAAATCACAGTGTAAAGATGAAATTATTATATATCTCTACTTTTTTTCTAATTACAATAATCCCTTAAAATTAACCCAATCCGGATACATTAATGAAAGCACGGATACATTAATACATTAATACGGATACATTATTAAAATAAAAATTAACTCAATCCGGATACATTAATGAAAGCGCGGATACATTAATACAAGCACGAATACTTTAATACAGATACATTATTAAAATAAAAATTAACTCAATCCGGATACATTAATGAAAGCGTGGATACATTAATACAAGCACGAATACATTAATACGGATAAATTATTAAAATAAAAATTAACCCAATCCGAATACATTAATGAAAGCGCGGATACATTAATACAAGCACGGATACATTAATACATTAATACATTAATACAGATATATTATTAAAATAAGGAATTTTAGTTATTTTTAAAAGATATAGGGGCAAATGGAAAATAATATACTTAAAGGTAAAGGTGTGTACTTTAGTAATTTTTCCAATTAATTATCTGCACATAGTCCACCCTTAATTAACTCACTTTATTAATGTCAACCTAAAGTAATTACCTCGCGTGCCGCCTTCCTAGCCTAGACAGTTCCTTAATGATGTAATGGCTATGAATATATTGTAGTAAATTGTTTATTCTTGTTGTTTGCAGCAACGCAAATTATATATAAAAATGGACGTTGATTATAAACCTAATATTGAGCATAATGTCAATTGTTGTGTCATTGTTGATTTACATGCTAATATGTAGACTTCCACCCCCATATTATTAGATATTTTCAATGATGAAAATCCAAATGTAACTCCATCCTTGATTTCGATGTTTTTAGAAGCAAAAATTTTGAGTTGATTTGAAATTTGTATGACTAAATTTTTATAATTGAAAGTAGATTCTACCATTATTGCCTCAATATGATGTAATGTTACTCTGAATTCCTACTTTTAAGATGTGGAAGGAGAATTGTAATTTTCTCCATTGATAGAATATTGTGGAATTGTGTGTTGATTTAAATTGGGGGAAGGACAATTGGGGAAGGAATTGTATTGGGGAAGGGAGCCAAGTTTTCCTTTTTTTAATTGTTAAAGGAAGGAAAGTCACATGCATGTAGTTATAGTTGGGAGAAATATCAACCAAGAGATATTACTTGTAATTAGTTTGAAGTATTAATTGTTAGGGGTATTTATCTGAAATTATTTTACTTCTATGGGGCATAGGCTAAGTTTTCTCCTCTTTTTTTCAAGCACCAACGTGAATTATTCTCACGCCCAATAATATTAATTCTAATATTACACAACCCTCCACTCTCTACAATATTGTTTTATCACTTTATCATATAAAGTAGTGTTAATTTTTTTTTATATAGTTTTTTCACTAATTTTTACAATAGTTAATTAACTGTACTAATATGAATAAGTTTATCAAACTACTGTTTAGGGGTGTGCAAGAACCGAACCGACCAATAAACCGAACCGAAAAAAAGGTTATTGGTTTATTGTTATTGGGTTGTTGGGTTAACGGTTATTTAATGGTTTTATAAAAACAATTATTGGGTTATCGGTTCGATATTGATTTTTTAATATTGAGTTATTGGATTAACCGATAACCCATTAAGAATATAATAAAATAATTTACTATTTAAGTTTTAGTCATACATAAATATCAAACAAAAAATATTAATATAATCACAATATTACTATAACTACAAGGACCCTAGACAATTAACACTACCTAACTTTGCTCTCTGCATTTACCTTTTAGATTTTAGTATTACTTTAGTCTTTAGCTTCACAATGTTAAAACTTGAAGAACTAAGAACGGCGACATCCAGATCAAAGTTGGGTCACAACTGGACTTCTTGGTTTTAATTAGTTTTAGTTTATAATTGACTAATAGTAGCTTTTGCATGATTGTAAATGTCTGCAATTTGATTAACATCAAGAATTCATATGTGTTTTGGCATTTATTGTTGCAATTTACAGTTTAATTTGTTTGTTTCGATGTATGCCTGTATCGTGTAAAATTGTTGGAGAAGTCATATATTTGTTTTGAAAGCATTTTCTTATTGGTTAAACCGAAAACCGAACCGTTAAAGACCAAAAACCGATAAACCGAAAACCGATAACAAATATCTTATTGGTTTGGTTATCGGTTTAGCATATTTAAAAATTGAAAACCGATAAACCGAACGGATAATACTTAAAACCGAACTGAACCGACCGATAAACACCCCTACTACTTTTAGTTTAATAGAACGCTTAATATAATTACTTTTGACAATTTAGTTATTTAAATAATATGTCCTTGAACAACAATATTTTAGTACTTACAAGTGAATGTTTACTTCCTCGTTTAAATCCAATCGAGGTGACCATCATTATTTCTAATTTTGACATTTGGATTATTTTCTTAAATGTCGACTCAATGTAAACAATTAAATTATGTCTCAGTCTTCTACTTTGATAATCATAAAAATTATGCAGTTGTAAAGAAAATACAGCAATTATGCCTCAATCCAAGACAATTTAAATTATCATTGATCCGACAATATATATTTTGTATTGGAAGCAATCAACTTAAGTATTTTAATTAAAAAACAAAGAGTGAGTATTTAGCTAAAATTCTACCTAATTTATGAAACTAGGTTTATTTTTATCCTTTAAATATAATCTTAAGTATTTTTAGACCTTATTTGATTTCATTAAAATTAAAATGCCTGAATTTGAATGCACATCTAAATAATTAAGAATTTAAAATGTTGTTTTAAGATTTGAACATTGAATGATTAACATTGTCTGTTTTTCAATATTTAAAGATGCATAATTTATTTATTCATAAACATGATAAATATACCATTCAAATGAAAAAGTAAGTAACATTAACAACATTTAATTTAATAAAATAAAATAAAATATTTATGTTCTCTAGTGATAGTAGAGATGGTTTGTAGTGATGGTGGTTTGTGTTAGTGATTAACAATGATGGTGATGGTAGTTGTGATGATAAAATTAAAGTGGTCGGTGTCGTAATGACTGGCGTGATAATAGTAATTGATAGTGATGGTAGTAGTTGTGATTGTGAAGTTGGTTGATGTTATAAGTTGATAGTGGTAACTAAAAAATGTTGGGTGGTTGACGATATGTTGGTGATAATTGGTGGTAGTGCTAGTTGTGATGGTGGAGGTGATTGGTAGTACATATTGACCATAGTGGTGATAGTGGATAATAGTAATAATGGAGGTGGTGACGACAAATGATATAATTAAAATGACAAAGGTGGTAGATGTGGTAGTGATTGACGCTAATGGCTGCTGATGTTGATTGTGATGACAGAGGTGGTTGGTGGTTGTGGCCGGCTGACGACAGTAATGGTGATAGTTGTGATGACAGAGGTTAATGGTGATAGCTAGTGATTGTGGATAGAGTGGTGATGAAAATGACCCACACAAAAATATACCTTAATGATATTAAAACTTTTTTTTTAAGATCTTAATGATTAAGACCTATCCAAGCTAAATAAGTGTTTAAATCTTAATGTAAATAAATTCACTTAATGAGCTAGGGTTAGTTTGGACTTTCACTAAGTATAAAATAAGGTCTTAGTCCCTTAAATTTGCTAAAATGGAGCACATTTGATCCAACTTACAAAATGGACTTAAAAATAATATTGACTGCTACAAAAAACACGATAAAAATTAACAAATAACACTGATCAACTTTTGGATTGATTCACTCGATCAATTTGATCTTAGATTTTTAATTCTTTTAAGGTCGGTTGATTCTTTTTGCCAGAATTTAGAAAAACAAAAAAAAACGATTAAGCTCGATCTATACTTTATAATCAAAATAAGTAATTTCAAATAAAATAAATTGATTGAGCTCGTTCAGCACTTCACCAATTTTATTTTAAAAGTTTGATCAGAACTTGATCAAAATATCGACCAAGCTCGATCAACTTTTTAAAATAAATATTTTTCTTTTGAAATAAATTCAAGGGAAAATGACTAAATTACACAGTTTGTTTTAAGTAAACTATTTTCCATATTTCCCTATATCTTTTAAAATCTCTAAAATCCCTTATTTTAATAATGTATCTGTATTAATGTATTAATGTATCCGCGCTTTCACTAATGTATCCGAATTGGGAAATCCATTATTTTAATAATATATTTGTATTAATGTATTAATGTTGTATGCGACTAAAGTTTCAATCCTGAAATATAACAATCAAGAAAGGAAAAGTAGCAAGCAAACAATAATATTTATATTTCAATTTGTGCGAAGGTTACAATCTTTATGAAATCTTTAAGAAAAAGATATGTAATCCCCTGATTATTCTCTTCACAATTGTTCTTGATTTGATGGAATACTTGTGGCTCAACACTTGGAGCGAAGACTTTGATTTGATGAAATACTTGCGGCTCAATACTTGGAGCGAAGACTTCTTGATATGTGGAAGACTTGCAAATCACCACTGAAGAGTAAGGATTCTCTATGTATTTCTCTTCTTCTTTTTCTTCTTTGGTCTTATGAAGACCCCTTTAAATAGTTGTGAGCTAGGGTTTTGGGGGTATTTCGGTCTTCAAGTAATTTTAGTGGATCTTGGGCTTGAAGAGCATGAATTGGGCTCATCTTGTCAACTTAATGGACTGACCCAAATATAATTTGGACTTTATTTAAATCATATATTTTGACTTAAATATTAATCCGACTTTATTAACCAATAATTTGACTTGGTCAATATATCATAAATTTATGGATTAATCCAAAGTTAATATGGATTTATCAATAAAATTTCACTGTCTACAAATGTATACGCGTTTTCACTAATGTTTCTGGATTGCTGTATTAATGTATTAATGAATCCGCGCTTTCACTAATGTATCCGGATTGCTGTATTAATGTATTAATGAATCCGCGCTTTCACTAATGTATCCGGATTGGGAAATCCCTTATTTTAATAATATATCTGTATTAATGTATCCGCGCTTTCACTAATGTATCCGAATTGGGTTAATTTTAAGGGATTGATGTAATTAGAAAAAAAGTAGGGATAGATAGTAATTTCATCTTTATACTATGTGATTTATGTAAGTTATACTAAATTCAATTGAGCCGAATTGGTCATACTAAAAATCATTGACCGAGTCGGTCGGTCAATTTTTTAATTTTCATGACTTTTGAAATTCGTGTTCTAATTTTTCTATTTCTACTTGTTTCTTCTTCTCTGATTTTCTTCATATCTTGTTATTGTTACTATTTATGATTTTATAATGGTTGTGCTTATACTTTATTTGAGTCGATGGTCTATTGGAAACAACATTTTTACTTGCACAAGATAGGGATAAAGTCTGCATACACACTGTCCTCTTCAAACTCCACTTGTGGAATTACACTGGGTATGTTGTATAATTTTTAGCGCAATACACGTTGATTTAGCCAAACGATTTTTGATCGGTATGAAAGTCAATTTTGTTTTTGGGTCACGTTTTTGTCACAATACAAAAAAAATTCAAATCATGATGACACCTATATCCAACCCGATAAGCAAATCATTTGTATATTATAATCCATTTTCATTTATTAATATGCATAAAGTAATTATAAACATTAATAAGTCATAAATATAATTTGAAAATAACATAAATGCAGAAAAATACTAGTGGTGTACAAAACTGAACCGAAATCGAACCAAATCGCAAATCGAGTCAAGCCGGAAAAAAACCCGACTAATGGTTTGGTTTGGTATTGAAAAAAAACCCGATTATACTTGGGTTGGTTTGGTTTTAACTAAAAAAAAGTCAACCCAAAACCAAACCAACCCGACATTATATATATAATTTTTAAATTTTATTTTATACATAAAAGTATTTACTTTAATGTAATTTCTAAATATTACTTATACGTTTTCATATTTTTTATCTTTTAACATATTTTTTCAAGTTTGCTGAGACTTAGAATTTTGAATGGTCCAATAAATGTTATAGTCCATAGATATTAGTAACTCTAATAAAGCACAATTCAAAATCGAATCAATACTAATCCTAATAAAAAAAAATCAATTAAACACTAAGATTGACAATAATGTTGAATATTCGTTCTTTAGGTTTACATTGGTTTAGACATTTTAAATATATAACCTAATTTTAATTTTTCTTTAATATTTAATCATGTAATTAATACTTATTAGACTTATTTTAGCATGATTTAGTACTTTTAAATTATGATCATTTTCATTATGACTTATCAATTTACAATATTTATTTTATACGATTTCATTATTATTTTTTATTGAATATTTTAGTGTCTTCACTCATATCATATGTTGTGTTATTTTCTTAAGAAACACCTTAGATAGTTGTATTTTGGTTGGACTAAAGAAATATTTGGAGCACAAGTTAATTATATGTTTGTATGAATACTTTACCGAAATCCAAAAACTCAAAAATATCCCAGGTTTATTAGTTTGATTTGATTTAAAAATTTGACACAAATGGTTTGGTTTGGTATTTGAAAAACCCGAACCAACTCGAAAAAATTTGAGATTGAAAAACCCAAAAAAATTCGAGTTTTATTAGTTTGATTTGGTTTATAAATTTTAAAATTTGACACAAATGGTTTGATTTAATATTTGAAAAACTCGAACCAACCTGATCATGTACACCCCTAAAAAACACAATCAAGATTTATTGATTTGAGTCAAGAGCACCTTACTGAACGTAAGTACAAGATTTCGACACCATAGTACCATACTATTTAGGGAAAATTGTGCATTATAACAAATTATTAATTCAAAATAAATGTTATAACCACGGTTTCATTTAATTCCAATTCTTAGAAAACTCTCTTTCCATTCACCTCTCTCCCCTCTCGCTAGAATCTCGCTTGCCAGTCTCCCTCGCCTCTCTCACTTTATACAAACACAAATGTATAAATTGTGTTTGTGTTTGTATAAAGCGAGAGAGATTGCATATACAAATACAAATACATATCTATCCGTCCTATACACTTATAATTATACAAATACAAATCGTCCCCTGCTCAGTTCTCTTTTGTCTTTCTCTCTCTCTCTCTCTCGCTTTATACAAACACAAAGTATACAAAATACATTGTATAATTTGTGTTTGTATAAAGCGCGAGAGAGATTTGATATACATATACAATGTATAATTTGTGTTTGTATAAAGCGCGAGAGAGATTTGATACAAATACAAATATTTTAACTCGATTCAATTGTATACAAATTCAAATTTTATGCAGATATACAAGCACAATCATTGATATACATACATAGTAGTTACATATATACAATTATCTATGTAATTGCTGCGATTTATACAAATCTGATGTTCCATAACAAACTATGTTTGCTATGAAGCGCAAATAGCAAAACTGTAGCTATAGAACGCTAATATGATTTTTATGTTTGTTAATCCTAAATTTTTTTCATATTAAAATGGGTTAAAATTAAAATCAGGTTGGGTCCTGATCCGCCCAAGTTTACTTTGGACTCAAATGGGCTAAAAATGGGGTTGGGTCTTGATCCGTCCAATTTGACCCGCTTAATCTCAATAATTTTAACATATTGATATTTAGCTTTTATAACCACAATTTGGTTTCAACTCAAATTTTTCTTTTAAAAAAAAAGTTACAAATGGATAGATAAATCAAATATATAAAATAGATAGTAATTCATACATTCAATATAGGAACATACATTATATCAATGCAAATAAAGAGTCTTAAAACGGGTTGAAATTGGAGATTAAATTGGGCTCAATTGAGGATTCTCTTAAAATAGGTTAAGGTTTGAATGAGTTGAGATTGAACCCAACTCAAATTATCTTGAGCCTAACCCTTAAAATTCTAAACAAATTAGACAGATTACCTATAGTTGGGCTCATTTTTGACACCCCTAGTAAAAGAGGTTCTAATATTCAACAAATTTACGTAAAGTTACGAGAATAATATTTCTATGGTTTCTACTAGGTGTCTTATAACGGTGCTATGTATTTTGTAAAACACAAGGGAAAATTGTCTTTCAAATTTAGGAGCTGATTCAAGCTAATTTAACACAATTTTTTTGTTGAGTCAAATGAATAATGTGAGAATGATTGGTCGGTATTATTTGGAACAAGGTAGGAACGACATTCATGGTGGACAAGACGAGAGAAGTGAGACTGAGATAGTTTAGATATGTGAAGAGAAGATGCGTGGATGCAACCACTGAGAAGGTGCAAGAGGCTGGTTATAGGGGGTACGTGGAGAGACAGGGGTAAACCAAAAAAATAGTGGGGAGAGGTGATAAGACAGGATATGACGCAATTTTAGATTACCGAGGACATGGCCTTAGATAGAAGGGTGTGGAGGACACGTACTAGGATAGATGGTTATTAGGTAGCGTAGTATTGTCTTGCTTAGAGTGGTTGGTGTTTGCTTGTGTACTAGTTGTATTACTGTAGTTCTTGTTTTGATATCCATAAGTATTTATTATTGTTTTCAATAATCTATCCTAGTAGGTTCTTTATTGTGTTTCGATCCTTGCACTATTTTATTGTTGTTGTTGCTCCCTTCTAGTAGACTTTACATTGTTTTCTTATATCTCACTTGTGAGATATCGCAGAAAATTCCAGTAAAAAGGCAACAGGCTTTGATAACATTGGAGAGGAATTCAAATTAGGATAAATTCAAATGTGAAATGTAAAGATCTGAGATAAGTCCTTTTTCTCTTACTATTTTGATAGAGGAGACTGCCCACACTGAACACCAACCATCAACTATACCTGATCAAATCAAGATCTTCGTTTGTTCTTTTTTAGGATTTACTACACACTTCACTAGGTATATTGATGTTTGTTGTTGGTATTATTCCCACTAATGAGGGGTAGAATCTACATAATTTCTAACTGTGCCTTGTCTGCGAAACCAACCAAAAAAAGGATAACTAAGGACAGGACATCAAATCCGTTAACAATTTTGACAAAAAGACATTAACTAACTAATTAAGGACATCACTCGATTAACAATTTTGACAATAAGACATTCTTCTTCACTCTCATTACTTATAATGGTATAAATTACATAGGGATTTTTCCTGCATAATAATCTGTGAACTAAATATTTCGATCTTATTCTTTCTTTTATATATGTAGCCTAAACCATTTTTGTATGTATAACGGTCCATAAATGTTCTGAATATAAATCTGAGAAAGGAGCCTGAATGCTGCTGCTGCATCATTAACGGGGACAACACGGGATTTATGCAGAATTTTTTCACAAAACTCCAAAGCTTAGGCAACGATTGGGTAGGATGCGCAAGTTGCAACACCACACATGTTCTTTCCCATCTCCATTTTGAAGTATCCATCCTCACCCCAATCGGCTCCCCATGAGTTCTTTATGAGCCAATAGGGAACGCCATTTTCAACAGCGTAACCCACAGCAAGAACAGCATGGTTTACGTCCTGCCAATGAAACAGCCAGTGTTTGTAATATTGTCCATATAGGCCTATTTAGGTGATAATAGATACTTGCATCTTCTCAGGTTATTCGGGACAGATGACTTACCATGGCAGTGTCGCCACATTCAGTGCTGGTGTAAACTCCGCTCTTGTACTGTTTGAAACCTTTTATCACCTCAAACGCAACACTAACAGGCCTAACCAATGCAACTGCGTATTTCAGTTCATCTTCAGCACCCTGTAATTACACATATCTTAATCAAAAGTCTAACCAATGCTTATTTAACCATTCAGGTAATTGGTAAAAGCAGCAGCTCAATAAGTTTAACAAATGGGCTCACTGGAAAAAAGTTGGTTCCATCCCGGGGAAATTAAAGAGATTTTAATTACCAGGGTAATATTGACAGAATCAAGGACTTGGATACCAATATTTGCTTGTGAGAATTTACATATGTCATTCTTGCCGGTGTATGGATATGCTTCTTCAGTGTCAAGACCACCATTGAATTTAATGTACTCAAAGGCTTGTGATGGCAACCCTCCATGGCAGCCAAAGTTATTAAAAGCTCCAGCACAGTCCACAAGCTGCTGCTCTGACAGAGAGATTCCCTTCCCAAATGCTTGGGCATAAGCTGCCTCTAGTGCACCAGTAGTGCTGCCAAAATCCCACATATATATGCCTGCTCCATTAGATTTCAATTTTTAAGAGTCCAACATGATTTTAACTAATTCTCACCTGAATGTCCAGCAAGATCCGCACTTGCCCTGTGCCTTCACTGGGCTAACAATACCATCTTCCCTCCAGTCTTTCTATAATCACAAAATTGGAAATTTGGTGTTCGTTAGGATCAACCAATTCTACACACTAATTAACGCAGCACAGGATCAATGGATGTTTAGTGTTTCTATGTTTATTATAGCATCATTCAACTCAGTGCACTCTACCATCTTGGAAATAATAAAGCATTACATACAAACTAGTTTAATTAACTCTAATGAGTAACTCCAGAAATATATAACCATAAAGGATCGGAGTTCATTCTGATTGGACATACCGTCTCTGGCAAAACGACATTAGTGAGTTTGAGATTGCCCTTTGTGGTGGCAGAACAGTTTTGAGATGCCCCCAACTTGTGTCTACGGAACTCATCCCATGTTAGGTCGGTAAACTCTGCCATGAAACATAATAGAAATCGATAAACAACAATTAGAGCCATAACAGAACAACTAGATTGATCATAAGTTGCAAACTCTTATCCAAACATATATAATGAATATAAGAATTCAATTGAGAATTGTTTATTTAGCTAGATTAGTTACTAAGTACAATAAAGAAAGAAGTTAACTTCTACATAGTGATTTTTTTTTACATCATAGTTCATAGTAAGTTTTTGTAATTTAAAAACCTGCTATAACAAATCAATAAGTGTGAACAAGAAAATGTTTTCCAAAAAGTATTACCATTGACACCGAGTTTGTATGATAGTCCTTTCCTGTTATGCGATCGGATCATCTTCAAATTGTCCAAAAATATCTCGAACCTTTGCTTGATCTCTTCCACGGACTCGTATATTTTCCTATGCCTTTTATAAACATTCAAAAATACAACAATATTAGTATAATTATAAAAGCAAAACGAAAAGAGAAATCGATCTCATTGTGAATTTAGTAACCTGATAGCAAAGCGAGCGAAGGAGAGAGCATTGCAAGTCCGGCCGACAACTTGGAGAATTCCGTTCTCCAGCTCTTCGGAAACTACGACTTGCCTGATCGGATTCTCATCGGCGAAGGTCGCCGGTCCGGCAAGTGCAGCAGCGAACAGGCCGGCGACGAGAACCAATAGGAGTGAGAGACGTGACATTGTAATCATTTTAATGTGGGAAGGGGATTGGGTGGATATGAAGACTGGTGGGAATAGAGGAGAATTTATTGAGGTTTATGGGGCCCATTTGAAAAGACGATATTTCCTTTTTTCTTTCTTTTCGGTGGTGCATATTCCATTAATTTGAATCGCATCACATATAATTTTATCCCAAAGGAAGCTCCTTATCAAAATAAAATTTATATCTAACACTCAAATCGAAATCGAACAAATATTTAAGTAAGTAAATGAAAAGTAGAAACTAGTTGACAAGATCTTATGGGAGGATCTTCAAGTGGGATTATATGTAGGTGTCAAAAATGAGCTCAAATATAAATAAAATATTCATCCGTCCAGAATTTTAAGGGTTGAGGTTAAGATAATTTGAATTTGGTTCAATTTTAACTCATTCAAGTCTTAATCTATTTAAAAAGAATCCTCAATTAAGTCCAATTTTCAACCTATTTTAAGACTCTTTATTTGCATTAATATAATATTTGATTACTATCTATTTTATATCTTTTAGGATTTATTTATCAATTTGTAACTTTTTAAAAAAAATTCTTGAGATAAAATTCAAATTGTGGTTACAAAAGTTAAATATTAACATGTTAAAATTATTGAGATTAAGCGGATCAAATTGGGCGATCATGACCCAACCCATTTTTTAGCATATTTGAGCTCAACCCATTTGAGCCCAAAGTAAACTTGGGCGAGTCATGATCCAATCTGATTTTTATTTTTAACTCATTTTAATATCTCGAATTTCAACATAACTCACTCATTTGATACCCCTAATCATATGCGTTTGACGTGCTCGCAAACATAAATAACATGGCGTAGTGGATGACCTTAATTTTTTGTTATGGGATCCGTTAGGAAGTTTGAAATTAGTTACTCTTACATAATATGGGAGTACCCCATTTGTTATTGTCTTTTTTTCTTAGTTTTTTCTCATTTTTTAAATACAATATAAAAATAGGCAAAAAAAAGAAGAAGAAGTTATTTGGTGGAGCAACCCAAATAGTGATTGATGACCTTATAGAAAGGGTTGAAGAAGAGTAATTGAGCTATATATTAAACCATGATCAACGTCTGTGAGAAGTAGAAAAGCTAATTTATAAATTTAATATGTAGTAATTGATCTACATATTAAACAAAGGTGTGATCACCAGCTCATGTTCATTTTGGTCATGGGCATAACTTTTATATTAAAGAATTAATTTTCTTTCCTTCTATAATTTATAATAAAGTATATCATAATATTTGTGATATACTAAAAGTATTTGATTAATGATCGCTTATATTAAAAAAAAATCTTTATTTCTTTCAAATTTTTCATAGAAGTGAGTTATATGTGATATTTATAATTTATCCAATCATATATGAGCACGTTCTTATCTATAACTTTTATCACATATCAACACATTCATTTTTAAGAATGTTTGAATATTCAATATGATTATCACAAATCTCATTCTCTTTAAGGAGTAGATTAAAATAATTTGTATGTGCTTCATAAATTTACATTTTCATGCCTTGAATTTGATCATATTTGCATGACACACCTCAACATCACTTTAACAGGTTAAGTGCACGATCACTTTATATTCCTTCATTTTGATGGAGGATTTATAAAACTTATCAAATTATCTCGCATGATAACCGATTAACTGTATGCCCAATACTTTTCAAACCAAATTGAAGATAATTATTCTCTTCACATTTTTGAAGAGACGTTTTAAGAACCCATAATGTTCTTCTTTTTACCAAAAAAAAAAAGGAAAATTTTTCAAAATGTCAATATTTTAACATTTAATGGGACCTCTTATCAACATTTTCAATATTTATTAAAAATGTCAATATTTTAGTTTGTTATTCTTCTGATTTATATATTTTTTATTTGTTTGATTTGAAAGAATACAATCATTTAATAACATAAATGAGAAAATCACGGGAGAGAATATTTTTAAAAAATGAACATATCTCTTAAAATTCTCATCAGTTATAATTTCAAAAGTAATTGATTGTATTCATTCCAATATGTATATATGATATGTGTCTTTGTATTCATTATAGTTTTCATGTTTGGGTTTGAATAATAGCATCTGTATTTCTTCATTAGTTTGTATTCATTCCAATAGGTATACCAAATGGATTCGTAGTTATTTAAGAAACATATTTGTATCCATATACTTATGTAAACTCGTGTTCATTCATAAATGATACAACATTGGTTTGCATATTTTTCAAAAAACGTATATTCTTTCTTAAAATTCCAACAAAATTTGTATTCCAATCATCAAAACATACAAATTTACAATCATAGTTACAATCAAAATTTGTATTTTAAAAAATTATATTTTATGACAAAAATGTATTTCTTATCTGTTATGTATTCCAAAAATATATTATATTCAATGTCTAATTTATAGAACATCTACTAAACAGGATTCCATATTGTTTTGTATTCCAAGCATCCAACATACAAAAAAATCAAAACAATTCAATAATTCTTTGTTTGTATCCCAAACAGATTACATATTTAAAAAAATGTATTTTTTTACTTTGAAATATGACTGGTGATTCTGTACTTTCATCTCCTTTGGGTCCTTCTACATGTGAGAAAGATGCAAAAGTACTTCAATTCATTGAAGAGATGACTAGAATTGTTGATGTCATCCAACAAAGTGTCCTGAATGAGATATTGACCCGAAACTCCTAGATTGAATACCGCAGTGGCCGTCAAACCTTTAAATTCAATATTCGGATAGTAACTTATGAAGATTTTTAGGTGAAGATCCAACATACAAAATACAATCCAGATCCATTTTCGAATCACTTTTCCAATAGCCATTTTCGAATCACTTCCAAACAAATTAAATAATCGGCAGTTAATGAATACTTGATTGTTTTTGTATTTCACCGATAATCTCAAAGTTCAATGAAATCATTTGAATTCACATCGAAATTCCAATCGATAATTTCAAATTTTTCTTCTCTAATGGAAACAATCGCAAATCAGTCGAATTCACCTCGACAAAAGGTTGAAAATATTTTGAATGACTTCTGAGATTTCTTAGAAAAATGGAGGAATTTGATTTTAAAAAGCCAAGGTTTAAATTACTTGGAGATATGGAATAATGGAAGAAATGTGAGAGAGAGAAAGAGAAAAGGATAGAATTTGGGTAACAAATTTAGAGAGAGAAAAGTGGGTAGTGCGATCTTTTATTTTTTCCTTTCACCCGTAATTGAGTCAAAAAGTAAGCCCAATTTGAGAAATAAAAGGAAGGTAAATGAATTATATTATGATACATTTTATTTGCTAAAAATATTGACATTTTTAATAATTATTTTAAAATATAGATATTTTTAATAATTATGTTAGGATTTTGACTAGTTAGCTACTTTATCCAAAAAAAATTATACTTAAAACTCAAATCCAAAACCAAGCAGATATTTAAGTGAGTAAAAAATAAAAACTTGTTGAAAATATCTTATGGGATCCAAGTGGGATTATATGCGTTGACGTGCTCGCAAACATGAATAACATGACGTACTGGATGACCTTATTTTTTTTGTTATCTGTTGGAAGTTTGAAAGTAGTTACTCCTACATAATATATGGGAGTATCCCATGTCGATTTATCTTTTCTTCTTCTTTTTTTTACATTTTTTAAATACAATATAAAAATAGGCAAAAAAAAAAAAGAAGTAGAAAAATATTAATTTATAAATTTAATATGTAGTAATTGAGAAACATACTCCATTCGTTCACCTTTACTTGTCACATTTTGACTTGGTACACCCATTAGGAAAATAATTATTGATATATGTATTTTACCAAACTATCCATATTAAATGATGTTTAGTATTAAATCTTGAAAAATGATTTGAAGAAAAAATATTTAATGCTAAGGGTAAACATGGAAAAATATAATTGTCTTTTCTTGATATGTCAAAAGTGACAAAGTAAAAATGAAAATCTATTTTAGAAAAAAGTGACAAGTAAAAGTGAACGGAGAGAGTATTAAACAAAAGGTGTGATCGATAACCACCCCACGTCCTTTTATAAATTTATTAATGGGTTGTTTGGTTGGAGGAATTGAAAAGATGATCTCCACATAATTAATTATACCGAGTTTGGTTGGTGATTGAGAGAATTTTTATTAGATTAATATAATATTAGGTTGATAGTATTAAATAATATTCAATATTCTCTTCTTTCGTCTTATATTAATTATTCACTTTCCTTTTTATAAAAGATACTATTTTTTATGTAAAATTTTTAACAATTATTTAATCGATCCCATGATGCAATTTTGGATCGCATGTTTGGATTAAAAAGATTCTGAAACCTTTTCTTTATTTTTCAAAATTGAAAACAGTAGTGTTTATTGTAAATAACAAACTTTGTTTACAGAAAATTAAGCAGAAGTTTTACGAGAAATGAATAAAGGAATTCAAATCCGAGTTGAAGAAGTAATATGTGGTGGACTTTTTATCAAGTATTGTGGTGCAGCGGTGAGATTCCTTCATCTTTAGTTAGAGGTTTCGAATTCGAGCCTTGAGTATGGAAAAAATCTTGTTGGAGCATCATCCATGAATAGACCTTATAGTGCGCGATTGAAATTTAGTCAGAGCTCCAATGGAGACTCCGAACACCAAATGACAAAAACAAAATGTGGTGGACATTTTAGAGGATAAAGATATTTAATGACACATTATTTATATATATCCAATGAACACTCAAATATATGGAGCAATTTTGTCATTTTGTTAATTTTCCTGTTGAAAGCAATTTGACCGTGACTTTTGAAAAAATAACAATAATAGAGGGTTGTGTGGTATATTGAATTATATTATTTTGATAAATATAATATTTGAATATTTTGTATTATTTATCGTCCTTACGTATATCAATAATTTAAATCATAAAATGAATTTAATAATACAAAATAATAAAATTAAATAACAATCAAAATAATATTATATTTAAACTAACAACACAACACAATATAACATGTACCAATAGCATTTTCTTTTTCTTTTTTCATAATTAATATTCGTTATTCATAACCCAATTAATTCAAATTCATATCGCTTTGAAGTTATTAAAGGTAGATAACACCAATTGCTATAAGATATTTTTTCAGCCATATATAAATCTCGCAAAATCTCTAATCAACGAAAATACAAATTTTCTTTTAAATATTTCTTTTTCTAAAAAAATAAAAATAAATACACTTATACCAATAAAAATTAGCTGAGCTAACAATTTTAATTAATCAATTAGATATTCTTTTGTTTGTATAGTTGTGCCAAAATATTCGTATATACAACTGTCCATGTGATATTGTTTCCTTCAACACTTGTTAGGGCACATATTGTATTATATATTGATTCTCTATTTTATTGTTTGTTCTCACATAGTGTCCGATATTTATATTAGAGCAATTCCTAATAAAAACGACTCTGTACTCTATGAGACTCAAACTCGAGACATCTGGTTAAAGTTTAAGAATTACTTACCACTCTATCACAACCCTTATTGGTGATTCTCTCTTCTTCTTCAAAAACAAATGGCCTTTCTCTTTTTAATGTCTCAATTACAGCCTTGTTCGTTTCATACCTCAAATTGTGGTGAAACATGTTGAATTTTATAGTATTATGCTTGAAAATATGTTGTCATATATAATCAAATAAATGAAAAGTCAATTTAAGTGATGATTTAATTATTATTTTTAACTAAACACATGTTGAATTTTATAGTATTATGCTTGAAATATGTTGTCATATATTATTATCAAATAAATAAAAAATCAATTTAAGTGATGATTTAATTATTATTTTTAACTAAAAGAAAATCAACTCAAAGTCTCAAACTAAATCATCAACGCCCTAGTCGATTACAAGTCGATTTCTTCACGCAACATAGAACATTATTATAACATCATTTTTCTTGGTGGTGCACTAAAACACGTAGCAAAAAATGGGCCATTTTGGATAGATTTTTTCTCTTCTTTCCAGTTTGCAAAGAAACAACAACTCTTTCCATTCAATTTTACTTGTCACTTATTTTAAAAATATATTTTCATTTTTACTTGCCATTTTTGACATATCAAGAAAAGACAATAATTTTTTTCCATGTTTTACCCTCAAAATTAAATACTTATTTTTCAAATCATTTTTTAAGATATCATTTAATAGGAGATAATTTGATAAAATACCTAAATCAAATAATTATATTTTTAATAAGTGTGTCAAGTCAAACTATGACAAATAAGTGAAGTGAGGGATAATAATGAAGGTCCCTTTCACATACTGAATTTCTAGAGGAATGAGACAAGGAAAATGAACTCAAAACGATATGTTAACATATTATATAGAATTCCTCTTTTATTTTACTTGTCCAATTTGGACATCTCACCTCCTTTGAAAAATAATAATTGATATAGATGTTTTATGATATTATTTATATTAATTGATATTTAGTTTTAGATTTGAATAAATAATTTGAGAAATAAGTAATTAATGCTAAAAGTAAAATATGAAAAAAAATAAAATTCTCTTGATATGTTAAAAGAATAAAAATGATGAGTAAAAGTAAAAAATATATTAACGATGAATAAGTAAAAAGTGAAATATTTATTAACATACCAAACAACAAACGAATGACTCTAATAGAGTAATTGTTAGTGTGAGCATTTTTATATTATAATAATCTGCATCTTTGCATTGCCACATTAACATTATTTTCTAATCGTTGGAGCAGCCTCTAATAAATCGTTGCAATGGTAGGCATTTGTGCATTTGTGCCTAATTACTCACTGGTTAATCATGACCCTATGCATCATGCATTTTACTTTGTGGCAGAGAACATTTGGTTACTGGTCATAGTGCAACCTTTGCACGTTGGTGGCATTAGTTGCCCATATTATTTCTCTCTTATTCTCTCATTATATCTTGTACGTATGTAACCTTTGGGTTATTTATCTTTTTTTTTTACTCCCCCATTATCTTCTTATTCATTGCTAGGAAGACTTTCTCAACTATAAATAGTGATAGTACAAGAAAATAGAGAGTGTATAAAAGTTAGACAAAAAGAGAGTTCTTATTAGTTGAAGGGAGGTGTTCTTTTTGTAGAGCTTTGAACTCAACTCTTATCCAGAGTTGTTAAGTTATATGTTGCTCCCAATTGCACACGCAAGTGTACGTGGTCGCATAAGTTATAACTGGCTCTTTTAGAACCGGGTTGTCGTACCCAAGGGACATACAATCAATTTGTATTCAATTCTATCAAATCTATAAAGTAACACAAGTGAATTAGGAACTTGAGATTTTCTATACTACTATTGCAATAATTTGAAAAGTAAAAGTAACTAATGCGGACAACTTAAATTTTCGGTGTTTTAAACAAGTAAGAGACAATTCCAGGGCTGTAACATGCTTTGGGTTCCACGTATCACATCTCATGCAATGAATCGATTATGGTTATCAAATTACTAATTTATAGAGTTAATGTTATGATCATGATCTCTCAACCTCTAATCGCCTACTCCAACTAGCTGTCTAACTACATCATTGAGCGGGGATAGACAGTCCTAATTGGCGAGCATTTATATTTCATCCTGTTTCATAACCAAGCTTGGTGTTCGTCCGGGCGTCACTCCTAAACACGAATCTAAACAAGTGATATGCAAGTTAGATCAAGCTCTTTATAATCTTTGGTCTATCATCTCTCTAGTCCAAGAATAGACAATAGATTTATCTATGGTGACCAATCATGAAATACTAAAACAAGAATACAAAAGTAATTTAAGCGATAACCAATAATCAATTCAAACGCAATTCGATGTTCAACAATAACCTGTAGCTATAGCCCCAAAACAAGAGCGTTTAGCCACTCATAATGTTCATAAACTCAAAAACAATATTTTTCATTAAATTCAAACTTAAAGAAGAAGTAGAGAATTGAACTCTAAGATGAATTGTAATCTCTTGCTCTTGCACACCAAAAAGTAGTCGACCCCTTACAAAATAGCCCTAGGGTCCTATATATAGAGTTGCAAAAATAGTTTTCAAAATTTAGAATGAATAGGAGCCCTAATTTGACCAAATTTCGCTGCAAATGTCGGGCAAAGGCTGGCGTGGGGCGCCAGTATCGTGCCAGTGACAATGCTCAGTAGTTTTACGCCTGGCGTGGGGAGCCACCAGTAGGCCAATTGCATATCTCTGTAGTTTAGGGCCTGGAATGGGGCGCCAGTATCGTGCCAGTGACAATGCTCAGTAGTTTTAGGCCTGGCGTGGGGAGCCACTAGTATGCCAATTGCATATCTCTGTAGTTTAGGGCCTGGCATGGGGCGCCAGCAGCGCGTCAAGGTTTCCAGGCCTAATTTTTCTTCTCTTCATTTCATCCGGCACGTGCTTCCTTGACTTGTGTTCATGCTTCTCTCTTTGCGCTTTCCATAGACTCCATTTTTCTTGGGAAACTCTTGCATACTCTAATCACATGTCTTAGTGCACAATCATTGCAAGTTACTCAAAACACAACAAATAGCTTAAAGATTATTTTTAAACACAAGAATAATATGGGTAATTATTGGTAAACCGGCATATAAATATGCCTAAGATCGCCAGCCCACACTTAAAACTCTTGTTCGTCCTCGAACAAACTTTTCACTATCACCTTTTCATCACTACCTTTGGACTTATCTACCCGACTCAAAATCAACCAAACATATTTAATCATGCTTTTGTAGTACACACTCTATGCAACACCCAACATTTTAAACTTATTTTGCTAGCACTCCTATTAACAACACATAACCTCAATGAATGACTCTTTTTCCATAATTCCGGGCTTATGCAATCATATAAAAACACACCAAACAACAACACACCCAAACATGTGTCAAGGATGCCCTCGCCAAATTTTTAGTATAGCCTTCACTTCTACAAACATTACGTTCACACATTTATTTCAATACAAGGCCTTTTTTTCGAAATTTTTCAACATTGAATGCTCACTCTCACAAATCAAATTCTTACATATCCTAACATGCCATAAGCTTGCCCTTAGTGCACATCAATTTTCACAAAGTATTCATCATGGAATCAAGAGGACTTGCATTTGGTTGTAATATCGGCTTAAGGTAATGGAGAATACATTTAGGATATAATTAGTGACTATTCCTCCCTAATGCACATGTTTTATTTTTACGACATACTTCTTCATCCACTTCTTCTTCTCTTGTGGTACAACCCTCACTAAAATCCTTCACGTTTCAAGTGTTTCAAGCTTTGCCCTTTTTTGTTTATTTACGCACTTTCTTCTTATTCATTTATTCAATTTTTTTCTCAAGTAACCTCATTTTTTACTTTTTCTCATCACAAGTGCTTTTACATTTGAAGATCATGGGCCATCTTTTTCCACCTCTTTTCTTGGAGTCCACCACACAACAACAATTTCACCCTATTTCACTTCTACCATTCTTTGCATTTTTCTTCTTAACATAGTGCATTAAGGATCAAATTTGGATCAAACAAGGTCATGATATCAATAAAAATGGATTGGGCTCAATATGTGGTTTAATCAAAAAAGAATCGAGGCTAAGAGGCTCAAAGGGACTTAACTAAGGATCATTCGTTAGGAAGCATACAAAAGCGTGAGAATTGGCTATTCAAAGAAACGCCTTAATCATGTTCCATAATTCAAACAAGTTACTTATTAAGCACACACAGGGCAAGTTCTAGATGTCATTCAATGCAAGAACTAAGCAATTGCTCACCACACATGGCATCACGACTCAAATAAGGATACAATCATTTTTAGCATGCTTATATACATCGCATTACAGTGTTTCCATACAATTAAGCCCAACTTTTATTAAGTTAGAATCAAAACAAAGATCTTATGGTTGTTTCAAGGTTACCAATTTCTTTCAAGTTGCACACAAGTGAGACTACCCATGAAGTCTGGCTAACTTTTAAGACAAGGTTTCAAAATACCAAAAGGTTGATTTCTTATTCACCTACTCCTAATGACTAATTTTCCCTTAAGACGGTCGTCATGCATCCATCATTGGAAATGGTCACTTCTACGACTCTACGACTCAATCATACTAAAACAAAAATACTAGTCCTAGTCGGTTCGAAGGGACTATCCTCAGGAAAAGTACCAAAAACAAAAGCCGAGGAACCCACTTAAAAATATAAAAAGACTCGATAAAGCAGTAAAATATTTAGATGGAAATTCATCTCCCACCCCACACTTAAAAATAGCACTGTCCCCAGTGCGCAATAAACACAAAATATAGAGTTAGAGAAAACCTCCCTTAGGCCTCGTTGTCATCATCAGCACGATCGTCCACCACAGATGTGGCACCATCTACTGCCATCAATGCCGTACCGGCCTCATCATCATCATCATCATCCTCATCCTCAAGCTCCTCATCAACAGTGGCCTCGTCATCATCTACCGGCTCTTGAAAAGTCGGGCCCATTTTGCACATGTACATGGCACTATTCGTCAGTGGATAGCGTTCGGCCAATGTCTCCATCTCCTCATCCGTGATAGAGCAACCTTCAATGCGAAGTTGTAGTTCCGCCATGCCAAACATTCGCCCTATCCAACTATTATCTCTCGCTTGCCTATCCGCCGTAGATAAAACCAGCTCATGCGACACATTCTGTGCTTTCGTGCAAGTCACATCCACAAGATTACAAACTAGGTATGGGGCCCTAGCTAGGTCCATGCCATGCACCTCCTCTTCAATGCCTTTCGCTCTAAAAAACTGCGTCATCAAGCTGCCATAACAGAAGCGCCACTGCTTGTTGTTTCTGAACTTCATCATGTTCTGCCTTAGTATAGACCATACATTGATCATCATCCTCTTCATCAACATGTACACTAGCACAACTTGGTCTCGAGCCACCTCCATTGTGTGCTTTCAAGGTAACAACACACTACATACAATTTTCAACCAAACCCTCGCCTTTTGATTAAGATGAGAATAATGGAGGTGGGCATGGCGACCCGTATCTTTGTTGCGCTCCCACCTGGCCGTGGATTCAACTCCACATAAGGTATGCCTAATATCCCTATAGGGAGGGGTGTCTTTTAACCGATTATAATCAGGAGCATCACAATAGGGTGTGCCAAAAAAAGAATTAAGCACTCTAGAAGTAAAACGAACCGTCTGCCCCCTAACATCCACCAAATGATTCAACCGATGCTCAGTGAGCCAGTTAGCATAGAATTCACGGACAAGGGAAATATTACAATCTCCTTGATCAACAAAAATGTACTACAGCCCAAGAGTATAGACGATTTTATAAATGCCGAGAAATTCAAGTTGCAATCTTACCTCGCTGACATGTTCATCCCTGAGGTACTTGGCCTCCTTTTGGCACTCGAACCAATCCACGTCATAGAGCTCCACCGCTTTTTTCCCGAACCACCTAGACGGAGGTTGTGTACTAGATGTTTCGGTGGTAGTTCCTTTCCGAGATTGCTTGCTACCCGTGCCCACTTCCAAATTCTTGCCTTTAGGTGCCATTAGAACTATAAGGGATGAAGAAAATGGAAGAATTTTTTTTTTAGAGTGAGGGTGGGGGTGGTCGGGTAAGGGCAGTGGGGGTGGGGTTTTTGGGTTTTGATTTTTTTCTTGGTGATATGTGGGTTTTGGGTGTTGGGGATAGAGGAATATGGTTTAGAAGAAGCTTGGGGGAGGGATTAATGGAGGATTTAGGAGTTTGGGGAAGAAAGTGAGTGGGGAAGAGTAGAAAATTTTTGGAGATTTTTGAGAGAAATTGGGGGAGGTAGGTCGGGTATTTAAGTGTAGAGAGAGAGGGGAATAAAAATATGGTGGGTGGAGGAATTAAAAGAGTAAATTTGGGTGTGGTTCGGGCGGGTCGCGTGGGTCGAGCCGGTCGGGCTTAGGTGTGCCGCGAGGCACCTGGGTCGCGCCCAAAGGGATGCTCAGCAGTTCGGCAAGTGGCGTGGGGCACTGCCAGTACGCCTCTCCTGAAGACTGGCTGGCGCGGCGCGCCGTGAAGGCTCCATCGAAGGTGCTCAACAGTTTTTCCCTTGGTGTAGGGCGCCAACCTGTCAAGCCTGATTTCTCCTTTGATATTTTGTACAGGGGTCATTGTTACTTGATTTTCACCAATTTTTCATGTATCCCTACATCATGAACACCCCATATTAGAAAAATGGTGGGTTGCCTCTCACCCAGCGCCTTAGTTTCGGTCGAGGCACGACTCATTTTTGTGTACTTTTCTTGATTTTCATAGTTCCTAGCTATTACAAAATGAATCAAAATCAACTAAAATCCTACCGAAATAAGAAAATGCAACTAAACCCTAGAAAAAAATTAAACTAACTAAAAATTAAAAAATTAAACTAAGGCAGAAACTAACTAATTATTACATGTTTTCACGAGTTTCCTCCTGTGGAGCGCCTGGTTTAACGCCGCGGCTCGACCCAGCTTGGATCATTCATCATTTAGCTCAAAAGCTTCACGATCTCGATTCGTATCTTCTCCAAAGTAGTACTTTACCCTTTTCCCATTCACCAAGAACGACGGGCCCTTTTTGTCCTTCAGTTCCACCGCTCCATGTTGTGTAATCCTCACCACTTCGAAGGGCCCACTCCATTTAGACCTTAGTTTTCTGGGGAATAACCTGAGTCTAGAGTTAAAGAGTAGTACCGTTTGCCCCGGAGTGAAAGTGTGAGGGATTATGTGCTTGTCATGCCATCTCTTGGTCTTTTCTTTATAAATCTTTGCATTCTCATAAGCGTGGAGCCTAAACTCCTCAAGTTCGTGCAATTGACCAATTCTCTTCCTACCGGCAAGCTCAAGGTTGAGATTCAACTTCCTTATCACCCAGTATGGTTGGTGCTCTAACTCTGCCGGAAGATGACATGCTTTGCCGAACACCATGTGATAGGGAGAAGTCCCTATAGGTGTTTTGTATACCATCCTATACGCCCATAATGCATCATCAAGCTTCTCCGACCAATCTTTTCGCTATGCATTCATCATTTTCTGTAATATTTACTTCACCTCACGGTTCGACACTTCGACTTGACCACTAGTTTGGGGGTGATAAGCTGTAGCTATCTTATGCCGGATACCATACTTAGCAAGAAGATTTTTCACTAGATGATTAATAAAGTGCTTACCTCCATCACTTATGATCGCCCTAGAGTACCAAAACAAGTGAAAATGTGCTTCTTGATGAACTTAATCACCACTCTTAAGTCATTCGTGGGAAGAGCTACCACCTCAACCCATTTAGACACATAATTAATCGCCATAAGAATATATTGGTTTCCACTTGACGGTGGGAAGGGACCCATGAAGTCAATACCCCACATATCAAAGATTTCTACCTCAAAAATATTATTTAGGGGCATCTCATGTCTTCTCGATATAGTGCCCAACCTTTGGCATTGATCACACCCCTTTACATAAGCCATAGAATCTTTAAAAAGAGAGGGCCAAAAGAAGCCGGATTGCAATACCTTGTGAGCCTTGCGCTCTCCTCCATGGTGACCTCTATAACGACTAGCATGACAAATCTCAAGCACCTGCTTAACCTCATTCTCCGGAATGCATCTTCGTACCACTCGGTCCACTTCTTGTTTGAACAAGAATGGTTCATTCCATATATAAAATTTAGCATCATGTGTCAGCTTCTTTCTCTGTTGGGTTGTTGCGCCTGGTGGGAACACTCCACTCACCAATAAATTCATTATATCGGCATACTATGACACTTGGGAGATGTCCAAGGCCATCAATTGCTCATTCGGAAACTCTTCACGTATTTGTTCCGCTTCATGTACATGAGAAAAGTCTTCTAACCTTGACAAATGGTCATCTATTTGATTTTCAGTGCCCTTTCAGTCTTTGATCTCAAGGTCAAATTCTTAGAGAAGCAATATCCACCGAATTAGTCGTGGCTTAGCTACCTTTTTGTTGAATAAGTACCTAATAGCTGCATGGTCAGTACAAATAATAACCTTGGTACCTACCAAATACGATCTGAACTTGTCGAAGGCGAACACTAGAGCCAGCATCTCCTTCTCAGTCACTATGTAATTAGCTTGAGCAACATCAAGGGTCTTGCTTGCATAATAGATTGAATGGAATACGTTGTCTTTTCTTTGCCCTAAGACTGCACCTATTGCCACATCACTTGCATCACACATGAGTTTAAGTGGTAGCTCCTAATTGGGAGAAATCAAGATTGGAGCTTCAATTAAGTTCCGCTTCAGCACCTCAAACACCTATAGACAAATCTCATCGAACTCGAATTTCACCTCCTTCTCCAAGAGACTACACATAGGTCGAGCAGTCTTGGAGAAATCTTTAATGAATCTCCAGTAAAAACCTACATGTCCTAAGAAACTTCTTACCCCTTTGACAGAAATAAAATGGGGCAATTTTTCAATAACCTCCACCTTAGCTTTGTTCACCTTGAGTCCCTGCTTAGACACTTTATGACCCAAAACTATGCCTTCTCGGACCAAGAAGTGACATTTCTCTCAATTAAGCACCAAGTTGTATCTTCGCAATGAGTGAGTACTCTATCAAGATTTTGAAGACATACCTCAAAGGACATCCCAAAGACGGAGAAGTCATCCATGAATACCTGTACAAAGTCCTCTACCATACTATGGAAAATAGCAATCATGCACCTCTGGAACGTGGTAGGAGCATTGCAAAGCCCAAATGGCATCGTTTAAACACATATGTGCCATAGGAACAAGTGAAAGTGGTCTTTTCGTAATCCTTAGGTGCAATCAAGATTTGATTGTATCCCGAATACCCATATAAGAAGCAATAGTACTCCTGCCATGCTAAGCGGTCAAACATTTGATCAATGAAAGGGACTGATAGTGATCCTTCCTAGTGGCATCATTCAATTTCCGGTAGTCCATGCAGATCCTCCATCCAGTAACAGTTCTTGTGGGAATCAACTCATTATTTTCATTCTTCACCACTGTCATTCCACATTTCTTTGGTACACACTGCACATGACTTACCTATTTACTATCGGAGATAGGGTACATAACGTCAGCATCTAACCACTTGATCACTTTTTTTCTCACTACTTCCTTCATTAATGGATTTAGCCGACGTTGGTGTTATGCACTCGGCTTGTGGTCTTCCTCCATGTAGATTTTGTGCATACATAACGCCGGACTAATCCCATGAATATCAGCCATCTGCCACCCAATCGCTTTCTTCCTTCACTTCAAAATCATCAAAGTTGCATCAACTTGTGCTTCAGATAGTTCTGCAGAAAGTATCACAGGTAAGGTTTCATTATTGCCCAAATATGCATACCTTAAGTGCGCCAAAAGAGATTTTAGCTCTAGTTTAGGTGCCTCTTCAATCAAGGGTTTTGGAGGAGGACCCAACACTCGCTCTAATGGTTCCACTACACTTTTTTGTGTTCCAACTAGTGCCACATTAAGACAAGTGGCTAGTTCTTGAGCTTCTGGATCTCCATTTATGTCATGTCCCACCAAGACTCTTTCCAAGGGGTCTTTGGAAATCATACAATGTGCTTCTACGTCTAGATCCACAACCGTAAAGGCAGCCAACTCTTCATAGACAGAAGGCAATTTCAAGGCGCGATAGGCATCAAACACTTCCACCTTATCATGAGCTCTCATGGTCAACTGCCCAACTGCTACATCAATCAATGCTCACCCGGTGGCTAAGAACGGTCGTCCCAAAATACATGGAACTTCAAGATCGGGCTCAAAATTTAGGACCACAAAGTCCACAGGAAAGATCAGCGACCCCACTTGTACCAACACAACTTCTACTACTCCTTCCGGCCTCGCCACAGATCGATCAGCAAGATGGAGGATGATCGTGGTTGGTTTTGGACTACCCAACCCAAGTTTCTTGTACAAGGATGCCGGCATGAGGTTTATGCTAGCACCCAAATGACATAACCCCCAGGCATGAACACTTTGACCAATGGTGATTTGCACCGTGAAGCTACCCAGATCTTTCAGCTTTTTGGGTAGTCTATTCTGAATTCTGGAACTGCTCTCCTCAGTGAGTGCCACAGTTTCATACTCGGTCAATCTCCTCTTGTTCACCACTATCTCCTTCACACTTGGCATATTTAGGAATTCTCTGCAAAACATCAACCAAAGATAGATTAATGTGAACTTGTTTGATGAGAGAGAGAAACTTACCGAAGCATTCATCCTCATTTTGCTTTTTGAACTTTAGTGGAAAAGGATGAGGTGGTTTTACTTGAGGAACAACCTTCTCAAGATTTGATTTTTTCACCACCTCTTCTGATTTCTTCTCTCCACTCACTATTTCAGGACTTCTCTTCATTGGGGCTAGTTCCTCTAGTTGTAACCCACTTCCTGTACTCACCGCATTCAATTGTTTTGGGTTTGGATCCATGTCACCCGAAAGACCTCCTTGTGGACGCAAATTTATAGCATTAGCCAATTGTGCAAACTGGCTTTCCAAAGTTTTCTGCGACAACTGGGTGCTTCTCAACTCTTCTCCCATCTTATCCACCTTTGTATTTATCTCTGTGCTCAGCTTTTGAAAGAATTCCTCATTAGTCATGTCACCTTGCTTCGTACTTTGATTATTATCTTAGCTATTATGTTGATACTGCAGCCAGTTCCTTTGTGATCGATATTGATTTTACCCTTGTGCCTGGCTTTGATGCTGAGAAGTTAGGGTGATTCCTCCAACTCGAGTTATAGGTGTTGCCGTAGTTCTGCGTGCCTCCAACTCTTTGGCATTCCCTATATAGTTTACAAAGTCTGGGTTTGAGACACAATATTCAGCTGCATGGTCTCCACTTCCGCAAACCTCACACCATCTTTGCGGTTGGTGTACAACATTTGCCTGCGCTTGTTGTTGCTCGACTGATAACTGCTTGGTAATGTGATTTTCTAATGCGTCCAGCTTCGCATTCAGTGCAGTTGCTTAATCCATTTCTAACATACCTGCAGCCTTCTGCACAATGTTCCTTTGCGTATCACCATTCCAATCAGGGTTGCCTTCAGACAGTTTGTCAAAGAGTTCATCGAGTTCATCATAGGTCTTCTCCAAAGCTTTCCCACCTGCTACAGTATTCAATAGTACACTTGCATTATATTCAAGACCTTCAATAAAAGTGTGAGCTAGTACTTCGTTCGCCTGATAATGATGTGGGCAAGAAAGCAACATTTGTTTGAATTGATCCCAGGCTTGGTACATGTTTTCCCCACTTTTCTGCTTGAAACTCAAAATAGCACTCCTTAATCTTGTTGTTCTGCCAGATATAAAGAATCGATTAAGGAACTTCTTCTCTAAATAGTCACATGTCGTGATGGAGTTGGGTGGCTCAGAATCTAACCACCGCCTCGCTTCTCCCAATAGTGAAAATGAGAAGAGAGTCAGTCGCACATAATAAGTTAATACCCTATGCAGAATATAAATATCGCTTATCTCTAGAAAATTCTATATATGCACTTGGGGATCTTCATGAGGCAGGCTAGTGAATTGCCCAATCAAATGAATAAGTTGCACCATGGCTTGCTTCAACTCAAATCTACCACCTGGCGGTGGTTTATGAATGCTTGATGCAACATTGGTGGTGAGTGGGACTGCAACATCACGGACTGGCCTTGCGGCTATCACTGCCGGTACTTCTACCAGTTCTTCCTCCATGCGTTCCTCGCGATCGTTAGCCAGGTTTTCCTCTTGGTTTCCCTGGATACCTATTCCCAATTCCTGTTCTCGCCCGTGGTTTGCCAGCTTTCTTCGTAGTCGAAGAGCTCTTTTAGGTTCATCGTCTGGTTCAACAAGATCTCCTTTTCGAGCCATAATTTAGCTTTTAGTACTTGCAACAACGACAACCAAGATCCAGTCTATTAGAACTTGAACAGTTGACTAGTAGACTTAAAATAATTAAATATAAATTAATTTTAAAGTCTCCGGCAGCGGTGCCAAAAACTTGTTGCTCCCAATTACACACGCAAGTGTACATGATCGCATAAGTAATAACTGGCTCTTTTAGAATCGGGTTGTCGTACCCAAGGGACTTACAATCAATTTGTATTCAATTTTATCAAATCTATAAAGTAACACAAGTGAATTAGGAACTTGAGATTTTCTATACTACTATTGCAATAATTTGAAAAGTAAAAGTAACTAATGCGGACAACTTAAATTTTCGGTGTTTTAAACAAGTAAGAGACAATTCCAGGGCTGTAACATGCTTTGGGTTCCACGTATCACATCTCATGCAATGAATCGATTATGGTTATCAAATTACTAATTTATAGAGTTAATGTTATGATCATGATCTCTCAACCTCTAATCGCCTACTCCAACTAGCTGTCTAACTACATCATTGAGCGGGGATAGACAGTCCTAATTGGCGAGCATTTATATTTCATCCTGTTTCATAACCAAGCTTGGTGTTCGTCCGGACGTCACTCCTAAACACGAATCTAAACAAGTCATATGCAAGTTAGATCAAGCTCTTTATAATCATTGGTCTATCTACCTCTTAATCTCTCTAGTCCAATAATAGACAATAGATTTATCTCTATGGTGACCAATCATGAAATACTAAAACAAGAATACAAAAGTAATTTAAGTGATAACCAATAATCAATTCAAACGCAAGTCGATGTTCAACAATAACCCTAGCTACAGCCCCAGAACAAGAGCGTTTAGCCACTCATAATGTTCATAAACTCAAAAACAATATTTTTCATCAAATTCAAACTTAAAGAAGAAGTAGAGAATTGAAATCTAAGATGAATTGTAATCTCTTGCTCTTGCACACCAAAAAGTAGTTGATCCCTTACAAAATAGCCCTAGGGTCATATATATAGAGTTGGAAAAATAGTTTTCAAAATTTAGAATGAATAGGAGCCCTAATTTGACTAAATTTCGCTACAAAAGTCGGGCAAAGGCTGGCGTGGGGCTCCAGTATCGTGCCAGTGACAATGCTCAGTTGTTTTAGGCCTGGCGTGGGGAGCCACCAGTATGCCAATTGCATATCTCTATAGTTTAGGCCCTGGCGTGGGGCGCCAGCAGTGCGCCAAGGCTTCCAGGCCTAATTTTTCTTCTCTTCGTTTCATCCGGCACGTGCTTCCTTGACTTGTGTTCATGCTTCCCTCTTTGCGCTTTCCATAGACTCCATTTTTCTTTGGAAACTCCTACTTACTCTAATCACATGCCTTAGTGCACAATCATTGCAAGTTACTGAAAATATAACAAATAGCTTAAAGATTATTCTTAAACACAAGACTAATATGGGTAATTATTGGTAAACCGGCATATAAATATGCCTAAGATCATTATACTTTTATGATTAGGTTGTTGTATCCTGAAGGGGACAAGTCAAGAAGACTATTGTTGGACCGGTGAAAAGATTTGTTGCAGTAGGCTTGAATCACCTTAAAAAGAACGATATATCCGTGCCTCAGCCTTAAAAGATTTTATTTTTTTCATTTTATTTTCAATTGTAATTTGTAATCTTGTAATTTTCACCAACAATTTTAAGGAGATTCATAATGGCTACAATTGAAAAATCCACGGATGTGAAGATGATAGATCTTAGCAAGCCATTTCGGTTCAATGGTAGCCATTTCGGTTCAATGGTAACCATTTCAAAAGATGGAAGGGTAAAGTATTTTTCTACTTAAGTCTTCTCAATGTTTCTTATGTGTTAACTGAAAAGAATCCTAATAAAGTTGACAACACCTTTATGAATGATGATGAACTTATTTCTCATCTAGAGAAAGTGAAAAAGTACAATGATGATTTCTATAAGTATTGGTATTATATTCTTAATTGTTTATCTGATAATTTTTATGATTATTATGATAAAACTTACTCTAGTGCAAAGAAAATTTGGAAAGCATTGCAGAGTAGGTATGATATCGAAGAGGTTGGAGCGAAAAAAATATGCGGCTAGTAGATTTTTTTAGTTTCCAAATGGTGGAAAACAAATAAGTTTGTCACACCCCGAACCTACACCCTGGACGTGGCCGACACTCAGAACCATTGCTGGTCCTAAGCGAACCCTTGGCCTGACTAACTATTGAGGGAAAAACTATACATACATGTGGAAGCCTTATCAAATGAACATTTAAAATCAATAAAAGACATCTCCTGCAAAAGTCAGAAATAAATCTGAATATAAATAATGTTAATAATAAAAAAATGTTTAAAGCTTCTGAATACTCAAGACTGAATTGGCTCACTAACTTTGTCTATCTATGAAGCCTCTACTAAATGAAGATAGGTGTCGGGACAAGACCCACGACTGCCTGACTATTCAACTAACAATGACTGAAAAATTAAATAAATTGAACTAACTAAATTGGAGTCCCTCGGAAGCGAGGAGGTCTCACCGATTGCTGATGGGAAGAGATCTTATTGAACATCTGCAATCAAGAGTACCTGAAACTGCAACATAATACGATGCATCGCCAAATAGCTTCAGTACACTTCAAATGTAATAAAGCAGAAGAAAACAAATAGTTGAACTGAATAAAAGACTAAAAATAACCCAACTGAAGTAAAGCATGAATATGAATGAAATCAGTAAAAAGTTTTACAATAGACATGCAATGATAGCAAATACTGAAATAATATACTTTACTTTTTGTGGAGTTTCTCTAACCGACAACCATCACTATGAGCCTCGTGATAATACAACATCTCAGCCACGTTTTCAGAACCGCCCTATACTTTGTTGGGGTATAGAACACAACTTAACTTATGGATCCACTAAAAAGCTTTTTTGAGCTGGCAAGTGAGGAGTCGTCCGAATTTCGGTACGATCATATATACGCTGACAGCGTAGGTTATGAGATTTGAGTTATCTCAACTCTTACCCAAATCGATTCTCAATACTACTCCCAAAATATATACAATAATGCTCATGTAATAGTACTGAAACGACCCCAAAAATGCCCGAAAATGTGCTACGGAAACACCTATAATTGTAATTTCCATATATCTCAAAATCCGTGCATGATTTCGGAAATTCGACTTCATATTCTTATTTGTGGAGTCAAATTGAGTGGGAAATGGGTCTAACCCGAATTTTAGAGCAACCGTATCAAAATTCAAAAATCGCAAAAATTGCGATTTGGAGGGTCAACTTTAAAGGGGCATATCTCTTAGCACACAAGGAACCGGAAGGGCTGCAAACTATTAAATTAAAGCTCTTTGAGTTAGCTTTCCAACGCACTTGGTTTCATCTCATTCCGAGTTAGGATGAGGGAGTTATGACCATTTTCGTAAAACCTGTCTGTGCAGATTTGCAATTTCCAGTGAGCTGTTTTTTTTTAGGCGGGTTGGAGACGTTTTTTTTTTATAAAAAGGGGATATGTCCCATACTTAGTCATTTTTCTTAACTCCAAAAACACTCTCTAAGCCCTCTCCAAAAATTCCACCAAGATCTTCAACCAAATTCAAACATCTCAAGCTCTAATTCCGGATTCAAGACTCAATCTCAAGCTTCGATTCTCCATTCCAATCTTCATCAAGGATTCTCCAAAGTTGAGGTATGTGGGTTTGATTGTGGAAACCTTCCTTTCCACAAGTCCAACCATTTATCCTCTATTTCTACTTCAAGTTTATGGGTCCTTATGATTATTTATGAACTCTTGAATTATGGAATTACTACTACACACCCTATTATGGTCCATTTTGCATATTATCATGAAATGGAATTATTATGTGATGTTTATGGTTTACATGCTTCCATGATCAAATTATGAAGGTTGATATATATATGTATGTTGTTGGTGGGCTGATTTATATGGATTTTGGAATTGGTTGGACTTAGTATTCTTGAAATACATGATTTCATTTACATGAACAATTGCCCACCTTGTGTTTGATAAAATGCCCATTTATAGAATTCTTAGGAAAGGGAAGGTCCAAGGTACGTCCTATGAGTCGGATGGTTATGTAATTACTGAAATGATGATGAAATGGACACATGTATATGATTTTCTCTATATAAGTGTTGTGAGTCGACCAAGCCTAGTACGGGGGGTAGTAGGCCCGTATAACCGTATCGAGGGGTTGGTACCTTGGTTGCCTAGTACGGGGGGTAGTAGGCCCGTATAACCGTATCGAGGGGTTGGTACCTTGGTTGCCTAGTACGGGGGGTAGTAGGCCCGTATAACCATATCGAGGGGTTTGTACCTTGGTCCCTAGCTCGGGGGGTGGTAGGCCCGTGTAACCATATTGAGGGGTTTGTACCTCTTTCGCCTCTCCAAGGGGGTGGTAGGCCTTGGAAATACTATATTGATGGTCACTCGCCACACATGTACTACGTCCCACTAAATATGATTTTTATGTAAGCATCATTATACATACATTTCATTAATATGCTATCTATTGGGTATGATTACGCATTTTCCTATGATGTCCATCTAATGTAGCCTTGCATTGCATCCCATATACTTAGTACATTCAAATGTACTAACGCATACTCTATGCCTACATGATGTCACCATGTAGGGACCGGAGCACCGCTTGACCATCCTCCACCGCGTGGCTAGTACGATTTTCTATAGTGGTTATTGGTGAGTCCTCCATTTCGGGGACGTTGCTCATGATCTTTTGCTATGTATAAAACTTTTCCTTTCTAGTTATGTTTTGACTATGAGGGTGAGCCCGGTAGTTTGTCTTGGCCCCCGCTAAGTAATCATGTTTAGAGGTGGTGTTGGACAAGTTGTGTATTATGCTTGAGCTTGACTCATCTATGGTATTTATGTATCATTTCTTTTTTTTTTTTCTTGCTCCCTTAGTCCCGATTTGCCCCTTGATTATGCTTATCGCTTAGGGTCATTTAATTGCTTCCGCGACCAAGGATGTGTAATGATACGCTATGAGGCTTGTTTGGGGTTCCTTCGGGTTCCCCATTCGCCGGTCACATCTAGGCCCTAGGCTTGGGTCGTGACAAGTACTCACTAGGTTGAGTAAATACTTGAACATTTAACCCCTCAAATTTATTGCTAGATTTGTGACAGAATTTCTTAGATTTTTAAGTAATTTCAACAAAATTTGAATTTTTCAAAAATATGTTTTGAGTTTCTGTTTGAATATTGAGAAAAAAAAGATGAGAGTTTAGGCTAATTCGATATCGTTTTATGTATATTATGCATACATACGTGGGGTTGTATTTATGAGGTGACAAACATTGCCTCTACCTTATTGTGGATGAATAATGATATTTATTGAGTAGTGAGTACATATTAATATACTCATACTACACTTACTGCATTTCTTAAGTAGATTTTGATCTAAGTATGTACCAATTGAGTTTAAGAGTGAGTGATGAGGAGCAAATAGAAACTATTATGATGAGCTGCTTGACCTTATGTACCGCATCTTAAAGACTTCTCTTTATTTCTATATATAAATATAATATTGGTATTATCAGAAAATATCATTTTTTAAAGACATTTGTACTAAATTGTCTTAGAAGCTCGTGACTTGTATTACCATATTCTGGGGCCATTTTGGTGTTTTCACACCATTTCTAAAACTTTTATCTTTTGAATTTACTATTGGATTTATTCACATATCTTAAATTTCATGTTTTGTTTTGAAAAATGATTTTAGGGTTTGCCAAATGGATTGGGGTTAGGTGTCATCATGACAAAAACATAATTGGGTCGTGACATCACCAAATCATAAGAAAATTGCTTCAAATTGATCACTATTAATGCTATTTTTTTCTTATGTTCCTTAATCTGTTTTCTTCTTCGATGACCTAAAATTGGAACCATAACAATTGAACTTCAAGACACAAATCTAAAGTATGAACTTCAATTTTGAGGGCTAACCCGTCAAATTGTACTACAAATGATAAGTCCACTTTGTCAAGTCCAAGATGTCATCTTATTCTAGATGTCCAATTAGGCGTCACATGGCATCTAAATCAAACGGAGAAGTCAATAAGATCATGCCATGTGTCAAAATGACATGGCATGTCTAGCCAAATCAAAGGCCAATAAAAATATGTCATGTGTGTACAAGTGACATGTTTCGACCAATCAAATATTGTCATGTCACTTAAGTCAGATTGGCCAAAGAAAGTCTATCTTCATCACAACTTCTCCATTCTACGATTATTAATAGGGATCTTTGTAATTCAAAAAACTGATCATAATTTTAACTAGAAGCCAGAGAGAGATCGTAGATCAAACGTTACAGATTACTCAACAAGCTATTGTTGTTGATTATGAATTCCTAAGATACTTAGAACAAAAACTTTGGAGAACTTGGGAAGAAGCAACAAAGTTAAAGAGTATTTTTAAAACTAGAAAATTAAAATTAGTAGATAAAATAGAATCAGAAACAGATTAAAAATAATATACAAAATGTTTTTCTCAAAGAAAAAAAATCGAGTCCACTGAATGCACAGTGTCCCCTTAAGGAAATTATTCCCCTCAAGTACCCGAGGGTAATGGAATATATATCCTCCCAAGGTAGAACGATCTTACTCACCGGTGTATCGATACCTAAAACCACGGTGTCAGCAAACCACTCAACGGCAATAAAGTACACTTAAAATACTAGATTTAGTAGTAGTAGAAGAAGTCTAGAAATTCATTATTTCATTGTTAAAAAATAAGAGGAAATCCTCTATTTATAGACAACAAAGGGTAGTGTGAACATATGTTTATTGTGCCTTATCAGAAAGGTCACAACCCTATGGAAAGCTATAACCCTTCAAAAAGGTCAGAATCTTTCATAAAGTCGCAACTTTTCATAAAAGTCACAACTCTTCATAAAAGTCGCAACTTTTCATTAAAGTCACAACTATTCATAAAAGTCGCAACTTTTCATTTTCCATTCACACCTTTTAAAACCCAACAATCCCCCACATGAATGGGGAATGACTCTAAGACAAAGAAAAGGACAAGTGTGTATACTTTACAAGCAAGAATTAATTGCATCTGGATAAGTAGGTTTCCCTTTGAACTTTTCGTAGTGAACATATGTTGGATATAATCGGTCAATCGGTAGATGCGATATCCTTGAAATCGTCGAGCTTTGGTGTATACCTAGACAACCATATGTCACACAATCAACCCTTTACCGTTTATGGTTCTTACGGTTGTGTTCGTTTCAGCCATGAACACCTCTTGGTTTCATGAGTGTATAAAGAATAGGCTTTTTACAATGATTCTCTTTGAAACGGCTTCCACTTCGCACTCATATAGGTGATTTCTAATAAGTGTTATCGCGTAGATACACTATTTGGTCAAATCTTCCAAACTTAGCAAATCATTAAAAACTTTAAGCTTTATTAACTCGCTAACAAGCCTTAATGTTTTATCCTTGTTCCTGAGCATTGTCTTCATCATGAGAATGGATTGAGTTGGTTGATAATGCCGAATCGTCAGTCACAACTTTAATTTCTCCTTGAACCTAGCTCTTGGGATCTCCAGTCTGCTAGGTAGAGTTACCACCATGATGACTTGTCCTAAGCCGTAAACCATTCTCTTAGATGATCTTTCAACTGCCTCTCTAACTAGGACTTTTGTTAGTGGTTCTGACACATTATCTCTTGACTTTACATAGTCAATTGTAATAATTCCACTAGAGAGCAGTTTTCTAACGGTATTATGTCTCCGTCGAATATAACGAGATTTTCCGTTATACATCATGCTCCATGCCTTACCTATTACATCTTGACTATCAAAGTGTATGCATACTGATGCCAAAGGTTTGAGCCAAAAAAGAATATCTTTCAAGAAATTCTGGAACCATTCAACTTATTCACCGGCTTTATTTAGAGCGACAAGCTCAAAGATCATTGTAGAGCGAGCAATACATGTCTGCTTGGAACATTTTCAAGAGACTGCTCCTCCACCAAGAGTAAATACATATCCACTCGTGGATTTTACTTCATTTGACCCGGTGATCCAATTTGCATCACTATATCCTTTCAATACTGTTGGACATATGTTATAATGCAAGGCATAGTTTTAAGTATGTTTTAAATACCCCAAAACTCTTCTCATTGCCATCCAATGAGTTTGATTGGGATTTCTCGTGAACCGACTCAGTTTACTAATAGCACATGCTATATCTGATCGCGTACGCCTTATGATATACATCATACATCCCAATACTCTATCATAATCCAATTGTGAGTCACTTTCACCTTCATTCTTTTGAAGTACAAAGCTCACATTTACTGATGTCTTTACAATATTGAAATTCAAATATTTGAACTTCTCAAGTACCTTTTCAATGTAATGAGACTTTGACAATGCTAAACATTGCGGAGTTCTAAGGATTCTTATAATTAAGATAATATTAGAAACCCCAAGAACTTTCATATCAAAGTTTCTTTCTAGCATATGTTTAGGAGAATTTATGTCATAAGTGTCTCTACTGATGATAAACTTGTCATCATTATACAAGCAAACAATGACCTTGTGATTTGGAGTGTCTTTAATGTAAACACATTTATCACTTCCATCATTCTTAAATCCATTTGCCAACATAATTTTGTCAAATTTCACATGTCATTGTTTGGGTGCTTGTTTTAGTCCATAAAGTGACTTAACAAGTTCACACACTTTCTTTCCTTTACCAGGAACCACAAAACCCTCGGATTGTTCCATGTAAATTTCTTCCTCCAACTCTCCATTTAAGAAGATTGTCTTAACATCTATTTGATGGATTTCATGATCATGCACGACCGCTAGTGCTAGTAACACCCTAATAGATGTTATCCTTGTTATTGGAGAGTATGCATCAAAGTAATCGAGACCTTCCTTTTGTCTGTATCCTTTGGCTACAAGTCTAACCTTATATTTGTCAATAGTCCTATCGACTTTCATTTTCCTTTTGAAGATTCACTTTGAACCCAAAGGTTTATTTCATGGAGGAAGATCAATCAACTTCCAATATGATTGCTCAAGATTGAATCAATCTCACTATTGACGCCCTCTTTCCAAAAGGATGAGTCTACAGAAAACATAGGAAATGTTACAAAATCATATCTGAAGGAAGTAGATGTCCTTTGACATTTACTACGCCTCTGAATCTCTTTATTAAATACATTCTCCTTTGGTTCTTCCCAAGATATTTGAGACCCTTCACTAGACTAATCAAGTCTAATTTTACAGTCCACAGTCTTAGGTCCTAATTTGATCCTTTTAGGGATAGGAACTTGGATTTATGCTAGACACCCCCTCACTTTGAAATATTTCAACTTGGATTTCCTTCCTTTTCATTTCTCATATGGAATAGATTGTGTCCTGAACAAACAAAACTCTTTGTTGCTTTCTTTCTGAACAGACAAAACTTTTGTTGTTCCTTTTTGCTGTATGGATAGTTTCTCCACACAAGTTTTGTGGTAAACCTGAACTTATAAGTAATGCATCTATCATTTCCTTCAAAGTTCAGTTTTTCTTTTCATTCTACAATTCCATTAGATTGAGGTGAGTAGGACAATAGTTTGATGGATAATTCCACTTTCCAAACATATTTCTGCAGAAGGAGATTTATAATCTCCATCCCTATCACTTCTTATCTTTTTTCCAACTGATTTTCAACTTCGAGTTTATATTGCTTAGACGTTTCTATTGCTTCATCCTTACCATTTAGCAAATAAACATAACCGTATCTAATGCAATTGTCAATAAAAGTTATGAGATACTTTTTTCCATCATGAGATGATGTTGACTTTATATCACAAATGTCAGTGTAAATCAACTCTAAGGGATTAGAATTCCTTTCAACAGATTTATAAGAATGCTTAGCATACTTAGATTCAACACAAACTTGACATTTCTATTTATTGCACTCAAAGTTAGACAAAACTTATAAGTTGATCAGTTTTTCTTTACAAGATTTTGTAATTGACATGTCCCAAGTGATCATGTCACAAACAGTTTGACTCAAGCAAGTAAGATCAACCAGAAATATTGAGTTTGAAGAGATCCTCAGCGAGGTAACTTTTCCTCACAAATATTTTGTTCTTCCTTATTACAATTTTGTCAGATACAAACATTGTTTAGAGTCAGCACCTTGCCAGATATCCTTTTCAGAAGGACCTTTCCATAACCTTCAATTTGGTTGTTATAGAATTTACCCATGAACATAGTCTCATCGGGTCCAACAAGAGCATATGAACCAAATGCTTCTTTTACAACACAACCATGACATATAACTTTTCACAAATATTCATGTCTATACAAATAGTTGTATTTTAATAGACAAAATTTTTCATGTAAAAATCACAACATTTTAAGTCACTGGTCTTTTTTGCCATCACAATTAGACATACCACTTAGTATTTAGAGTACTAACAATAACGATAAACTTTTGTACAATTTGTTTCTATTAACAATGAAGTTTTATATTCTTCAAATCGTCAACCGAATGAATTTTGAATGTGAATAAAGTTTTTATGACTTCAAATCTGTTTTAAATTCAAATGGAGTAGAAAATCAAAAGTACAACACTGACTTATTAGGTGAAGTTTTCAAACCAATTGCACAGTCTAATTTATCCAGAGAAGAAACTACAAAAGTTTTTAGTCTACAACAATCAGACACAATCAAATTTCACACGGAGTACAAAACTACAAAAGTTTTTTTTTAGTCTCCCAATAGGATAAGCATATTCTTACCAATAGGATAAGCATATTCTTAGATTATCACATAGATATGCTTTTCTTTTCAAATAGCTTTCCAACTAAAATATTTTGACATGATATCTTATCAAACTATCTCATTTTGCAAACTAAAGAATTTTAAAGGCAACACGTTTTGCCGAGGAAAATTCACTCAAAAAACATACGATTTACAGATTTTTTTTCCAAAGAGACACATGATAAATATCAAAAGAGTTAACTTTTAGAAATTATTTTCCTCCTTGGATAAATAATAAGAATGCTATTGGTGTAATCTTTAACCGAAATACCACCAATTCTTCTGGTACATTCTCACTTCGACCTTGCTAAACAAGGCACCAAATTCTGGAGAAGTAGTGCATTAATCTTCTACTTCTATGATATGTTTTTCTCAATCAGTAGAATACAAGAAATACCAACAGTATAATAATTTCCTTAAGATTGTTGTTGATCATGTATTCCTAACATACTTAGAACAAAAACTTTGGAGAACTTGGGAAGAAGCAACAAAGTTTAAAGAGTATTTTCAAAACTAGAAAATTAAAATTAGTAGAGAAAATAGAATCAGAAATAGATTAAAAATAATATACAAAATATTTTTCTCAAAGAAGAAAATCGAGCCCACTGAATGCACAGTGTCCCCTTAAGGAAATTATTCCCCTCAAGTACCCGAGGTTAATGGAATATATATCCTCCCAGAGTAGAACGATCTTACTCATCGGTGTATCAGTACCTAAAACCACGGTGTCAGCGAACCACTCAACGGCAGTAAAGTACACTTAGAATACTAGATTTAGTAGTAGTAGAAGAAGTCTAGAAATTCATTATTTCATTGTTAAAAAATAAGAGGAAATCCTCTATTTATAGACAACAAAGGGTAGTGTGAACAGATGTTTATTGTGCCTTATCAGAAGGTCGCAACCCTATGAAAACCTATAACCCTTAGGAAAGATCACAACCTTTCATAAAAGTCACAACTTTTCATAAAAGTCACAACTCTTCATAAAAGTCGCAACTTTTCATTAAAGTCACAACTATTCATAAAAGTCGCAACTCTTCATTTTCCATTCACACCTTTTAAAACCCAACAACTATACAAGTTGAAGCATTCAAACACTCAAGTACAAGAAACAACTCAAGATCAAGATCACTAGATTCAAAAACAAGCTCAAAAGTCCTTGAATTCAAATACAAGTCAATATCAAATTCAAAACTCAAGATCCAGCTCAAAAGCCCTTGAATTCAAGAGCAAGTGTGAAGATCAAATTCACCAAATTCAAGATCAAGCTCAAAAACCCTTCAACTTATATTCGAAAAGATGAATTAGAGGATTCACAGAGATCGCACTATTTGAAATAAAATACTATGATTTTTGTGATATTATATACTATCTTGATTTTTATTTTTTCGATGGGAATTTTATTTTCTACAATGAGTTATATTGTACATATGAGATGACAAACACTCACACACATATATACTAGTGTTGTTTGGCCCAAACCAATATCAAAAATTAAATTAGTAGTTGTCTTTTTTATTTTTAGCACGACTTCCCTATTTTGCTATATGCTTCCAAAATCATATACGTACAACCATGATAGAAAATACAAACAGTCCAATAAATAGTAAATTGCAGCTAATTAAACAACGAACATCACCTTTAGATTGTTTATTCAAGTCACTTCTATTTTTCCTTTTGGAGTAAAAATGAACTTTGAAAGCTTTTGAAAAGCAGGTTTCAAAATAAATTTTCAAGGACATTAAGCACCTTTTATGTATTCAACAATATCGTTAGAATATATATAAACATTACGAACACATTAATAGCCGCCTAAACTTATCGATAAATTTAATTTAAACACTCAAACTAACTATGGAAGAAACATCAAATTAAATTGATACACAAACTATAGTTTCCAATTTCAGGACACATTCAATATATCTTCTTTTCTGTTTGTATGCCAAAAAAAAGTCTAAGGGAAGCAAGTTGTAAACGTAACCTTTTTAACGTAGCCATCTTGTTGGTTTTAAAAAAGAAAGAATTTGTATGAAAAAAATAAAAATATTAAAGCTAAGGAATTAAAAACAAGAAAGAAAACGTATAGAGTGAAGTTGAAATAGATATATTTTTCACTACAATCTAAGAATACAATTTATAATAAATTACTAACTTTTAAACCTAAAAATTATAAGTTAAAAGATCGATCTGCTGAAAATACCGTATAAAATACTATTTAGTATTCAATTTATGAGAATATTCATGTCTCCCAGATCCATCATTTATAAGGAGGCGGTGGACGAATATAATTACCAAAGCATGAAAACTTGCATGGCTGAGATTTAACGCAAGAGGGGTAGTATTGAAAAATTAAGGTCGGACATGGGAATTTATTCATTTAACGTAATAAGGGTAAATATGACATTTTTTAACGTATAAGGACAAATATAATTCTACAATTAGATTTAAAAGGATAAATATGTTGAAAAAATATAAAGAAACGAAGGACTAATGTAACTTATTACTGAAAATAGAAAAAGGTCAAATATGACCCTTTTCCATATTTATTCTTAATCAAGGTGATACACTAGTGCAAAGCAGTTACATAGAGATTTACATGAATAGATAATCTCGGTGAACTCAATATATAGTTCTTTGTTTTATTTTAGTAATCGATACATGATACGTGAATATAAAGTTAATTAGCCAACAATTGGGTAGGAAGCGCAAGTTGCAACACCACACATGTTCTTTTCCATCTCCATTTTGAAGTATCCATTGTCACCCCAATCTGCTCCCCATGAGTTCTTTATGAGCCAATAAGGAATACCATTTTCAACACCGTAACCCACAGCAAGAACAGCATGGTTTACGTCCTGCCAATAATGAAACGTACATGTTAATTTGTAATTAACATATCGTCCTTCCTAGCTAGCTTAGATATTTGAGATGACGACTTAATTACGTACCATGGGAGTGTTGCCACATTTAGTGCTGGTGTAAACTCCGCTCTTGTACTGTTTAAAACCATCTATCACCTCAAAAGCAACACTAACAGGCCTAATCATTGCAACGGCATATTTCAGTTCATCTTCAGCACCTTGGGTAATATTGATTGAATCGATGACTTTGACACTAACATTTTCTGGTGAGAATTTACATATCCCATTCTTGGCGGTATATGGATATGATTCTTCAGTGTCAAGACCACCATTGTATTTAATGTACTCAAAGGCATGTGATGGAAGCCCTCCTTGGCAGCCAAAGTTATCAAAAGCTCCAGCACAGTCCACAAGTTACTGCTCTGATAGAGAGATTCCCTTCCCAAATGCTTGGGCATACGCTGCCTCTAGTGCACCAGTAGTGCTCAAAAACCACATATCCGTTCTTATTTATATGTCGTCCTTACTAAAAATAGATGTTCCTTAATATGCTTGTCATTTCACCTGAATGTCCAGCAAGCTCCACTGTTTCCCTGTGCCTTCACTGGGCTAACAATACCAGCTTCCCTCCAGTCTTTCTACAATCACAAAATTGCAAATTTCCTGTTAAAAATACATTGCATGTTTAGTGTAATTATTTCTATATATGCTTATTATAGCATAATTCAACTCCAGTACCATGCATCTTGGAATATAATAAAGCATTACGTACGTACAAATTAGTTTCATTAACTCTAATGAGAAATATTCGTGCAGGTATCTACCCTATTTCTAGTTAGATAGGTCATAGGAGAACTCTTACCAATATCCAACCAAAAAATATATGGAAAACTCAATCACAACAATAACATACCCAGTGAAATCTCACAAGTGAGGTCTAGAATGTATGCAGACCTAATTACCACTACCTCGTGGAGATAGCTGAGAGGATATTGCCACTACCTTGTACGTTCATTCTCATTGGACATACCTTCTCTGGCAGAAGGACGTTATTAGTGAGCATGAGATTGCCCTTTGTGGTGGCAGAACAGTTTTGAGGTGCCGCCAACTTGACTCTACGGAACTCATCCCATGTTAGGTCAGTAAACTCTGCCAGTATAACAGTATGAGGGACATAACACAGAACAATTTTATAGATATTTAACAACATTATACATACCATTGACACCGAGTTTGTATGATAGTTCTCTTTTGTTGTTATGCGATTGAATCATCTTCACGTTCTCCATAAATATCTCAAACCTTAGCTTGATCTCCTCAACGGACTGGTAACTTTTCTTATACCTTTTGTAAACATTCAAATATACAACAATATTATTATAATAGAGCAAAACGAAGGAGAAATCAATCTCATTTTGTATTTAGTAACCTTTTAACAAAGCGAACAAAGGAGAAAGCATCGTCACTCTCGCCAACCACTTGAATAACTCCGTTCTCCAGTTCTTCCGAAACGACCACTTGCCTGATCGGATTCTCATCGGTAAAGGTTGCCGCTCCGGCAATTGCAGCGGCGAAAAGGCCGGCGATGAGAACCAATAGGACTGAGGAACGTGACATTGCAATTGTAATTAGGGAAGAAGATTGGATGAATAAGGCTGGTAGGAACCGTGGAGAATTTATTGAGGTTTATTTTTGTCCAATACACACTCCCTCTCAATTTACTTCTTAAATATTTCCTAATTTGATTTCTTTTTTTTTTGTAATACTTACTTAAATATACAACTTATTTTATCATATTCTCTAAAATTCCTTAATTATTATTTGAAAAAATTACAAAAAATCATACTCTCTCCTATTCTCGGATACATCACTTTACGCGATGTATTGAGACTTACTTGATATATCGGAACGTTCACTTTACGCGATGTATCAGTCGGATACATCACTTTACGCGATGTATCAGTCGGATACATCACTTTACGCGATGTATGAGGACGTTGAGAGTGAAATATCTGAAATCGAGATGCGATATATCGGGATGTTGAGCGAAATATCCGAAATCGAGACGCGATGTAGCGAGACCTTTTTGGGATGTATCCGGATTCCACCAAATTTAAGAGATTTTTATAATTTGAAAAAGAGTAGGGGATATGATTTGGGCATGTAGGGGGGTGTTAGTGTGGGTAAAAGTCCCACATTGGTTGGGGAATGGACTGATGGTCTCCTTATATGGACTTGAGTGTTGTTCATCCTGTATTCCTAAGATACTTAGAACAAAAACTTTGAAGAACTTGGTAAGAAACAACAAAGTTTAAAGAGTATTTTCAAAACTAGAAAATTAAAACTTGTAGAGAAAATTGAATCAGAAACAGATTAGAAACAATATACAAAATATTTTTCTCAAAGAAGAAAATCGAGCCCACTGAATGCATAGTGTCCCCTTAAGGAAATTATTCCCCTCTAGTATCCGAGGTTTGAACGGGAATAGATCCTCCCAGGGTAGATAGACTTATTCACCAGAGTATTGATACCCAAAACGTTGGTGTCAGCGAACTAGTCAACGGCAGTAAAGTACACTGAGAATACTAGATTTAGTAGTAGAAGAAGTCTTAAAATTCATTGTTTCATTGTTGAAAAATAAGAGGAAATCCTCTATTTATAGACAACCAAAGGTAGTGTGAACATATGTTTATTGTGCCTTATCGGAAAGGTCACAACCCTTTGAAAAGCTACAACCCTTCGGAAAGGTCACAATCTTTCATAAAAGTCACAACTTTTCATAAAAGTCACAACTCTTCATAAAAGTCGCAACATTTCATTAAAGTCACAACTCTTCATAAAAGTCGCAACTCTTCATTTTCCATGTACACCTTTTAAAACCGAACAAGTCAATCCTCCCCTTATGAGCTAACTTTTGGGGTTGAGTTAGGCTCAGGTGCCATATCTTTAGAGTAAGTAGTAAAAAGTAAAATTTTCATTTTGAACGCCAACATGAAAAACATAGCGTTTTGTCAATTTTGCAAGTTGAAGAAGTAGTATGTGATGGACATTTAATAGGATAAGATATTGAGGACATTTTTATCTAAATATATGGAATTTTCTTGTAGAACGCAAACAAGAAAAACATGGTGTTTTCTCTTGGTGGCGAACTAGTAGTACACGTAAAACAAAAAGTACCACTTAGGATAAGATTTTTTCTTCTTTCTTTACATTTAGCAACTTCATACATGCTCGAGAGTGAAGTAACTAATGAAGGACCCTTTCACAAACTTTCTAGAGGAATAAAATAAACTCACTCAAATTGGTTAACATATATTATCTCCGTTCACTTTTATTTGTCTAATTTAAACTTTGCATGCCCTTTAAGAAATAATAATTGATATGAATCTTGAAAAGTAATTTAAAAATCAGCAATTTTTTTCCAACAACACTTTTAGCACACTTTGAAAATTACTTATGAGAGAATCTTCAAGCATGTGACCTTAATTTTTGGAAGTTTGAAGTTAGTTACTCCTATATAATATGAGAGTATCCCATTTTGAGTTGTCTTTCTTCTTACTTTTTTCATTTTTTAAATGCAATAATAAGGATCAACAAAAAAGAAAAAGTTGTTATAAAATAATGATAGAATACTAAATCAAATGGAAAACATAGAAAGAAGAAGAGGAAAACACAAAGTATTAAGAACAAAGAAAGGGAGAAAGTAGTGGTATTTTATAAAGTTGGTGTCTCTCTTTGCAGTATGTAATGCCTCCTTTATAGGCATAATTTGCTTGGAGAAGTTACCTTGCTACAGTGGAGTGGCCCCACATGGGCATCCACTTGGCTTTATTATTTACAACACTCCCCCTTGGATGTCCATGTATAAAAAAATGTACATAGTTATTCGTAATACGCTTTGTTTGTTGCCTCATTGCAAACTGCTTGAAAGAAGCTACTTGTAAGCCGATTGTAGGAACCTACTTGCAGAGCTGTTTGTGTAAATTGTTTATAAGAACCTGCTTGTGTAAGCTGCTTGTAGAAATATGTTTGCAAAATTGCTTGTAAGTTGCTTATAGGAACCTGCTTATAGGTACTTGCTTGTAGAGCTGCTTGTAAGTTGCCTTCTTGATTCCAAGCTTATTCGGAAAATTGTGTAATGGAATCCACAATATGATGTATTTACTACTCATTGGAGTTCATTCATAGATAATGTGCCTCGTTAAAACCTTACTAGGAAAAATCCTGTGGAAAAAAGTCCTAGTGAAGGAAAAAGAGTACACATATCTAGTAATACGCATTGAAAAGCTACCTCATTAAAAACCTTACCAGAAAAATCCAGTGAGACAAAACCTTAGTTAAGGGAAAAAGAGTGCATCACGTATCATACTCCTCCGGATTAAAACATCACTTAATTCTTGTAAAGAGTGCCTCCCAATCTTATTCTTCTTTTCAAATATTAGTATTGTGTGTGTCTTTATGACCTAACCACGTTCATAAAGATGTTGCATTCTTGAGCTTATCATGATATATATTTTTCTTGTCTCTTGGATATGTTGAGTTCAGTCAAATACATCTTTGACAATCACTTAGTTTATGACCTCGTCGGCGTAGACAAATTGCTCATTCGACTTGTTTGTAGCAATAGCCAAGTGACAAAGACTTTCATGATCATAAAATTGATTGTCTTGTAGAATCCTATGATATGACAATATTTCCACATGAAAACATATAGCTTTCTTGACATCAAACTTCATATAAATAATTTCCTGCAGTTTCATAACCAATAAACCTTGAAAAGATTGGTTAGATTAAACAAATTTATAAATCAATATTTGATTCAATTTGATTACTCTATCGATAAGAGTAATAAAATTACCATACCATGAATAATAATAGTAAGATACGTAAGTGCAATAATTGCACCATGACATGGCACTTTCTAACCATTTTAATGAAATAAAAATTGATCTTTATGTTAAGCGATATCACAACCATTGGAGTACTATTCAATGGAATCGCTTTTAAATCCTTCGGGAATTTTCATATAATATTTACTATCTAGCTAGACATAAAAATCATTCATTATACGAATTCAAGTTTTTCATATTTTGTCAGATTGAAAGAAACCTCATTGCATCCACCATAGGAGAACACATCTCCATATAATAATGTCAGGACTTTTGTGAAAAATCTTTATGCCCCAAGGCGCAAACCGTACTTTATATCTTACGGATTTTTTATTTTATTTGACCTTTGTCATAATAACTTATTTTTACTCCACTGACATTATATTTTCATATATGAACTATAAGTTCAGGAAATTATTATACCAAGTGAAATAAAAATATACTTGAATTGCGTACTCTCTTTGGCCAATCATTTATTTGTCAACTCTATTTGACAAATTTAATATCAAGATCCTCGCTCACAATTTATAATTTTTAACGCTACATTATATTCGAGATATCGTCAACGGTTATTTGATATCAATTCTAATATGGCATAAATTATCGAGCTCTTTTAATTTTTCATCATTATCATTTGTCAAGGTTTTTATAAAGCGTTATGTCATGGTGCTCTTTCTAAAGTACTTGCCTCATTATTATGACCATCATGATCATTTACTCCTCTTCTTATTTAAGAAATTTTATCTTTCAAATCGATTAATCTATCACGCTTCAGGCGTGCCATAAATTATGTCCTTCAAGGACTTTTCTTTGGAGCATTTATAACTGGATTATAACATAGGGTGAGCAAATACGTCTAACAATTGACTTAAATTATCTTTTCAACGAGGATCATACCAATGATAATTCATTATGTATAACTTATTTTCCAGTTGCTTATCATCTATCCCCAGTAATGTTAGAGAATCTAACATTCACCCAACCTTATTTGGGGACTCATCTTTGTGCATTTCGTAATGGTGGAGCAATTGAATAATATACCACACATTTAAATTTCTAGATGAGAATCATTTAGTTCCTGACCCTGAACCAATTGTGATAGGGGAACCTTGTTGGCTTGATACGTGTAAGTGTTGCTACATTTTAAAAACACATCTCATACCAAATTTCTTTTGAGAGTTTTGTTCTCATAACTAATGGTTTAGCTATAATTTGAGACATATAATTTCTGCTTAACCACTTGGATATAAACCAACATCATCAATAAAATTTTATAATTTGAATTGTGCTCTTGATTTAACAATTCGAGCAAATAATCTTTGTAAAAATTAAATTACAAGTTGATAATAAAACACATGTGACCATAATATAGATGCATCTATTAAAATCATATAATAGTAAATGGTCCACATGCCAGGTGAACGGGCCCATTTTCACATTTTTATACATTTCAAAATTTCAGGAGATACAAAATTTCAGGAGATACAAAAAAAGGGAGAAAGTAGAGGTATTTTATAAAGTTGGTGTCTCTCTTTGCAATATGTAATGCCTCCTTTATAGGAATAATTTGCTTGGAGAAGTTACCTTGCTACAGTGGAGTGGCCCCACATGGGCATCCACTTGGTTTTATTATTTACAACAAAAGTTATTTAGTGGAGTGCCCCAAAATAATGATGACGTAGTAAAAAGCGAAAACAAGCAAAATTTAAGATAGTTTTAATGTTTGCAATAATCAGAATGATTAAGATGAAAGACCTAATAAGATATACACGCACGATATTCAATTCATTCTGTAAAAATCCTATTTTTAGGTCAAGTCGTCATGGATTCCACAACCCTTAGTTATTGGGTTTAGCCACTCATGATTATTGAAATAAGGAATAGAATTGCATTCATTCAAAAAGTAATTACTTACAAGAATTAAAGACAATCAACAGTTTGATTTCAATAATCTAATGTAACTCTCATTCAAACTCTGTTCAAGTGATATTGTGTTCTTTCGCTAAAAACAAGATTCTAAAATAAACCTCTAAAAATAATATTTATAGTTCCAGGAAATTTGAAATTTAAAAATAGAAAGCAAAAATCTCGAGCTCATGTAAAGCTACGTCTGATGGCCCATCACATGTGTGACGGTTTGTCGCCTTAGCCGTCACTGATCTTCAAAAAAATGATTTTGTTTTGTAGGTGTGGCGCTTGATGTTACGGCCCATAGTAGACCTGACAGTCTATAATCCTTACCGTCAGAAAACTTCAGAAACTTTGATCTTCCCTACAAGTGTGATGGCTACCCCTGATAGCTCGTCACAGGTCTGATGGTATGTTAGGTTTGTCGTCGGAGCTATCCTTTGGCAACACTTAGCTTTATTTTGATTTCTTTTTCGCCTTGATTGATTTTCTATCTAACAGAGTAGAAAAACTATTAAAAGACATTATAGTTGCTTAAAAAACTCATAATTATTCATAGCTAAAAGCATCAAATGTTTCGTCAAATGCCGGCACATCACCCTCAACTTAGAACATTTGCTTGTCCTCAAACAACACCTAACACTATATTTACAGACTCATGAACAATCCACGTTCACAACAGTTCAAACATTCTTTACTCAGGCATACATATGCCTATGGGTTAATACATCAACTCAAAAGGATCTAGAAATGACATGTGGATATGAACACGAAACGTAGCATACATCCTTAATAATCAACCATCAACAGTGCAAACATAGTGCCCTTACCACAAAGAAGTCCCTATCACTCTTATTATAAGATTTATTTGCGAGAGACAATACGAAACACTCACACTCAGAATTAAATTCAAGCAATTCACACACAACCCATAGATTTGCCTTTATTATTTTCACATCGACTTCATAGAAAAATGAACTAGAATCACTATAGGACTTGTTCGGCTTGTAATGTAGGCTCAGGGTAAAGGTAGGATACATTTGGGAGTAGTGACTACGCCCTCCTTGCTACCATCCTCACCCTTTTTTTCCTCTTTAGCTAGCCTTGTTTCTCCCTTTTATTTCTCAATTTCCGATTCCTTGGATATGACTCATCCTTTTATTATTTTTTTTAACTTAAACATAATTTATTACTCATGATAACACACAACATTCTCAAGTTCTTATTATTATCAACCTATCTTTATTCATACCCCATTCTATTTTTACTTTACTTATGGTAACCATCCTCAACTTAGGCATTTTGCCTGAGCTAAGGTACACGATGTCTAAAGAGAGACCAGGGCCAAGGAAGCAGTTTCAAAATAAATGGGGAAGGTAAACAAGTTAACAACAAACAAGTTATCATTTAGGCTCAAACTTTTGGATCAACAGATTTCTTTGTTCATTTGGTTGGTCTTATAGGCTAAGTGGGCTAAATTAAAAAACGATATGTGTTCCTTTCCTAATTCACTGTCTTTCAGTCAATGCAACATAAACCAGGCAAGTTTTCGATGCATAAACAAATCAAGAACAATGTACAAATGCTCATAATCACACATAGCCTAGTGTGCACTGTCAACTTTTGACTGCCAAGTTATTATATATATATATATAATCACTGTTGTCGCACCTCATTTTTCGCAAAACGGATTGAGTGCAACAACCTGACCACTCTTTTAGGTTTATTTTAAAAGAAGAGCCGCCACCTAACGAATTAAAGGCGTGTTAGGGAACCATTCTAACCTAACTATCACTAATTAAAGGTCAAACGAACCAGAGATTGGGTAAGGGTTCAGGTTATCTCAAAGGGAAGGTGTTAAGCACCCTTCGAGGTCCACAAAGGTGGGTCCCAACCGTATCTCATATTTTATGTGGGGGTTAAGAAAGTAGCAAATAAGGTCTAATTATTAAGTTTAATTAACGCTAATTATGCTAAGTGATAAGAGATATAAACAAAAAAACATGAAAATAAGCAAAAGATAAGCGAGAAGACAAAATGTACGCAAATAATAAATCAGGTCCTAACATGGTATCTAACTCTTGGAATATGCTAGAAAAATATTTGCAAATACCAAACATGAATCTTATATAAAATGGGGAGAAGCTAAAAGTATATTGGGAACCTATAGGTATGTTTTTTATTGAACAACATAAATATTAAATTTGATTTTTGAAATATAAGCAACTTTTAGATTTTTAGCAAAGTCAAATATACGAGATCATATTCCAATTATTTTTAAAACATGCTAATTGATTTATGACTATAACAAGACGTAAACAAATAATAGTTGATTTTACACAGATTATTAGAAAGATGTCTTGAAAAGTTCAAAGGAACATATAAATAGCCAAGCAACTATTAAAAGACATATGGAATTTTTTTTCTAATCAATACTTAAAATCTGATCTAAATACAATAGTAGCATGATTTAAAAATTGAATTCGAGTAATTAGTGAAGGCATATTCATCTATAACATACACACATAAATAAAATAAAAGAGGGAAAAAACATTTAGCACATAGTTCCCTTCCCCTTAGATAGTCCCCAAGTTAAATATATATATATATATATATATATATATATATAACGGTTAGAGTTTACAAAAATATTACAAGCCAAAGTAAAAGGACAAATAAATACAAAGACATATCCGAAATACAAAACTTAAACAAAACTAAATTTCGTTCGGAATTCCATCCCCGGTGACTCTTCAATATCTTGAACTTTTAAGTTCAAAATCCTGCTAAACAAAAGGAAAATACAAACATATATATAACAAAGACAAGCTATAAATCAAATTAATTATTTCATATCTGAACGGCATCACACAAATTACTTCATGGAATAGACATACAAAACTCGAAACAAATAGCAAAACACCGAATATAACATCATACAGAGAGAGGAGGTGTGAAAACTGACCCAGATGCTTCCTTTAAATTATTATAGAGTATTGCGAAATTAAATAATACTAATGCAAAAAAAAATAGAAATTAAATTAATGAAGGAAACTAACTGGTTAAGCAAATTAATTAATTAGTAAAATAACTTGAATTCCAATTCTCAAAGCAGTGAACCGAGCAGAGAATAGTTTCTAGGAAATTTTGTTATTGCCTTTTTAGAGAGAGTTATGAGAGCGTTCTTATGTTGTTAGGCGTCAATATTAAGTGAATGAAGGTCACTTTATATAGCAGATGAAGGGGCATAACAATAAGGATGGCAATGGGGCGGGGCGGGTGTGGAGTGGAGCGGGTTTAGGCTTATGTGGGGCGGGGGAACATATTTGTGGGTGCGGATGCGGGGCGGGTTGAAATAGATTTTTCCAATTCTTAGTGGGAGGGGTGGGTGCGGGTTTACACTGTAACTGTTGATGCCCTAGCCTAATCTTAAGTTCTAGCCTCTACTTTACACTGTAACTGTTGATGTTTTTTTTTTTTTACCTTTTTGTTAAATTTGAATCTAAGAAGCTTAGGTTAAATTTTTAATTTGTATTTTATATTTAGAATTTATTGAATGTTCAAAAACAATTATACTCGAATGTTAAAGCTAAATAACAAAGTGAAAAAAATAATAATAAGAAAACTTATGTGGGGCGGATTTATGCAGGGAGTTAATGCGGAGCGGAGTGGGACGGATTGAAAATAGTAAGTCTATGTGGAGCGGGGCGGGGCGGATTAAAGTCTCCGCGGGTTTATGCGGGTTTGCTCCTGCAACCACTCCGCCCCGTCCCATTGCCATCCTTTCATAACAATAAGGGAAAGTAATTAATTGGAGAGCAATTATGGAAATTTTATTTCCTTAACCAAGAAAAGTGAAATCAACAACATTCTTTTACTTTAATATATTGGACATAATTTTACCAAAATAAAACAAGTAAGAATATGTCCAACTTTAATTAAGGAAAAGTAAATCACTTAATAATAGTCAATAAAACAATGTGTAAAATCATCCAAAAAGAGAATAATTATATTAAAGGAAAGACATAGTATTTACACGTTATAAAATACCACAATCCACATCAAGAAGGTAAAATCTGACAAGATTCTTATAGGGCCAAAGAAATCAATTTAAACATTAATTATATAAAAAATTTCCTAGGCCGGAGAATAACTTTGAAGGCAACACTCAATCAGGGCTTAAAAGCAATGAAGACCGAAATTAAAGGGATTCATCAAACTTACCAAATTAACAAAATATGAGAATTATTAACGAATCAACAGAGAACACCAGTGTTAAGGCATCAATTGGTGTGACAATTAAAGGAAACTAATCAAATTTGAGCAATCAGTAAGAGAAAACATTGATTTTAAGGGAAAACAATATTTCAAAGACAAATTAAGAGAAAAGCAATTAAATCAAATAATCAATTAAGGCTTAATAAACTTGAATTAAGGATATTAGCAATTTTAGCTATGGTTTAAAAATGATTTAGTGAGAAAATAAATATATTAGGACACAATAGAAAACTCATTGAGGCTTAATCATATATTAATGCAGAAATATGTCGACAAGTGTAGACACATAATTTTGGACTGAACTTAAGGTTTTACACCATTTTCAATGTTTAAATATTTTTTAAAATCTAAATTAAATATTTTGATTTTTTATCTTATTTATTAAGTTTATTTTAAAAGATTTGAAAACTACAAAAAATATATGTTTTGTTTTAATTTAAGTTTTAATAAATAAGCTAGTATTTCTTAATTATATTTTTAGACTAGCTATTTGATTTTTATAATATTTTATTAATTCAAAATAATTAGTTAATATTTTTATTATTATAATTTTAATTATATTTTACAAAAAAATAATTAACCTAAAACTACCCACTACACCTATACTACTCCACCCTCTCACCCATTTTCCTCCCCATTTTCCACTCACCATACCCATTATCCCACAACTATCCACTCACCTCACATCTCTATAACTGTCAAGACCAAAAACTAGGTGTGACGGAACCTGTCCTATCCCACCAGGATAAGTCAACCTAAAACCCAACAAGCGGAAATAACAGAAATAGAGAAGAGAAAAACCAAGCGGAAGTCTTTCAACTTAAACAAAACCAACCCAAGACAGGTTGTCACGTGTACAAACCACTAATACAGAAGTTCAATAGATAAGTACAAGTCTCAATATCTTTGTGTCTCAAGTAGAACAAAGTATAGAAAAAGGATCTAGAGGGATCGCCGACATCGAATAGCTACCTCTCTCAAGTATCCACAGAAGCCTCGGGAGAAAGAAGAGAGAGATCAAAATCACGGTCAGGGCTCACAACCTACACAAGTGTAGAAACAAGGGTGAGTACCAAAAACACGGTACCCAGCAAGTCAACCAATAACACAAGGTCAACCTAACTAAACTCACGAACCCCTTTCCTTCCAACCGAACCTCCATAACTACAACCTGCAAAGAAATCAGCCCAACCTAATATACACAGTTCATATCACACATAGATCAACAATAGCCCACAAATATCAACAATAGAACAATAAGCATCGAATACATCAAATACAATAGCACGGTACATAAACACAACTCCACAATGTCAAGAAAAGGACAATGAAATGCAATGCACTGTCAAGTAGCATGATGCATGTCCGTCCTATGATACGCATCCGCTGAATCTCAGTTCGGAACCCATGGGGGCCACACATGGACCATGTATTTGCCGGAACCATTTCCCATCAGCATAATCATCACACGCCGGAACCATTTCCCATCGGCATAAATCATTACTCGCCGGAACCATTTCCCATCGGCATAAATCATCACTTGCCGGAAACATTTTCCATCGGGATAAATCATCAAAGTGTCTCATCATAGTGTTTCAGAAACAATGTACACAAGCATGTTCACACAAATAATGAGAAAATGATAGTGTTCACAATCACAACGCAATTCATATCAATGCAAATCACGCCACACTATCAACGATATGTCAACATCATCAATTACATCATTTACAACAAGATGAATTGCCTAGTCTCCGATTCACTACTCCTTTCATCACAAGTAGGATCAATTGCTAAGTAAGATATTCGAGTCTAATCCCATAGTTCAGAATGAGCAAAAGACATATTCATCAATTTCACGATTTCATCAAGGCTTTCATAGCCCCTTCTCATTCACAACACAACACCAAGATTATTACAATTCCACATGGTTCACAACATTAGCACATAAGCCTTTTTACTACCCCATCGATCAAATTAGATTGATTTCATAGAAGATTTCATCCCATTCCTCAATCCCATTACTCTCCAACTCATACAAGGAAGAAATTCAGAATTTAACGAGGTTCACAAAGTTTTAAGGTCCACTTGCCTTAATCAAAACACAATCAATCCACAACCAGAGCTTTTCCTTTCTGAGAGCAATCCAAAGCACCACAATCTACTCAAAATATGAACCACAATCACAATTCGGAGCTAACAATGCCAAAAACACGAAATTTGGAAAGAAAGGGTAAAACAATCCCAAACTTCGATTTTGAAAACAGAACTTGAATCAGAAATTTCTTACATGAAAGGGTCCTTCAAGGCATCAGCAACCCAATAGAGAAAATCATTTGAAAAACGGAGCTCAAATCAGTCCACCATTCCCATTTTATCAAAAACTCGGAGTTCTATCAAAACTCCCAAAATCTCAATTCAAAAACCCAATTTTCAAATCAAAATCAAGTTTAAATCAATGGGTAATTAAAACCAAGGGTTGAAGTCACTTACCCACACTGATTCACAAGAAAAACCTCTTCAACAATTGCCCAAGAGAGCTCCAAAATGATGAAAATGGGACATTTCCCGACTTTACACTGCTCAAGTCATTAAATGACCTCCGCGAACGCAGCCTGCTAGGCCCTGGGAACACGGAGACCAAGTTCCCAATACTCCGCGAACGCTGAGAACAATACCTAGACCCTCTGCGAAGGCGGCCCCACACCGCGAATGCGGAGTTCACCAGTCCCACCCTCTGCAAACGCGGGAAATAACCCTCCGCGAACGCGGAGGTCAAAACAACTGGCACCAGATACAACAATTTCAACAAGTCTCCGAATAGACTCTCGAAATTCGTTCGGAACCCCGTGCACACAAACCAGATATGCAATCCCACTAAATTCGACGTTTCGGACTCAATGGAACGATTGGAATTCAAATTCGAGGTCTCCTTACCTGGAACCCGATAAAATGCAACAAAACTAACTCAACTTCAAAAACTCAAAACAAACTCGGGACCTCTAAAAATTCAACCAAGGCCATCCCTAGGTCTAAAATCATCCCCCGAATCCAACGGAGTCGTCGAAATCCACATCCGAGCATCCGATCTCTGAATGTTGACCAAAGTCAACCCTATGATTAAAATTTCACAATTTTCCAACTTAAGACTTCAAATTCACGATACATCCCCAAAATTGATTCCTTCAATCTCCTAGTCCAAATTTCACATTCTGGAACTGATGGAATCGACAGAATTCCTATCCGATTCCCGAAACTCTGATAGACATCAAAAATCACATTTTGACAACTTAAGCCTTAAGAAATCAAAATTTTCCAAAAACCACAACTCAACAAGAATTTTCACAAAACTAACATCGGATATCAGCCAAACACGACTCGGGACAACTCTTGGAAGGGATAAAATGGTCATTTAATAAAAATTACGAAAATTAACCTTCAGGGTCATTACAATAACCCACCCTTTACATACTCTTACGTACAACTACACACAATCAGAAACACACCCTCACTCACCCACCATACATAAACACACACACACACGAACAAGAAAAAAAGAAGCAAAACCCATATACTTGACACACAATCAACGACATACAAAACATTTTGCACGAAAAAAGAAAAAGAAAAATCACGAACATACATATAAATCAATACACATAACCCATCCATTTTTCTTTTAAGATTCCACCGTCACACAAGCATACACATTTGCTCCCAAAGAAAAACACACTCACAAAAACAGTCCCAAAAAAAAAAACAAGTCAAATTTTGAGGTTTATTTTTGCGATTTCAAGTTCGTGGTTCTTGATAGTAGTCCTTTCTTCTAGGGAAATAATTTTCACAAGAGGTAACACTTAATTTTTTTTATTTAGTTTTATGTCATGATTGTGCAAGACTTGAGTCCAATGTTATGAAGTTACTCAAATTTTATGTGTTTTTAATTTTGACACAATAATATTGAAACATTTCCTTTTTGCTTTATTCTACGTTATCTCCCATCTTATACCGTATGCTGCTATAATACCCCAAGCTTCCAAAGAATTTAATTGCAGAACTTAACTGAAGTAAGTGACCTACGGAGGCCACCTACGAGCCGTAGATGGAATGACGGGCCGTAGGTGGGGACCGTCGATGGGACTATAAATCTTCAGGATTTCTAAGTTTTTGAACTTTGACCTACGGAGTAGCAGGACGGGTCGTAGATCGATTGGCGGTCCGTAGCTAAGACTCGTAGGTGTCCCCCAGACTTAGTTTTAATTTTTGACTCAGAAGGCTGACCTACGACTTCAATGTACGGTCTGTCAATGGACCTACGAGCTGTACATTGATGTCGTCGTAGCAGGTCCCGTAAATTTTAGTTTCTGAATCTTTTGACGGAAGGACAGTACAGTCCGTCGTCTGACCTACGGACCGTAGATCCCCTCCGTCGATTGGCCCCGACAGTATTTAATTAAGGGCTTTTCGGTCTTTTTCCTAATTGTTTACCTATTAAGCTAAGTTGGTTATTCCCTTAATCTAAGACCTATAAATACTTTCAAAGTCTAATTCCTCTCATTCTAATTCATTCCTAAACTCTCATCTCTCAATATTTCTCTATCTAAAAAGAACTCTCTCAACTCTCAAGGAGGAAGAAGAAGTTAGGATCCTCCATTGAAGACCATCAATCTTCTCCAATTTTCTTGTGGATTTCATTGAGGTATGATAGTGTTCACCATTAGGAGTCATTTCCTCCAATGGGTCCTCCCTTTTCTTCAAGATTTTCAAGGTTTACTCTACCCCAATTGAATTAGGTTTTTTGATCAATTATTGTGGGTTCCTCAATTATGATTTCAATTGTTTATTTTATCATTCCTAGTGCACGATCTAGCGTGATAAAGTAACTTAGTGAACGAATTAACGTGAATTACATGATTTGATGTAAAGATTGCATGAACCCCCATGATCCCAAGCTAATTCTCCCCAATTTGATAATCTATGCTTTGATTGTTGGGTTGAGCTATGAATTGATGAAGTTTATGACATCTTTATGAAACTAAGCATGAGTTATGAATGAATTGAGGATAATCCTATGAATTTAGCATGATCAAGTCAAAAGCATGATTTTCCTCTATTATGTGAGTTCCTTTAAGTATGGGTAAATTGTCTTAATTATAACTTTCTAAGCATAAGCTTACATTAATTTGCATGATATGAGTTGAACTTGCATGAACCCATATGAACTCTATGATTTATGAACTATGAGCATGATGAACTAAGTAAAGATAAAGCTAATAAACGTATGCATGCCTTATATGAAGTTGATAATGAGTTAAGGGTGCTTTGAGAGTAAAGTACCAAAGTTATGATTCGATGATGTTATGGTTGAGTGGTGAAAGATTTTCTCACGTAATTCTCCTAACATGACTAATAGAAGAGCAAGAGGCTATTACCCATGTTCTTAAGGAGCTATTCTAATGAATGAAGGGACAAGAGGTGATTACCCATGTTCCCTAATGTAGACAAAGCGGCGATTACCCAAGTCTACCAATAATGAGCTTATGACTAATGTAGACAAGAGGCAACTACCCATGTCTACCTAAGATAAAAATGAACTATGATTAATCCGTGGGAAGTATGCTTAGTATCGAGTGGACAAGTGTCGATTACCCATGTCACATAACCTATGTGCCACCATAGGGTAATGGTCTATGATAGACCCTAGCTAGTGGATCCACATAAGCTAAGAAGTTCATGGTCTTACCTTGGCAAGTAGGACACATCTTTTCGGTGGGGGTAGACACCGGATTCCATGTTGATAGCTCACATGGTCTTACATGTCGGTTAAGGCGTTTCCCCACTAGTTAATGAACACAAGTGTTCCAATGATGATTAAAAGTAAAGTAAAGAAAGATGATTTAGCTTGCTTTGGCCATGGTATATGCTTTATGTTTCATGCTTCTTATGCTCTATCATGTTTTAGCTTGGCCATTGCATGTCATGATTATGTCTCGTTTTAGCATGTCTTATATGTTTTATATGCATGGCTATCATACTTGGTACTTGATTGTACTAACGCATACTCTTGCCTACATTAACTTCATTGATGTAGGACGTGGCGATTCACCATCCACTCGTGGCTAGAGCTTGATTAGAGATTTGGTAGAAGACTTGGTGAGTCCTCATCCATCCGAAGACATAGCCTAGTTCTTATTTCCTTTCATGTATTTTCATTTCAGTTTCAGATTTGTATTGGGTTACGTCCCAAACCTTGTTCTTTATATTAGATTGGCTTTGAGACATGAGATGTAGATTCCGCTGTTTCTTTTAAAAGCTTTGATATGAAATTCTCTTTTGAACTTCTATTCTCTATTATATTGTATGTAATGTATGCTAAGTGGCTTGTATGAGGCCTCTCGGGGTCTTGTACGCCATGTCACATCTAGGGGGTACTTTGGGTCGTGACAAACTTGGTATTCAGAGAACAAGGTTTTAGAAAGATCCCAGGATATCTCATAAGCCGTGTCAAGTAGAGTCTTGTTCATTAATGTGAAGCGCGCCACACTTATGAATGAGAGGCTATAAGACATTTAAGAAATTTCACTTCTTTCGTTATTCCTAAGTCGTGCCATAGAGTTTAACTCTATAAGTCTCTCTCCTAATCCCTATCCTATGCGTTTCAGGATAGGGTGACCCAAAGAGCTTATGCTAGAAGAAACATGGGAGAGAGTGTGGAACAAGAAGCTCTTCCTCAAGCTCCTCAAGTTCCGGCCGACCCTTTGGCGGAACAAGTTACTAATGCGGAGTTTAAGGCTGCTTTCCAAGTGTTAGCTCAAGCCGTGACGGCTCAAGCCAATAGAGAGGTGGTGGCTCCCGTGAACCCAAATGTGGGTACAGCGGCATCAAGAGTAAGGGACTTTACGAGGATGAATCCTCAGAAATTCCATGGCTCTAAGGTTGAGAAAGATTCTCAAGAGTTCATCGATGAGGTGTACAAGGTGTTAATGATCATGGGTGTAACGTCGAAGGAAAAGGCGGAGTTGGCCTCTTATCAACTCAATGGTGTTGCCCAAATTTGGTTCAATCAATGGAAGAGTGAGAGGGCGGTCAATGAGGGTCCTCTTGATTGGGAGAAATTCAAGGTTGCGTTCCTTGATAGGTTCTTTCCCCTTGAGATGAGGGAGGCAAGGGTGCTTGAGTTCATCAATCTTCGTCAAGGGAATATGAGTGTGAAAGAGTATGCTTTGAAGTTCACACAATTGTCTCGATATGCTCCTTCCATAGTTGCTGATCCTAGGGCAAGAATGAGCAAGTTTGTTTCGGGAGTGTCCAAAATGTTGGTTAAAGAGTGCTGCACCGCTATGCTTGTTAATGATATGGACATTTATCGTCTCATGGTGTATGCCCAACAAATAGAGGAAGAAAAGCTTAAGGAAAGGTCTAGAGAGACCAAGAGGGCTAGGACCAGAGATGGTAACTTTTCACATGCAAGGTCCGATGGACATGGTCGTCCTAGATTTCGACAAAGGTTCTCTAACCAAGGCTCATCCAATGTTCCTCCTAAGTTCAACAAAGATAGGGTGTCTAACCCTAAGCCTCAAGGAGGAAATGGTGGTGGTTTTTTATTGTCTACTTGTCCTAAGTATGGGAGAAAGTGTGAGGGCAAATGTCTAGCCAGTTCTAATGCATGCTTTGGTTGTGGTAAGACGGATCAAAAGGCAAGGGATTGCCCCTTAGTGGCTAAGAATGAAGAGGATAACCGTCGACACGTTCAATCCAAAAATCCGTCAAGTTCTAGTGGGAATCAGAAGCAAAACCGATTTTATGCCCTTCAAGATCGTCATGAACAAGAGAGCTCTCCCGATGTGGTCACCGGTATGTTGAAAGTTTTCCACTTTGATGTTTATGCTTTGCTTGATCCTGGTCCTACCTTGTCTTTTGTGACGCCATATGTGGCTATGAGGTTTGATGTTATTTCGGATGTGTTGCTAGATCCATTTCGTGTCTCTACTCCGATTGGAGAATCTATCATGGCTAAGAGAGTTTATAGAGATTGTCCCGTCTCCTTATCCCATAGAGTCACTCATGTTGATCTTGTAGAGCTTGATATGTCAGATTTTGATGTTATTCTTGGGATGGATTGTTTGCATGCTTTTTATGCCTCGATTGATTGTAGGACCCGAATGGTCAAATTTCAATTCCCAAATGAGCCTATCCTAGAGTGGAAGGGGGGAAATTCTACGTTTAGAGATCAATTTGTTTCTTATCTAAAAGCTAGAAAGATGATCTCTAAGGGTTGCATTTACCATCTTGTTAGGGTGAGGGATGTAGATTCTGAAACCCCTACTCTTGAGTCGGTCCCTGTTGTTAATAAGTTTCCGGAAGTGTTTCCCGATGATTTACCCGATATTCCCCCCGAAAGGGAAATAGACTTTGGTATTGACCTTCTCCCAGATACGCACCTATTTCTATTCCTCCTTATAGAATGGCTCCGGTGGAACTTAAGGAACTAAAAGAGCAGTTGAAAGACTTGTTGGATAAGGGTTTCATCCGGCCAAGTATTTCTTCATGGGGTGCTCCGGTCTTGTTTGTGAGGAAGAAAGATGATTCACTCCGTATGTGCATTGACTATCGCCAATTGAATAAGGTTACCATTAAGAATAAGTATCCTCTACCAAGGATAGATGACTTGTTTGATCAACTTCAAGGGGCTAGTTATTTCTCTAAGATCGACCTTCGTTCGGGCTATCACCAATTAAGGGTGAAAGAAGATGATATTCCAAAAATGGCTTTTCGGACTAGGTATGGTCACTACGAGTTCTTGGTTATGTCGCTTGGGTTAACAAATGCTCCGGCCGCATTTATGGACTTGATGAACAGGGTGTTTAAGCAATACCTTGACATATTTGTGATTGTGTTTATAGATGATATCTTGATCTACTCAAGGAATGAGGATGAGCACGCCAATCATTTGAGGATTGTATTGCAAGTCCTCATGGACCCACAACTCTTTGCAAAGTTTAGTAAATGTGAGTTTTGGTTACGATCCGTGGCTTTTCTTGGTCACATTGTCTCCGGTAAAGATATTGAGGTAGATCCTAAGAAGACGGATGCGGTTAAAAATTGGCCTAGACCTCTATCACCTTTGGATATTCGTAGTTTCTTGGGTTTAGCCGGTTATTATAGGAAGTTTGTTGAAGGGTTTTCATCTATTGCTTCTCCATTGACGGCTTTGACTCAAAATAAGGTTATATTCGTATGGTCCGAGGCATGTGAGAAGAGTTTCCAAGAATTGAGAGATATACTTACTTCGGCTCCAATATTGACTCTACCAGAAGGATCCGATGTTTTTGTGGTTTATTGTGATGCTTCGAGAATTGGGTTAGGATGTGTTCTTATGCAAAATGGGAAAGTTATTGCTTATGCTTCAAGACAACTCAAAGTGCATGAAAAGAACTATCCTACTCATGACCTAGAATTAGCGGCGGTTGTGTTTGCTTTGAAAATATGGCGGCATTATCTGTATGGGGTACATGTGGATGTCTTTACTTACTATAAGAGTTTATAATATGTGTTTAAATAGAAAGATATGAATCTTCACCAAAGAAGGTGGCTTGAATTGTTGAAAGATTATGATATTAGTGTTCTCTATCACCCCGGTAAAGCTAATATGGTGGCGGATGCTCTTAGTCGACTATCTATGGGTAGTGTGGATCATGTTGAGGATGGTAAGAAAGAGTTGGTTCGTGATGTGCATAGTCTAGCCCGATTGGGTGTGCGGTTGATTGATTTCGCTAAGGGTGGTCTTACGGTTCACAATGGTTCTGAATCCTCTTTTGTGCATGATGTGAAAGCTAAGCAAGATCTTGATTCTAACTTGGTTGAACTAAAGGAAGTGGTACTCAAGAAGTCCATAGAGGTTTTATCTCAAGGGGGAGATGGTGTGCTTCGATATCAAAGTTATTTATGTGTTCCCGATGTTGATGACTTAAGAGGATAGATTTTGTCGGAAGCCTATAGCTCTCGGTATTCCATCCACTCAGGGGCTACCAAGATGTACCGTGATTTACGAGGGATCTATTGGTGGAATGGAATGAAGAAAGATATTGCGGAATTTGTAGCTAAGTGTCCTAATTGCCAACAATTGAAAGTTGACCATCAAAAGCAGGGAAGTTTGACCCAAGACATTGATATTCCTACTTGGAAGTGGGAAGATGTGAATATGGATTTTATTGTTGGTTTACCTCGCACTAGGCGACAATATGATTCGATTTGGGTGGTGGTTGATAGAATGACGAAGTCAGCCCATTTCATTCCCGTCAAAACTTCTTATTCGGCGGAGGATTATGCTAAGTTGTACTTGAGGGAAATGGTGAGGCTGCATGGAGTGCCTTTATCCATTATCTCCAAGCGTGGTGCACAGTTTACTTCTCAATTTTGGAAGTCGTTCCAAAAAGGTCTTGGTACTCGTGTTAAGCTTAGTACGGCATTTCATCCCCAAACCGATGGGCAAGTGGAACGTACTATTCAGACTTTGGAGGATATGTTGAGAGCATGTGTAATTGATTTCAAAGGTACTTGGGATGATCATTTGCCTTTGATTGAGTTTGCTTATAATAATAGCTACCATTCTAGTATTGGTATGGCTTCATTTGAGGCTCTCTATGGTAGGAGGTGTAGATCTCCTATAGGTTGGTTTGAAATTGGTGAAGTTGCTTTGATAGGCCCGGAGTTGGTGCATGAGGCTATGGAGAAAGTTTGACTTATTAGGGAAAGGTTGAAAATGGCCAAAAGTTGACAAAAGTCCTATGCCGATGTTAGAAAAGGAGAATTAGAATTCGATGTTGATGATTGAGTTTACTTGAAAATCTCACCCATGAAGGGTGTAATGAGATTTGGGAAGAAAGGGAAGCTTAGTCCCCGTTATGTAGGCCCATATTAGATTTTGAGACGTGTTGGTAAGGTTTCTTATGAGCTTGACTTGCCTAATGATTTGGCATCGGTGCATCCGGTTTTCCATGGCTCCTTGTTGAAGAAGTGTGTTGGTGATCCAACCTCTATAGTGCCATTAGAGAATCTTGTCATAAAGGATAGTCTTTCCTATGAAGAAGTTCCTGTTGAGATTTTAGACCGGCAAGTCCGAAAGTTAAGGAATAAAGAAGTTGCTTCCGTGAAAGTTCTATGGAGGAATCAATTAGTTGAGGGTGCTACTTGGGAGGCCGATGCTGATATGATGTCCCGATATCCTCATCTCTTTCCTTCCGATCCTACTCTAGCTTGAGGTATCTAGATCCTCATGGTTCATTCTTTTGGTCTCATATGTCATAGTTGATTTCCATGATTCCTTGATTATACATGTTCATGAAGAGTCTAGTATGTTTATGTATATTGAGTATGAGTTGCATAAAGTCTTCATGAAATAATGTGTTGAACATGCTTTAGCTTGGAGTTGATGTTTCCTCCTCGGATATGTGCATTTATGTGATTATATGCTAGGTTGGGTTGTTAGTCCGTGTCTATTACCCTTCTCATGATGTCTTGATTTTCATTCGAGGACGAATGTTCCCAAATGGGAGATATTATAATACCCCAAGCTTCCAAAGAATTTAATTGCAGAACTTAACTGAAGTAAGTGACCTACGGAGGCCACCTACGAGCCGTAGATGGAATGACGGGCCGTAGGTGGGGACCGTTAATGGGACTATAAATCTTCAGGATTTCTAAGTTTTTGAACTTTGACCTACGGAGTAGCAGGACGGGTCGTAGATCGATTGACGGTCCGTAGCTAAGACTCGTAGGTGTCCCCCAGACTTAGTTTTAATTTTTGACTCAGAAGGCTGACCTACGACTTCAATGTACGGTCCGTCAATGGACCTACGAGCTGTACATTGATGTCGTCGTAGCAGGTCACGTAAATTTTAGTTTCTGAATCTTTTGACGGAAGGACAGTACAGTCCGTCGTCTGACCTACGGACCGTAGATCCCCTCCGTCGATTGGCCCCGACAGTATTTAATTAAGGGCTTTTCGGTCTTTTTCCTAATTGTTTACCTATTAAGCTAAGTCGGTTATACCCTTAATCTAAGACCTATAAATACTTTCAAAGCCTAATTACTCTCATTCTAATTCATTCCTAAACTCTCATCTCTCAAATATTTCTCTCTCTAAAAAGAACTCTCTCAACTCTCAAGAAGGAAGAAGAAGTTGGGATCCTCCATTGAAGACCATCAATCTTCTCCAATTTTCTTGTGGATTTCATTGAGGTATGATAGTGTTCACCATTAGGAGTTCTTTCCTCCAATGAGTCCTCCCTTTTCTTCAAGATTTTCAAGGTTTACTCTACCCCAATTGAATTGGGTTTTTGATCAATTATTGTGGGTTCCTCAATTATGATTTCAATTGTTGATTTTATGATTCCTAGTGCACGATCTAGCGTGATAAAGTAACTTAGTGCATGAATTAACGTGAATTACATGATTTGATGTAAAGATTGCATGAACCCCCATGATCCCAAGCTAATTCTCCCCAATTTGATAATCTATGCTTTGATTGTTGGGTTGAGCTATGAATTGATGAAGTTTATGACATCTTTATGAAACTAAGCATGAGTTATGAATGAATTGAGGATAATCCTATGAATTTAGCATGATCAAGTCAAAAGCATGATTTTCCTCTATTATGTGAGTTCCTTTAAGTATGGGTAAATTTTCTTAATTATGACTTTCTAAGCATGAGCTTGCATTAATTTGCATGATATGAGTTGAACTTGCATGAACCCATATGAACTCTATGATTTATGAACTATGAGCATGATGAACTAAGTAAAGATAAAGCTAATAAACGCATGCATGTCTCATATGAAGTTGATAATGAGTTAAGGGTGCTTTGAGAGTAAAGTACCAAAGTTATGATTCGATGATGTTATGGTTGAGTGGTGAAAGATTTTCTCACGTAATTCTCCTAACATGACTAATAGAAGAACAAGAGGCTATTACCCATGTTCTTAAGGAGCTATTCTAATGAATGAAGGGACAAGAGGTGATTACCCATGTTCCCTAATGTAGACAAAGCGGCGATTACCCAAGTCTACCAATAATGAGCTTATGACTAATGTAGACAAGAGGCAACTACCCATGTCTACCTAAGATAAAAATGAACTATGATTAATCCGTGGGAAGTATGCTTAGTATCGAGTGGACAAGTGTCGATTACCCATGTCCCATAACCTATGTGCCACCATTGGGTGATGGTCTATGATAGACCCTAGCTAGTGGATCCACATAAGCTAAGAAGTTCATGGTCTTACCTTGGCAAGTAGGACACCTCTTTTTGGTGTGGGGCAGACACCGGATTACATATTGATAGCTCACATGGTCTTACATGTTGGTTAAGGTTTTTCCCCATAAGTTAATGAACACAAGTGTTCCTATGAGGATTAAAAGTAAAGTAAAGAAAGATGATTTAACTTGCTTTGGCCATGGTATATGCTTTATGTTTCATGCTTCTTATGCTCTATCATGTTTTAGCTTGGCCATTGCATGTCATGATTATGTCTCGTTCTAGCATATCTTATAGGTTTTATGTGCATGGTTATCATACTTGGTACTTGATTGTACTAACGCATACTCTTGCCTACATTAACTCCGTTGATGTAGGACGTGGCGATTCACCATCCACTCGTGGCTAGAGCTTGATTAAAGATTTGGTAGAAGACTTGGTGAGTCCTCATCCATTCGAGGACGTGGCCTAGTTCTTATTTCCTTTCATGTATTTTCATTTTAGTTTCAGATTTGTATTGGGTTACGTCCCAGACCTTGTTCTTTATATTAGATTGGCTTTGAGACATGAGATGTAGACTTTCGTTGTTTCTTTTAAAAGCTTTGATATGAAATTCTCTTTTGAACTTTTATTCTCTATTATCTTGTATGTAATGTATGCTAAGTGGCTTGTATGAGCCTCTCGGGATCTTTTACGCCTTGTCACATTTAGGGGGTACCTTGGGTCGTGACAGCTACTATCAATTATGTATCATTTATATTCAATCAAGATTAACCAAATGCTTGAAAGTGGTATTCTAATAGTTTGTTTAGTCAAATTTATATAAAGTTAAAAGTGTTATGTTAGAAAATTAAGAGATGAACAGTTACACATTTTATTTTATTTTTTAGATGTCTTTTGCCATAACTTGTAAGTACACTTAAAACATAAATACATTTATATCAAATTTGAATATGATATAATTTTTTATTTATTTAAGATTTTTTAGGCTCGTATTATTTAAATTAGTGTTCATGAATATAAATAGTAAAAAAGTAATTTAATCACTAATAAAACGCATAACCTATCTATTAATAGGTAAATATTAGGATATATGACCCGTTTCAAAAGCATATTTCGATTAAGAATGTGGTTACACATCTTTTTCTTGAGACATTAAAATAAACTTAAGGATGCGGTGACGCACATTGTCCAAAAATATAATTAAATTTTATAAATTTAAAGTAGAGACTTATAGACAAAATTATTAGGTGCAATGTAAAGAAGACAGTTATGTCTCTAAATGTCAAGACCAAAATTGCTGTTACGCATCTAGGTGGAGACCAAATAAAAGTTCAACAAATAAAAAAATGCGAACAAGTCATGGCCTAAAATAATATATTTAAAAATAATTTAACTCAAGTATAAGTTGATAAAAGAGACCGTGCTAGAACCACGTGACTCGAGAGATGCCTAATACATTTCCCTCGGTCAACAGAATTTCTCACCTGAATTTCTAGTTCGCAGACTAAAAATAAAGAGTTATTCCCTTTGATTAGGGATTAAAAAAAAAGGTAACTTGAAACACCATAACTCAATTCCAAGTGACGACTTTGAATAAAAATAATCCTTAATCAATACGGTCACTTAGATTAAAAAAAACCCTTTCCGCTCGATCGAAAAAGGGGTGTGACAACAAGTATTGTTAAATATTGACCAAAACAAGTTAACCGGAGATGAATATTAGGCAAAATTCATACAATGATTCAAGAAAACAGCAAATCCAGTTGATATTCATGTTTTTTAAGTCATCTTGCTCCAAAGAAAAAAATAACATCAATGGCATGCTAAAATATTGTAATGTCCAAGTATAGGCTAGAATCATACACATGAATTTAAGCAAAGGGAAGAGCATGAATTTTACCAACATCCCACACATATAAATAAATCTGAAATTTTAAGATTCAACCTGCATATTTTCATGTTCAACAGTGGTAAATAATATGCACGACAAACAAGCTTTAGGAGAAGAGAAATTTATACCGGTTCTTGGTCGGAGTGGCACATTCTTTACTGTTGTTTTGTCGATCTCTCTGGAGAGAAGAGAGGAGCGGAGACACGAAGGTCTTGATGGCGGCATCTGATTGGCTTGCCAGCGGTTGCACGGGGTTTCGCCGGTGGGAGGAGAAGGGATAGGCGGCTGCCTTGGGGGTTTTGAGGCTTTCGCCGGTCGAAGGAGGGTCGACTGGTTGGGGTTTCACCGGAAGAGAGGGACGGGGAAGAGAGAAGGGTTCATTGGAGAGAGGAGGAGCAGCGGCGGCGGCTTGGAGGCAATTTTCGTCAGTGACGGACAAAATTGAGAGAGAGACGGCTGATTTTTGAGAGGGGAGAAGAGAATGGAGAAAATCCTTAGGGTTTGGGTCTTTTTGATTAAAACAGGAAATAATAGGGGCTTAATCACTTCCGTCTGATTAACACAACGAACAATTAGGATTGAATCAGGATTTATCTGACTTGGATGGACGGTTATGATTAAAGGAATTTGATAATCTGAAATTGGAATAAATAGGTTAAAATTGAAATGTATAAGTGGCTAAAATTGACATGAAATTGAATATGGAAGGGCTAGAATTAAAATAGAATTGGATAGGAAAAAGGGCTATAAGCTAAATAAATTAAATAGAAGGGACTACGATTTGAATGGTTAAAGAGAAGATTAAGTAAATCGTTGTTTATTTAATAATATACTACACATAATACGTAACTTTTATATAAAATAAGCACACTTAAATATTTTAACCTTAAATCAATAAGTAAAAAGTTATTTCAAAATTTGACAACCGATATATATAATAATAAAATAATAATTTGATAAGAAAAATAATTACAATAAATTTTGTAAATTATGAATATTAAAATATATAATTATTTACATAAAAGTTACTTATGATTTTGAACCCATAAAATAAGAGAAAAACGTTTTGCAATACATATTTAATCAAATAGCAATTCAGAAAAGGTTATAGGTCGGTCAAAATTGGATGTCAACAGCTTTACCTCTTTGCTCGATAATGAAGGATAAATTGACGGGCAAAGACGTTGACTGAGTAGCCGATTTTGTCCGACTAACGAAATGGTGTTAGTGAGACCAAATGGAGTTGTGAAAATAATGTGGCCAAGACTTTTGTTTTAAGTCGCCTACATATCTATGATTTTACGAGAATCAAGCCGTGTGTAGTTCTAGAGTTAGAAATGAACGAAGTTCCTAAGATTGAAATAACGGTACAAGATTCAGGCGGAAGCGATAAAAGCTTGAGTGGACAAGATTAGAGCACAAGATGGAATGAATAGCGTACGAAACGACTTAAGCTATCAGAGAAAAGATCATATGAATAGCGAAAAGTTGATAAGACCCTTATTGCGATCATATTTGAAAGGGCAATTGATCTTGTCTGTAATATGTCAGTCTCTGCAAGTCTGTAGCTTATACTATGACTAAATAAAGTGGTTAGGACAGATATATCAGTTAAATAATTTATAAGCATGATGCAATTTCCCATATAGACCATGATATTTAGCTTAAGACGATGAGAATGATGTCTTAGGCTATAATATCTTGGGCCATGATACACAAAATTAATTCTCAGGTCATGAAATAGTGTCTGCGGGCCATGAAAAATGATGTCTTTAAACTATGACACCTTCGAATCGTGATAAATAGAAATTAAATCCTCAGGCCATGATATGATGTCCGCATGCCATGGAAGATAGTGCCTTTAAACCATGACACCTTCAGAACATATATAATGAGTAAAGAGAGCGCATCTGTTTTGATGTAATTCGGGCATTAAGTGATACTTGTGACTTAATTCGATAGGAACTCCATATAGATGTATCTCTTGGGGCACATCGCAATTTCTCGGGCACATGCAGTCTTCGGGTACAATGCAATCTTCGAGCATCATGCAATTTCTTAGGCACATGCAATCTTCGGGCAAAAGGCTACTTCAGTAGGTCAAAATGTGAATTTTGAAAGTCAAATGTAATTCTCGAGCACAATGTAATCTTCTGGCACATTTATTATCAGTCACAATGCAATATTCATGCACAATGCAACTTCAGTAAGCCAAATGCAATTTTGCATGCCAAATGCAGCTCTTGGGCACAATGCAATCTTTGGGCACATCAAATTTTCGGGATCAATGCAATTCTCGGGCATAATGCAATCTTCGGGCACATGCAAATTTTCGGGCACAATGCAACTTCGGCAGGCGAAATGCAAATTTGTAGGCCACAGTGCAACTTCAATAGGCCAAATGCAATTTTTGTAGGCCAAATGCGACTTCGGTAGGCCAAATACAATATAGTAGGCCAGATGCAATTAGTAGGTCAAATGCAATATAGTAGGCCACAAAATTCAGTAGGTCAAATGCAACACAGTAGGCCAAATGCGATTAGTAACCAATGCAATTAGTAGGCCAAATGCAATATAGTAGGCAACCAAATTCAGTAGGCCAAATGCAACATGGCCAAATGCGATCAGTAGCAATACAAATTCAGTAGGCGACACAAATTGAGTAGGTAAATCTATTTCAATAGGCCAAATGCAATTTTTTGTAGGTCGAGTGCAATATAGTAGGCTAACGCAACCAATACAAACTAACAGGCAAATGAGGAATAGCAGATGAATAAAAAATAGTAGACCGCGTGATCAGAGTTGAGAAAATAAAGTATCTTAGACCTTCGTCTCATTGGAAGAAGAGTGGCATGATTGTTCATATGAAGATTTCTTTTCATATACATGCTTGTTTTTTCTACATTCAAAGATAAATTATTAGTTTGTTAAAGGGGAGGTTGATTTGTGTCTCCGCTTTGATCCATGTGTTTCATCCTTGATGTATAATTGAAGGCCAATCTTCTATTCCTCATGTAATTCTGTCAAAAAATTTTAGGATCACTCAAAAGTTTCTATCCAAGTGTAGAATTTATGTCCAGTTTACTATTTATGGGGAAAATGAGATATTTTATTATGATAAGATCGAACTCTATAGGAGCGCCTACATATCCCTCTCAAACGGGAATCAGGTCAATCGTAGTTTCGATTACAAAGCAGAAAAGCATAAACCATGACATTTAACAAAATACTCCTCAATAGCACTTGAAATGATAAGCTTGGATCAAACTGTGTCGTTCATTTGCAAGTATGAATGTAGCAACCTTGACTTCAAACAACACGAGTCCTTATTAGAAAACGCTTCATTGACTTTCAACATGTTCAAGGGTGATTTGGAAGTGGATTGTTGGATACATTTGGTGCAGGATCCTTCAAGTGTATTGCTTTGGTATCAATCAAGTTTTGAATTTTATCTTTGAGAGAACGACATGCTTCAGTAGTATGTCCCTTCATCCCTGAATGATAGTCACAAATCTTGTTAGGATCATACCATTTGAGTGTCTGAATTCATAGTAGGAATAGGTGTCACATATCCAGACACCTTAATCCTTTTATAGTTCTTGATTGGCTTCTTTTCAAAGTTGGGTCAATTTCTGTAATTTAGTTGTTGAGTAGGTGGAGGAGTTTGAAAACATGTAGGTTGGACATTATAGACAGGATAGGTAGGGTATTGATATTGTGGAGAAGGTATTTGATGTGAAGACATTTGTTATGGTGGTGCTTGGTAGGGAGAAAGTGATGGATAAATTGATATTGGGTATTGAGGAGGTGCGGGATATGGTGATGTTGAATATTGAGGAGGTGGTGGTATAGGATGTTGACGAGAGCGAGGGTTTTAGTTCCATATGCCATCATAACATAACCTACTTTCTTTCGACTTTCTAATAATCTCTCAGATTGCAGGGCTTTGTTAGTAGCCTGCAAAGCTTCAAGATTAAGGATGGTACCATTCTTGGTACCTTCCTCAATTCTTTCTCCCAATTTGATGATGGTGAAAATCTTTTCAGCGACGAGCATCATCATATCATAGTATTGATGCTCCTGACCACGAATAAAATAATCTTTCATTTAAGATTCTTCTATAAGAGGTCTAGCCTTAGCAGCCTCGGACATCTACCTTATAGCATAATCTCGAAATGCCTCACTCGGCTTCTTTTTCAAATTTTGAATATAAACCAATCTGGTGCATTTACAATATTGAATCTAAACCTATCCATAAAATCAAAAGCCATATCTACCCATTTAGACCATTTTCGAGAGTCCTGCCCAATATACCATGATAGGGGGCTCACCTGTGAGACTTCTCATGAACAACTTCATTCTAATTTTCTCATTCTTTCCAAGTCCTGTGAGTTTATCACAATACATGCGTAAATGAGCCTTGGGATCTCTAATGCCGTTGAACAATTCAAACTTTGGAGGTTTGTACCCCTCAGGTAGCTCAACATCTAGGTGCATGCATAGATCTTCATAACTTAGACCAACCACTCCTTTGCTCCCCTCTACATGTTCTATCCTATTAATCAACATTTCTAACTTCTCAGCCATAGATTGTACCAACAAATCCTTTTGAGAGGATTCTGCTTCATGACTTTGATGAGTAAACGGGGCCGTTTCAACATATATGGGATTGAGGTTGTGATTCCCAGGAGCATATGTATATGGCATGGTGATAGTGGAGACTGGAGGCATATCTTGAGCATAAGAAATATGATTTGGAAGGTAGAAAAGATTTGAATGTTGGGTGTTTGTGGGAGGAATATTAATGGAGTTTGGTTGATTTTGAGAGGTAGAATGGGTTGGTAGAGGACGACTTGGACGAGAGGTCTGTTTCATATTAGTAGGGTTATTTATGTCTTCCTCAAATGGAGTATTGAGAGATAGTGATAACTTAGCCAAAACGCACATATTAGCGACTTCCTCTTCTAGCTCTATAATTTTTTGTTCCATTCTTAAAATCAAATCATTAGAGTGATTTTCCCCTTTAGAAGTCCCAGGGAATTCTCTTGGAACGATCACACCAATTCTTTCTGTGATGCTATTGTCATCAACCATTTTACCTTTTCTTTTATGATATGGACTTGGAGGAAGAGGAGGAGGAGACCCTTTTGATCGAGTATGGTAGGTCAGAGTACACAAATCAACCTTTTGGGGGAGGTAAACAAAAAATATAAATAAAAAAGAAGTCAAGTTAGAACAATGCATAAATTGAGATAATAAGCACATTATTTTGGTAAAAATAAACGTCCTAAATGCAAGGAGCCTCGTTGAGCCAGAGGTTGGCCTAAGACGACAAGTAAGTGAGTTTTGATAGTTAATCCAAGCTTTGTTGACATTATTTGGAGTTTAGAATTAGAAAAATGTGAAAAATAAACTATTTTATTGACAAATGTAACCATTACATCTTTTGAAAATGATAAATACATAAATGAAACTAAGGGGGTGGGATAACAAATGATATTCTATGCGAGAAGACACATAGTTTCACGGTAGTAATACTATATGCTTCTACCATGCATCAGTCATCTCTCTAATATAGGGTGTTTGAAGAGAATTTTGTGAGAGGTGCTAAGGCACAACATCACGGAAAATGAAAAATAGAAGTTCCCAATTGAAGAAGTATGAGCGGAATGATCGTTATCAAAGAAGTAACAATTAGCAGTTAAGTAAAAAGCGGTAACACATAAACAGTTTAAGAAAGCAGTAAATAAATAAATACAGAATAATAAATAAATGCAAAAGACAAAAATAAACACATAAAGGATAGGGGAAGGATTTGACATCTACGGCAAGAAAATAAGCAAATTGTTTAAACATACAAACATGTGATTGCAAGGAAGGAAATCAAGTAAATAAGAAAGTGGAAATGATTAATCGTGAAAATAAACAAATAAGAAAAAGTGAAAAAGGATTAAACAATGTAATACAACAAACTTAATAAAAGAAAGCAAATAAACATGTAAATAAATAAGGAAAAGAAATGAGAATTAGACATGGTATTGACAAAGTAAAATAGGAAATAAACAAATAAGACCAAAATAGATAAACCCCACATAAAGCATGAAACACGTAATGGTAAGAACCTAGGTTATCCCCAGCAGAGTCGTCATTCTGTCGTGCCCCGTGTTTTTTAAAATGGGTTGAGTGCAACAACCTGATCATTCTTTTAGGTTTATTTTTAAAAAAGAGTCACCACCTAACGAATTAAAGCGCGTTAAGTCACCATTCTAACCTAACTATCACTAATTAAAGGTCAAATGAATTAGCGATCGGGTAAGGGTTGAGGTTACCTCAAAGGGAAGGTGTTAAACACCTTTCGAGGTCCACGAAGGTGGTTCCCGATCATATCTCATATTTTATGTGAGTTTAAGCAAGTAGAAAATAAGGTCTAATTATTAAGTTTAATTAACACTAATTATGCTAAGTGATAAGAGATATACACAAATAAATAATAAAAAAACACGAAACATAAGCAAAAGATAAGCAAGAAGACAGAATGTACGCAATTAATATAAAAAATAAACCATTTTTATTATTTAAACTACCCCAAATAATTACACAAAACAATATATAAATAAAAGGAGAAGCGGAAACCTAAATTAAATTTTCTCTTTTTGGACCAACGCTCGGCTTATTCGGTGTGTTAAGATAAAATCAAGGTTTGTCATTTTTTCTGCTCAAGTCATCTTCCATCATTTCCAATAAGGGTCTAAATACCCCTACCCCCCCCCCCCTTTTCTAAGTCATTTATTATTTTAAAGCCTAAAGTGATCTAAAAGAAAATATAAAAACTAACGTCCTAAGAGGTGCCTAACGTCCCAACTTAAAGTCCAAGAGGCATTGAACTAACAAAATGGTAGGTTTTAGACTTAATTAAAATATAGGTTACCTAGTTAGACTCTAACCGTCAAGCAAAACGAATTGGACGAGCACTTAGCACATGAAATCTCATATTGGCTTCTAGGTTTAATTAACATGCTGACAAACACACATAATTGTGAAAGGTATCATGCAAGATGTGTGTGCACAAATGAGCATATAAATGGGCATTATAACAATTAATTGGTTTAATTTAAGGATGCAGAAGATGATATTATATAAAACTGATTTGTTTGAGGGACATAAGCAAAACATGTTGCAAGATTATTCAAACACGAACAGAAAATTGAATAAAAAAATAACCTAAATTTATTAATTTTAAACCTCTTGAATTTGTTTAGCATGCTGGAATTATAACTAAATTTCTCTAGACACAATCTTATAATTAACATTCTGAAAAGTTTATTTTAATTCTAAACATGATATTTAACTCATATATAATGAAAAGGGTTATTAAGGCCTATGAACATGATTTTAATAGATCAGAAAAATAATAAAGCAGGTCCTAAAATGGTATCTAACTCTTGGAATATGCTAGAAAAATATTTGCAAATACCAAACATGAATCTTATATAAAATGGGGAAGAAGCTAAAGTACATTGGGAACCTGTGGATATGTTTTCTATTGAACAACATAAATATTAACACTGATTTTTGAAATATAAGCAACTTTTAGATTTTTGAAATATACGAGATCAGATTTCAATTATTTTTAACACATGCTAATTGATTTATGATTATAACAAGATGTAAACAAATAATAGTTGATTTTACACAGATTATAAGAAAGATAGGAACATATAAATAGCCAAGCAATATTAAAGACATACATAATTATTATTTTTTCTAATCAATACTTAAAACCTGATCTAAACACAATGGTAGCATGATTTAAAGATTGGATTCGAGTAATTACTGAAGGCATATTCTTCTATAACATACACACATAATTAAAATAAAAGAGAAAAAAATATTTAGCACATAGTTCCTCTCCCCTTAGAGAGTCCCCAAGTTATATATATATATATATACTAGTTTCTCGACACGTGCGTTGCACGTGTAAATATGCATAGTCATGTATTTGCTGTGTAAAATAATTTCAACATAATCAAAGCATTTTTTTGACTAAATATTTATATTTAAAAGAATAAAGTACATGTTTTTGTGATAGATTAATATGAATTATCGTATAATAACTTTTTTTTCAAGGTCAGTATAATCAGAATCTTCAAAGATGAAGAATAATTTTTTTGTCAGTTGCATATTATTTTTACTTATTTTGCTTTAATGAGTATAAAAATGTAATAAAACATATCTTACCTAATTTTTTTATAAATGATCTTCGTGGTGTGTCTTCCTATCGACAGAATAAATTCACACCTACCACAAATCAGCATACCAAAATTCTAGAGAGAATTTAAACTAAAAATAACTTATACTTTCAATTCCCTGTCATAATTTATGTGAACTTTTTTTTCATCTTTTTTGAAAATTAATTGACTAAGTTTTGAAGAAAATTTTTATTAGATCAACTAAATGATTTCACCTTAAATTTAGATATCCAAAGTTGTAACACCCCAGAAATTTCTAAGTTAAGACCCAAACCATTCTTGAATTTGCGTATAAGGTCATAACGAGTGATTCTTAATTGTTCTTAGGTGTTAAGGTCAATTCTTTAGTGTGGGAATGATTTTGGATATGACTTAAGGTCACAAGAACCCCCTAGCATAAAGTTGAGTTGAAAACTTCGTTATCGATTAAGTTTTGACATAAGATTCTACTTAGGTAAACTTCAAACGACCATATCTCTTAGCTCATAAAGAATTAGGTGGCCCATAAACTATAAAATTAAAGGCCTTTGAGTCCTCTTTCCAACGCCACCAAGTTTACCTTTTTTCGAGCTCAGAGTATAAAGTTATGATTGGTTTACAAGAGACTACCATATCTGAATTTTCTGAGTCTGTGAACGACGACTCCAACCGACGAGCCGTAGGTTGAACGACGACCCGTCCTGTCAAGTCGTCGGTAGAGTACTGAGAGTCAACTTTTGAGACCCAAGCCCTACGAATCCAACCAACGAGCCATAAGTACTACTACGGGCCGTCGTTTGGACCCGTAAGTGGACTTTTGAGCCTTAAAAATTCAATATCAATTCCTCGGATGGGATCTATGGTGTATAGATCAAACGATGAACCGTAGATGGTCCCGTGGACTGTTTGTATCAGCTTTTAAATAGGGGTAGTATAGTCTTTTCCCACCCCTTCTAAGACTAACCCACAACCCTTTTTCATCTAATTAAGGGTCTAAGCAGTGTTAAAACATTATTTTACGTTCTTTAACACTTCAACGACCTAAAGTAAGGATTCAAGAGGAGAAAAGCTAGAGTTTTCAATCGTTCTTTCGATTTCACCAAGAACTTCGTTCTTGCCAGGTATGTCAGGATTTCATAGTGTTGGACTAGTGCGTCCACACGCCCTACGTATATCAGAATTTCAAAAAAGAGTAATCTAGGGTTTTATTCCTTGATTTTGAGTAATTTTGAGTTAAGCATATTGTTGAATTTTAATTCAATTCTTGAGTTATTGTATCTATATCATTGAGTATTGTTGTGATATTGTTCATGTCTATATTTCGGTATGAACCCTACTTACTGAGTTGATTTTTGAGTATTTGAAAAGAGATCCTTTTAACCATATAATTGATTGATTGATTTCTGAAAAGAGTTTTAGAACAATTTCAGGGAAGAGTTTTGAGAAGAGTTTTAAAGAAGAGTTTTGAGAAGAGTTTTAAAGAAGAGTTTTGAGAAGAGTAAGGGGAACTAAGTATTCCCAAATGTATCACTTTCTATATTGAGAAAAGAGAAACCTTGATTTCCAAATATTTATGAGTTCAGAGATACTTCAGAGCTTTTCCTTTTTAAGAGGATCTTTTGAGAAATTATCTCAAAACAGAGAAAGAGTATGTGTTTACACATTTGAGCATGAGTATATATATTATTGGGAGTAGTATTGAGCACCGATATGGGGATGAGTTCAGACAACTCAAATTCATGATAAACCATGTATGCCAACATGGGTAAAGAATTCATACTTTTTAGATGATTTCATTATGCCTTAGGGTAGAGCTTAGTGGATCCATTTAGTTGAGGTGCTTTATATCCCGGCAAGGTATATGACAGTTCTAGCAGCGTGGGCGAGACGTTGTATCATCACGTAGCTCGTAGTGATGGTTGTCAGTTAGAGAAGCTCCTTAATAGAGTAAAGAGTACTTTCATTGTATTTTCACATATAATTTTCTTTGAGTTATTATATTGTACTTTGTGAAGCTTTAAATGATCTTGTCTCTAATCATGCTTTACATTGAGTTGAGTTGAGTTGAGTTGAGTATTTCTTTCAGTCTGGTCAGTTCAGTATATGCTATTATTGCATTCTTTCGGTAAGAGTTTAAATGAGTTTTCATCATGATTTATATTATATTTCATTTGAGTTACTGCCAGAGTTTCAGTTTAGTTATTTTGCTATTCAGCTATATTACATATTCGTACATTCAATGTACTGATGTCATTCGATCTGCATCTTTTATGAAGAAGATACAGGTACTTAGGATCCTCAACAGAAGTTCCGTTGAGATCACTTCATCCGCTTGTCAGCATTTTGAGTAAGGCCTCCTTAGTTCCGGAGGACTCTAGTTTATAAGTTGTTAGTAGTAGTTCTCATGAGGAGTCGCGGGTCTTGTCCCGACACTCATCTTCGTACAGTAGAGGCTTTATAGATAGACAGTTTTGAAGAGTCTTTCAGTTACAGATGTTTTACCTATAACTTTATGTTTCATACTCAGTATTTTCAGATAGTTTTGAGATTTCGTAAGTTGTATTAAACTTTTCTTCAGTTTTGATGCTTGTGTATGCTTGAGTTAGTCTTCCGCTTGTATTTAGCCAGGATGAGGGTTCGCTTGGGGACCAACAATGGTTCTCGAGTGCCGGCCACGTCCAGGGTGTAGGCTTGGGTCGTGGCAAACTTGGTATCAGAGCACAGAGTTCAAGTGTCCTAAGATGTCTATGAAGCCATGTCAATAGGATCTTATTTATGGTTGTGAAGGCTCCACTTCTATGAATGAGGGACTATAGACATTTAAGAAAAATTTCTCTTCTTTCATACTCTAAATCGTGCAATAGAACTATGTCATATGAATTTTATTCAAACTCGTGCATTTCTCAAATCCATTTGACTACCCATCATACTTAAGGTAGTTGAAAAGCAAAGCCCAGATCCTTATCAATGAGTTAATCCCCGTAAAAGTCTTCAAAAAGCCATGACACTTCAGAGGGGCTTGAGAGAAGCCCATGAGTGAGCTTAAGTGTTGAGATTCAAAAGAATACACTTTTAATTCATATGAATCGTGCGTTCGAGCCAAAAGTGAGATGTATTGTCACAACCCGGGGTAGCCCCTAGATGTAACACGGCGTATAAGACCCCGAGAGGCCTCATACAAGCCCTTAGCATACATATCATACAAGATATAGAGAAATAAGAGTTCCAAAGAGCATTTTATATCAAAGCTTTAATCAAAACAGCGGAATTCTACATCTCATGTCTCAAGCCATCTAACATAATAGAATAGAAATGAAGGTTTGGGACGCAGCCCAGTACAATATCAAAAATAATGGAAAGTATGAAAATGTAACAAGGTTAGGCCCTCGGACATTGGAGGCCTCACCAAGTCTTCACGATCACTAGAACTGACTAGCCACGAGTGGGATGAGAGGAGCCGTCAAGCCCTACATCAATAGAATTAATGTAGGCAAGAGTATGTGTTAGTACAATCAAGTACCAAGTATGATAGCAATGCACATAGGGCATATAAAACATGCTAGAATGACATATAATGGCCAAGCTAAAACATGATAAAGCATAATAAGCATGAAACATAAACCATGTACCATGGCCAAAGCAAGCTAAATCATCTTTCTTTACTTTACATCATCATAAGAACACTCAAGTTCATTAGTTGTGGGGAAATAGCCGTAACCGACATATGAGACCATGTGAGCTATCAACATGGAATCCGGTGTCTGCCCCACACCGAAAAGGAGTGTCCTACTTGCCAAGGTAAGACCATGAACTTCTTAGCTTATGTGGATCCACTAGCTAGTGTCTATCATAGACCATCACCCTATGGTGGCACATAGGTTATGGGACATGGGTAATCGCCACTTGTCCACTCGGTACTAAGCATACTTCCCACAGATTAATCATAGTTTATTTTATCTTAGGTAGACATGGGTAATCGCCTCTTGTCTACATTAGTCATAAGCTCATTATTGGTAGACTTGGGTAATCTTCGCTTTGTCTACATTAGGGTACATGGGTAATCGCCTCTTGTCCCTTCATTACTTAGAATAGCTCCTTAAGAACATGGGTAATCGCCTCTTGTTCTTCTATTAGTCATGATTTCATTATTAGTAGACATGGGTAATCACCTCTTGTCTACATTAGGGAACATGGGTAATCGCCTCTTGTCCCTTCATAGAATAGCTCCTTAATCGTGGATTCAAGCTTAGTTGAGCAAACCTTTCAACAAGTTATGAATCATTTCGTGTGAGAAAACCTTTCACATTCATAGGTTGAGCATTACATGAGAAACCCTTTCACAACTCAACATTTCCATTAACATATCATAAACTTCATAAAACATACGCGAGTTCGTAAGCTTCATATTTACATAGCTCATCATGCTCTTAACTCATAAATCATGGGTTCATAAGCTTCACCTCAAAACATGCAATTCTATGCAAGCTAATACTTAGAAAGCCATAAATCAAGGCAATTTAGTCATAATTGAGGGAAACCACATAATAGAAGAACATCATAGATTTTTGATTGAGCATGCATCCTTTCATAAAATATCCTCATTTCATCATTCATAGTCTTACATGAAATTCATAGCTTGATAATCATAATCCTTAACTCAATTCACAAAGAGTTCATGCAATTCATCTTTTTCTCAAATCAACCCACAAACATAAGCATAATCATAAATCGGGGGAAACTTAGCATGGACTCATGGGATTCGTCAAGTTGCATGTAATTCACGTTAAATCGTGCACTAGCTTACTTTGCTACGCTAGATCGTGCACTTTCAACCATAACATCAACAATGGAAAGCATAATGAAGAACCCATAAGAATTTGTCAAAACCCTAGCTCTCTTGGGCAAGACTAAACCTTGAAAACCTTAAGGAAAAGAGGACCCATTGGAGGAAAGACTCCAAATGGTAAATACTATCATACCTTAATGACAATACCTTGAAATAAAAGGAGGATTGATTACCTTGATGAGAACCCTAGCTCTCTTCTTCTTCTTCATCTTGAAGGAGGAATATTTTTGGGAGATGAGAGCTGGAATGAAGGGATTAGGGCTTAGAAAGTATAAATAGGGCCAGGGTTAAGGGGCAAAATCGCCTAGGATAAGGAATAAACATTTAGGGAAAAGTCCAAAAAGCCCTTAAATAAAACTATCGGGGCCAATTGATGGACAGGATCTACGGTCCATACATCCATTGACGGACCGTCCTGCTCTTCCGTCAATCGATTAAGAAAGTTCATTTTGGACTAAAAATTGGCTAAGTCTGGAAGGTATCTACGGAACCCATCTACGGCCCGTCAACAGAACTACGAACCGTCCTGCTATTCCGTAGGTCAAGGTTCAGAAACTCAAAATTCATAAAGTTGACAGGGCCATCGATGGTTCCCATCTATGGCCCGTCACTCCACCTATGGTCCGTAGATGGCCTCCGTCGTCACTGGCACCAGAAAAATTTTAAAACTGCATTTTTTTCTTTCTTTTCAAAAACTGGGGTGTTACATGTACTACCGGACTCTCTTCTCTAAACCTTGTTTTAGTTGAGACCCTTACGAGGAAGTATAGTTTAGAGTGTGGGTAGTATTTTCACCCGAAAAGATAGTATGAGTTATGATGTTATGAGCCAATAGTAGTATAAGTGCCCAGAGTTATGCAGAGGTATAGTAATCTAAGAAAGGGTGATAGTGATGAGGCAAATTACATTGTTGCAGTCATGCACTCAGTAAGTCCTTAATAAGGAGTTTTTCATTTTGGGTAGACTAGTAAGTGATGAGTTGGTGTAGATTTCATGATAGAAGGTAGAGTAAGAGTTACTAGTATGGATGAGTTAGAGTATACTTTAACTAGAGAGAAGTTTATGATGAGGTGTTAATGCATTAGTATCGACCAAGTACAAGTGTTGAATAGAAGAGCCGAGTATTCGTGATACGGTATATTTAAGCTAGGCCTGTGATTTTTAAAAGGAGAGCCCCATGATATTCAGAAGATTATAGAAATAATTAGGCAATGATGTATAGTGAATGGATAAGTAGTACTTAGGTTGTGAAATGGAATGTGACAGTAATCTGTAAGTATGTAGACTGGAGATAAAGATTGACTACTTGTCATGAGATCTTAGTGGGTAAGTGTTTCTTAATTTTATCTAGTAGTTGTAAGTTAGAATAGTAAGCGAGCAATTATATTGTTATATGTGTTTAGTAATAGACACTAAGCTTAGATTTGAGATGAGTATCGTGATTACAAGGATGGCAACATGAGGGTGATGATATTAGTTCGAGATCTGATCTAGTAGGTTTGACATAAAAAAGGTGAGGAATTAAGATTTTACTTTGCAATAAATGTGAGCGATACAAGTGTGGTATTATGACCCTTAGATGAGAGCAATGAAGCATGGCTAAGTCATTAGATTATCAAGAGCATTGGGAGGTGTACTCGAAATCGTATGTTGTCACGTGAGATTCTAATTAAGTTTGTAATTTTTTTTCATATGTGCCTAGATAGTATATTTGAGCTATCAATATGGAGTAGGCTGATGTTAGCATTATTTATTACCCTTAAGAGTTTGGTCGGAGAGATCATATATAGTTAATGATGAGCCTCTTAAATATAGTTCAAGTTTCCTCTAGTTAGGTAGATATGAACTTAGAGAGGAGGTATTAATAGACTAAGAAGGAGAAGCCAGACTATTAAGAGTTGGACTAAGCAACTCTATAAGACAATGAGGAGAGGTTAAGAGAGGTATCTCAGAAAAAGGTCTTAGAAGGAATCTTAGTACTTGCACATGGAGAGTCTAAAAGCCATAAGATAAGCCTTTCTCGAGTATTAGAGTAAAGCGAATGTAGACCAGTTTAGAGATGATGGAGTAGATCCATAGCTTTAAAGTGTCATCTTCAGACCTAAGGGGGCAGATGATAAGATGAGAAACAAAGTCAAGTGTTGAGAGTCACATAGTAATGTGTTCAGAAAGAGTTAAAGTGATATATCGATCCATTCATACTCAAGCGTATTCCTCAAAGTTCAGTCGTTACAACATTCTGTTGATGTCTTTAATATCATAATTGTGTTCATGACCTATGCTTATACACTTCAGAAAGATTCACATCTATGCTCAGTTCCCAGAATGAGGGGCAAAAACTTTAGACCATTTTTCTCAATCTTACTCCATAAAGTTATGGATATCAGCCTCATGATATAAACTTATTCATATAAGTACTCATGTCTCATAGTATACTCAGTCTCGTGAATTCATGATTTACTCTTAATGGCTAGCAACATAATGTTTTGTCATGCATATTCTTATATTGGAATTCTCAAAAGAATCGTGCTTATGATCTTAAGCCCTAAAGCTCTTTCAGTGATCCTTTTTAGTTAAGAGAGTGATGTTCATGAGAGTAGTGGAGTGATGATAAAAGGAGAAGGTTGATGTTTCTTATGTTGGTAGCAGTAGTGTGCTTATTCCATCTAAGGTTATAAAAGTGGAGGAATGATGAATGAAGTTTTACCATAAGTAATAGTTAGGTGAGAGTAGTTAGATAGTTCCTGATAGTATGCGTGGAATTTCAATTGATAGAGATGACGAGAGGAGGAGGAATTTTTAGAAGGATTTGTTAGTAGGAGTCCATGGATTGGCTATAATACTAGGCTTGAATGTGGTGGTGTTATATGTGGATGAATATATGATGCATTAGATACTTCTTGGCTAGGACTCAAAGTTTGGTTGAATGTAGTGGTAAGGAGTAGTATTCATGGGATGAGATTTCCTATAGAGGCATAAAACATGATTCTTGTGGTTTAGATAAGTATAAACATCTCATGTTTAGCACCTTGTGAATTAAAGATTAGGCTTGAACACAATAAGAGCAAGCGATTTGACTTAGATTTTTATAAGAGTAGTCATATACTCTTGTGGGAGCTATGAGTTGCAGCTAATAAAGTGTAGTAATCAGAAAGGAGAACATAGTTGAGAAGTGTTGCTAAGCTTAAAAGCTACCAGTTATATCACTCAAGGCATAGTAGTCATATTCTTACTTCGAACCCAGATATCGTTCCTTCATCTCAAATAATTTTAGATGGAGTATGACTATGTTCAACTCATATCGTTTATGACCTATGTGCTCTAGTCCAATTTCAAAACTATTAATATTAATCAGTTCTGCCTATGTTAGTAGGCAAGCTCAGAAGCCAATAGAGGTAGTGATAGTAACTCTTTCCCCTCGATTCTCAGTTTAACCATCATTCGAGGACGAATGATCCCAAGGGGGAGATATTGTAACACCCCAGAAATTTCTAAGTTAAGACCTAAGCCATTCTTCAATTTCCGTATAAGGTCATACTGAGTGATTCTTAATTGTTCTTAGGTGTTAAGGTCAATTCTTTAGTGTGGGAATGATTTTGGATATGACTTAAGGTCACAAGAAACCCCTAGCACAAAGTTGAGTTGAAAACTTCATTATCGATTAAGTTTTGAAATAAGCTTTTACTTAGGTCAATTTCAAACGACCATATCTCTCAGCTCATAAAGAATTAGATGGCCCATGAACTATCAAATTGAAGGTCTTTGAGTCCTCTTTCCAACACCACCAAGTTTACCTTTTTTTGAGCTCGAAGCAAAAGGTTATGACCATTTTACCAAAAAATACCATATTAGAATTTTCTGAGTTTGTGAACGATGACTCCAACCGACGGGCTATAGGTTGAACGATGACCCGTCCTGTCAAGTCGTTGATAGAGTACTGAGAGTTAACTTTTGAGACCCAAGACCTACGGATCCAATCGACGGGCCGTCGTTTGGACCCGTAAGTGGACTTTTGAGCCTTAAAAATTCAATATCAATTCCACGGATGGGATCTACCGTCTGTAGATCAAACCACGAACCGTAGATGGTCCCGTGGACTGTTTTTATCAGCTTTTAAAGAGGGGTAGTTCAATTTTTTCCCACCCCTTCTAAGCCTAACCCCCATTTTAAACCTAATTAAGGGTCTAAGCAGTGTTAAAACATTATTTTACGTTCTTTAACACTTCAACGATTTAGAGTAAGGATTCAAGAGGAGAAAAGCTAGGTTTTCAATTGCTCTTCCGATTTCACCAAGAACTTCATTCTTTCCAAGTATGTAAGGCTTTCATAGTGTTGGACTAGTGCGTCCACACGCCCTACGTATATCAGAATTTCAAAAAAGAGTAATCTAGGGTTTTATTCCTTGATTTTGAGTATTTTCGAGTAAGCCTATTGTTGAATTTTAATTCAATTCTTGAGTTATTGTATCCATATCATTGAGTATTGTTGTGATATTGTTCATGTCTATATTTCCGTATGAACCCTACTTACTGAGTTGATTTTTGAGTATTTGAAAAGAGATCATTTTAACCATATAATTGCTTGAATTGATATCTGAAAAGAGTTTTAGAACAGTTTCAGAGAAGAGTTTCAAAAAAGAGTTTTAAAGAAGAGTTTTGAGAATAGTAAAAGGCACTAAGTATTCCCAAATGTATCACTTTCTATATTGAGAAAACAGAAACCTTGATTTCTAAATATTTATGAGTTCAAGATACTTCAGAGCTTTTCCTTTTTAAGAGGATCTTTTGAGAAATTATCTCAAAACAGAGAAAGAGTATGTGTTTACACATTTGAGCATGAATATATATTATTGAGAGTAGTATTGAGCACCGATATGGGGATGAGTTCAGACAACTCGAATTCCTCATAAACCATGTATGCCAACATGGGTAAAGGATTCATACTTTTTAGATGATTTCCTTATGCCTTTGGGTAGAGCTTAGTGGATCCACTTAGATAAGGTGTTCTATACCCCGGCAAGGTATAGGACAGTTCTGGCATCGTGGGCGAGATGTTGTATTATCACGTAGCTCATAGTGATGGTTGTCGGTTAGAGAAACTCCCTAATAGAGTAAAGAGTACTTTCATTGTATTTTCACATACAGTTTTCTTTGAGTTGTATATTGTACTTTGTGAAGCTTTAAATGATCTTGTCTTTAATCATGCTTTACATTGATTTGAGTTGAGTATTTCTCTCAGTCTGGTCAATTCAATATATGCTATTATTGCATTCTTTCGGTAAGAGTTTAAATGAGTTTTTAATCATGATTTATATTATATTTCTGTTGAGTTACTGCTAGAGTTTCAGTTCAGTTATTTTGTTATTCAGCTATATTACATGCTCATACATTCAATATACTGATGTCATTCGACCTGCATCTTTTATGATGCAGATACATGTACTTAGGATCCTCAATAGAAGTTCCGTTGAGATCACTTCATCCACTTGTCAGCATTTTGAGTAAGGCCTCCTTAGTTTCGGAGGACTCCAGTTTATAAGTTGTTAGTAGTAGTTCTCGTGAGGAGTCGCGGGTCTTGTCCTGATACTCATCTTGGTACAGTAGAGACTTCATAGATAGATAGTTTTGGAGACTCTTTCAGTTACAGATGTTTTACCTAAAATTTTATGTTTCATACTTAGTATTTTCAGATAGTTTTGAGATTCAGTAAGTTGTATGAAACTTTTCTTCAGTTTTGATGCTTGTGTATGATTGAATTAGTCTTCCGCTTGTAGTCAGCCAGGATGAGGGTTCACTTGGGGACCAGCAATGGTTCTCGAGTGCCGGTCACGTCCAGGGTGTAGGCTCGGGTCGTGACAAAAGCTACAGGAAAAAATCATTAATTACAGTTTTTCTCATACAGATATGATTAAAAATATACTTAAGAATATAAATCAAATTTAAATAGTTTAAATCTTGACGAACTAAAACCCACATAAGTTGAGAAGAGGATATCCCTGACCACACCATCTTTAACCTTGTCCATGACCTTAGACCTTACTACATTTGTAATAAAATTTAAGTATTTTCCTTTCCAATTAAAAATTTCTTCCTTATATTAAAGAAAAAAACTAAAAGAGACAATAACAATTGGTGATATGAATGTTGTACAAACATATAACTTTCCATTTCAAAAGGAATGACCTAATTTGACTTCCAAAAAAGAAAATGGGTCTTTTTTTTTAAATAGACTAAAAAAATAAATAGGTCATTTCTTTAACGGAGAAAATATTATCAAAGATTGGGGTTGAACAAAATTATTATGATGGTAAAAGATGATTGGAAGTATATTTGCGTATCCAACCCAAATGAAGGTCAATTTGATCTACTTCTACTAAAGAGGAAAAATAAGTGATATTTAGGATGTATTATCTGATATGAAGGACAATTTTTAAAATGAAAATAAGTGTATTTCTTACTTATTTTCTTGTGTTCGACACGCAAGTAAATTTATTATTCTAAAATATTTTTATATGCCTATGAAAAGAATATGAGAGGTGGTGGTGGGGTGACAGGGAGTGGGTTGGTGGGAAATTGGGAATATATAGGTCTATAGAGGGTGGATGAAGATAAGGTTTGTTGGAGGTGTGAGGAGGACACAATGAATTTGGAATGCTACTTGTAGAACTTGTTTTACTTACTTCAATAAGGCAAGTCATTTTCATTATATTTAAGGAACTTGATTTCCTAGAAAAAATATTTTCCTACAATTTTGATCAAATAAACATGAAGAAAATCAGAAAATATTTTCGAGAAAATGTTTTTTTTCCATACCAAACATACCCTTACTAATTACTGCAATATCTCTATCTATAACCATTTTGCATCATTTTGTTATCAAGCAAATGCATATAAAAAAAGCAAGCGATAATTAGTAATACACCATATAACCAATATTCATTAATGAAGTACTTACTAAACTTTAGATCCTTAACAATAACATATGGTTCATGTGTATACAAATTCAGACCAAACAACATTCATGTGTATACAAATGACACAATTCCTTATAAAACTCGTCAATATTCTCTAACGCTTTCATTGCAACATGTTTGTGTTTTTTCTCTAGTCCCTCAAATTACTTAAGGTACTTCGTTATTTTTGTACTTCAATATCTTTAATTTACATTCATGACTTTTTTTCCCTATGACATAGTATTGTATTTGTTTATGGAAAGTACTATAGTAAGTGATCATTTTGAGTACAAAATAAAAAATAATGTTAAATACAAACAGTCAAACTTTATAATTTCAACTTTTCAAGAGAATTTTTTTTTATGAGATTGAACATAAACAAAAATAGAATTAATATGGGAGACTTTTCTAAAAAAATTTAGATAAAAAACTTCTTCAATAAAGCATACACCGCAAGTAGTGTTTAGATTTTGCACCAGAATTCATTCGACAATGCCCTTCAGGATTTAAAATTTTGTAAATGTTTGTATGATCTGATCCGTTTTGACTCACGTGATTCAGTTTTCATTCCTTAAAATGGAGTTCAATGCAATTATGTTATTATTTTTGGTGTCTTTAGTAGGCCGACCGATTAGTGATTGATAGTCCATAAAGTTTTAAAGTTTGACTTTGTCCTATACTAAAAGTGCAGAATTTGACCTAATGGTTTCATATCACTTCAATCTTCTTTTCTTGATCAAACACTATATTTTTTTTTCACTGTTCCATATCTTGCTCTACATTTCACCCATATTTCAAAAAAATAGTTTAAAACTCAATTAACACTACAAAAAGGAAAAATGTAGTGAGCAAATTAGTATGCATTTGGGTTAGTTAACAGTAGAAGAAATAAAAAGAGTAGAAAGCAGGTTAGTACTTGGTTTGGGGTTTGTTTGTAGCCGTTTTATTTTTAAGGCAACCCTTCATATGATGTAGCGTTTGGTTCTTCTGATATAAGTAGTTGGCGATAGGAACGTTACATTAGGGGTCTCTTCCTTGTGTGGTACCTCAAATTTCGTTAAACTTCGAACATATTCAACTATTGCAAATCACACATGACATTTTTTAAGAGAAGAAGAGTAGAAAACTTAAAAAATTATAGTGTTAAAATGTGAGGAAACCCGTCTATTTATAGCTAACAAATGGTAGTATGAATAGGTACTAATTGTGCCTTATCAGAAAAGTCAAAATGCTATGAAAAAGTCACTGCTCATCGGAAAAGTCACACCCCTTTGGAAAAGTCACAACCCTCCAAAAATGTCATGACTCATCAGAAAAGTCACAACCCTTAAAAAGAGTCACAACACTTTGGAAAAGTCACAACTCATCGGAGAAGTCACAACTCTTCGAAAAATTCACAACTCATTGGAAAAGTCAAAACTCATCGAAAAAGTCACAACCCTTCAATGTGAAAATGTATCTACTTTTAATAATATATATATATATATATATATATATAGCGGTTAAAGTTGACAAAAATATTACAAGCTAAAGTAAAAGGACAAATAAATACAAAGACATATCCGAAATACAAAACTTAAACAAAACTAAATCCCGTCTGGAATCCCATCCCAAGTGACTCTTCAATCTTGAACTTTTAAGTTCAAAATCCTGCTAAACAAAAGGGAAATACAGACATACATATAACAAAGGCAAGCTATATAATCAAATTAATTATTTCATATCTGAACGGCATCACACAAATTACTTTATCGAATAGACATACAAAACTTGAAACAAATAGCAAAACACCGAATATAACATCATACAGATTGAGAGGGGTGTGAAAACTGACCCGGATGCTTCCTTTAAATTATTATAAAGTATTGCGAAATTAAATAATACTAATGCAAAAAAAGAGAAATTAAACTAATGAAGAAAACTAACCGGTTAAGCAGATTAATCAATTAGTAAAATAACTTGAATCCAAATTCTCAAAGCGGTGAACCGAGCAGAGAATAGTTTCTAGGAAACTTTGTTATTGCCTTTTTAGAGAGAGTATGAGAGTGTTCTTATGTTGTTAGGTGTCAATATTAAGAGAATGAAGGTCACTTTATATAGCAGATGAAAGGGCATCACAATAAGGGAAAGTAATTAATTGGAGAGCAATTATGGAAATTTTATTTCCTTAACCAAGAAAAGTGAAATCAGTGAAATTCTTTTCCTTTAATTGGACATAATTTTACCAAAATAAAACAAGTAAGAATTTGTCCAACTTTAATTAAGGCAAAGTAAATCACTTAATAATAGTCAATAAAACAATGTGTAAAATCATCCAAAAAGAGAATAATTATATTAAAGGAAAGAAATAGTATTTACACATTATAAAATACCACAATCCACAACAAGAAGGTAAAATCTTACAAGATTCATATAAGGCCAAAGAAATCAATTTAAACATTAATTATATAAAACTTTACCTAGGCTGGAGAATAATTTTAAAGGCAACACTCAATTAGGACTTAAAAGCAATGAAGACCGAAATTAAAGGGATCCATCAAACTTACCAAATTAACTAAATATGAGAATTATTAACAAATAAACAGAGAACACCGGTATTAAGGCATCAATTGGTGTGACAGTTAAAGGAAACTAATCAAACTTGAGCAGTCAGTAAGAGGAAACTTTGATTTTAAGAAAAAATAATATTTCACAGACAAATTAAGAGAAAAGCAATTAAATCAAATAATCAATTCAGACTTAATAAACTTGAATTAAGGATATTAGCAATTTTAGCTAAGTTTTAAAAACGATTTAGTGAGAAAATAAATATATTAAGATACAATAGAAAACTCATTGAGGCTTAATCATATATTTATGTAGAAATATGTCGACAAGCATTGTTAAATATTGACCAAAACAAGTTAACAAGAGATGAATATTAGGCAAAATTCATACAATGATTCAAGGAAACAACAAACCCAGTTGACATTCATGGTTTTTAAGTCAGCTTGCTCCAAAGAAAAAAATAACATCAATGGCATGGTAAAATATTGTAATATCTAAGTATAGGCTAGAATCATACACACGAATTTAAGCAAAGAAAAGAGCATGAATTTTACCAACAGCCCACACATAAATAACTCTGAAATTTTAAGATCCAACCTGCATATTTTCATGGTCAACAGTGGTAAATAATATGCATGACAAACAAGCTTTAGGAGAAGAGAAATTTGTACCGAAGACGGATCTATAAGGATCCGTCTTTGTCAAAATAGCTCATTTTTCGATTCTTGGTCGGAATGGCACATTCTTTACTGTTGTTATGTCGATATCTTCGGAGAGAAGAGAGGAGCAGAGATACGAAGGTCTCGATGGCAGCATCTGGTTGGCTCGCCAGCGGTTGCATGGGGTTTCGCCGATGGGAGGAGAAGGGATAGGCGGTTGCCTTGGGGGTTTTGAGTTTTTTGCTGGTCGGAGGAGGGTCAACTGGTTGGGGTTTTGCCGGAAGAGAGGGACATGGAAGAGAGAATGGTTCGTTGGAGAGAGGAGAAGGAGCGCGGACTGGAGGCAATTTTCGCCAGTGACAGACAAAATTGAGAGAGAGGAGGCTGATTTTTTAGAGGGGAGGAAGAGAATGGAGAAAATCCTTAGGGTTTGGGTCTTTTGATTAAAACAGGAAAGAATATAGGCTTAATCACATCCATCCGATTAACACAACGAACGGTTATGATTGAATCAGGATTTATCTGATTTGGATGGATAGTTATGATTAAAGGAATTTGATAATTGAAATTGGAATAAATAGGCTAAAATTGGAATGAACAAGTGGCTAAAATTGACATGAAATTGAATATGGAAGGGCTAGAATTGAAATAGAATTGGATAGGAAAAAGGGCTATAAGCTAAATAAATTGAATAGAATGGGCTACGATTTAAATGATTAAAGGGAAGAAAAAGTGAATCGCTATTTATTTAATAATGTACTACACATAATAAGTAACTTTTATATAAAATAAGCACACTTAAATATTTTAACCTTAAATCGATAAGTAAAAAGTTATTTCAAAATTTGACAACCGATACATGTAATAATAAAATAATAATTTGATAAGAAAAAATAATTACAATAAATTTTGTAAATTATGAATATTAAAATATATAATTATTTACATAAAAGCTACTTATGATTTTGAACTCATAAAATAAGAAAAAAAGATTTTGCAATACATATTTAATCAAATAGCAATTCGGAAAAGGTTATAGGTCGGTCAAAATTGGGTGTCAATAGCACTCAGTGACCTCTGTCGTGATGGTGTGTCTAGTGCACCCAGTGGTAACTCAGTAGTGGTGTCCACTCCCAATGGAATAGTAGTGGCCGACTAGAAATCCAAAATAGTAACAACCTCAATAATGGGGGCCAACTCAAATTGTGGAGCACTAGAGGAAGCCCATATGCACGGGCTCTCAGTTCCTCAAGTATCATTTCCTCCTCATGTCGCGACAACCACATAGCCTTGGGTGTATTCTCCTTCTCATCCCTTTCGCGACAACGCTTCTTCTTAGCTCTGCTATTTTCTTCTTCATCCTCTACTATAGGCACCTTGCTTACGACTGTAGGGAGGCCATAACCTAATAAATCAATAAAGGGATCCTCCTCCTCCGATTCCTCAACCTTTGGAATCGAGAACACTAGGGCTGGTCTCTCACATAACTCCTGAATATCAGTTTGATCATGTGCAAGCTCATCCGCAAATCGAGTCAAATTTAGAATTGTGAGATCTCAGAGTCGGTCATTCATCCGAGACTCCACTACGTCCATCTGGGCATGTATATCACTATATGTCTCTAATGCCACTGCGATCGCCCTATCAACCATAGGCAAAGCTGCTCAGCAAACAACTTCATATGTTTCTCATGCCTTTCATCCCTTTTAACTAATCAGGAAAAATTTGCGAGAGTGCAAGCATAAGGAAAGGTTGCGGTATAGATGAAGTAGTGTCGGTAGTCTCACCGTGTGTACTTAGAACCTATGATACAAACTTTTTCTGAGTCAGTGTGGTTGTGCTTGTGGGCGTCGTGAGACACCCTCCTGTCTCGGCCCTAGGCTACATGATTGATCAGCTCATCCTTCATTTTTTTCAATATCAAACCTCTTTACAACCACAATCTATTCATCAACCCCTACGTTCAAGCAGTGTTGTGTTCTTTTGCTAAAAACAAGATTCTAAAATAAACCCCTAAAAATAATATTTATAGTGGCTTACTATTATATTGAAGGCTATAACCGTTGGCTTGACTTACTACTATACGGGTACTATGCATGATATACTAATAGTTTGTGTGTGAGTTCCATGAGAGAATCAGGTTGACTTGTTGTGTTGTGATTGTTCATGTTTATTATGCATATCAACTCAAGGTGAGGATTGGGAGTCCGAGTTATGTTTTACTTGTGATTATAATTGTATGTTATCTGGTTTTACTAAATTGTGGTTGCATGTTCATATTTCAAATAACTGGAACTAACCGATGATCCTTCCAGTACATTATGGTTGTGTACTGTACTGAACTTGCCTTTTCTTTGTTGAGTACATGACATATTTAGGTGACTGCTTTGCGACTTCAACTGTGACCCTAGCGCTATCTAAATCCAAGGATGAGCATACTTGTTCAGGCTATCACAGATTTGCCTTTTCTTTCTAGTCCATTTTCTGGACATAGACTCTCTTTAGTTATTTGGTTTTTGGGGTTGCATCCCGTACTCTAGACTAGTAGATGTTTTGTACTGTGACTTTCAGTTTCTAGGGGATTACTTCTGCGAATGTTTGATGATTATGACTTGTGTTTTATGCAAATTATGAAAGCTTGTCGTTGGCTTAAATTTTTGCTATTCTTGATTGTTAATGGGTTGAGGGATAATAGTTAGTCTACTCTTCTACCGAGCGTTAGTGTGAGTGCCACTCTCAGCGTACAATTATGCCTAGGAAATTATGTCATAAATAATGATATTTTGAGTCTTTGAACCATAAATCTAGAATAAATGAGCAATAGAAATAAAAAATTAAACATTATCATATTTGAAGGTAAAAATTAAATAGTTCGATTTCGAGAAAAGGACCAAAATTATCCCTTATCTTTGCCTTAAGATTTATAATGATCTTCATCCTTTTATAGAGAGCACTAATAGTTCTTTTTTTTAAAAAAATAGTGCAGTTTTAGTCTTCCAAACACTTTTCGTCAATTTACAACGTTTAGCTCCTTTTATCCATTCATTAAGCAATAGTGAAGGTTAATTATCGAGGTCACCAAATGAATAAATTTTAAGTTGTAGGAATCCTACTGCTGAATTCATTGCATTCGCAGTTAATATATGCCTCAGATATTGACTCAATTTATCAATTTATAAATATACTAAATCATTATAGAAAAAAAGGATATAGAATATTAATTTAACTGTTAATTTTTTTTATTAAAATAAACATTGAAATATAATCAAATTAAGTAACAACAGCACAAAATGCAACATCAAAAATATTATATATTATAAAGTTAAACATATCATCATATCCAAATTAAATATGCATATCGAGAAGTACTAACGAAAAGATTACGAAAAGCCTAAATATATATTATATAAACTAATATCAATATGAAACTATTGATATAACAAAGAAAAACATATAAATTGTCTAGAATTTCAGAAACACACTTCAAGTCTAAAATAAGAATTTATTATTGCCGATTAAAATGTGTGCACACTTTACCCTTTTCATACCCTACTTATGAAATTATACAAATATGCTATTATTTTTATCGAATCATAAATTTAATAGATCATTACTGATAAGTCAATAATATTTACAATGAGATGAAATAGAGAACAATTAGTTTTTTTAGGGTTAAAAAAAAATTAATATAATGCAATCACGTATATGATAGAAAACTGTTGCTGTTTTTGTAGACTAGTCATTGTGAGGGTTAACAGAAAAAATGCAAGGGGTTTTGAAGGTTCACCAACTTGCTAGGGTTTTGAGACGCTCGTCGTCTCCGATTTTGCTCTACTCACTATCGCGTGTTCAGTCTCCATGCATCCTTGAAGATATTCAATCTTACATCAACTCTTCTCAATGGCGTGGTTACTTTACCTCTGGTAATATTCCATCTTTCCTTTTGGTTTTTCTCCAGCTAAAAAAGTGACAGATTTGACTTACCGATATCCTAAGATCAGTATTCTGAATAAACAGGTACGATTTATGGAAATTATATGCAAACAGAATGCAATCATGTATGTCGGTGTCAGAAATGCTCTATGATGCTCAGAGCATCATTTTCTACGGAAGCAGGGACAGTTGAAAGTAGTGTGACAGGTGATAGTTGTCTTCTGTTTGGTTTCCAGTGGTTTGATTTTATTTCTTTCTGAATCATAGTTTTAAAGCAGAGTCTGTGAAGGAATTGTATGACAAGATAGTGAAGTCTGTCGTGGATCAAAGAAGTGCTCCTCCCAATGCCTGGTTGTGGTCCCTAATACAAAGTTGTGCAAACCGTGAAGATGCTAATCTTTTGTTCGACATATTGGAGAGACTTCGGATATTTGTTAGTCTTTTTATCTGGTTGACTTATGAATATGAAGTCCTTGTTGATTTGCATGTCTAATGGTAAGTAGCACATGGTGTATGTTTGAGTGCAGAGACTTTCTAATCTCCGTATCCATGAAAACTTCAACTGTGCTCTCTGCCAGGAAATTACTAAGGCATGTGTACGTGTTGGCGCCATTGATTTGGGTATGATATCAGATGTATCTTTATTACTCAAATCTTTTGTTATGTTCACAAGAATTGCAAACCTATTTCAGAGTTCTCTTTTGCTATTTCTTCTGTATTTAAGCTTATTTAATAGTTGCCATCTTTTGTAGTGCAAACTTGTTAATATCTATTAAGAAGGTAGTCTTTTGGACTGAAACAAGAAATGCATCTCATCTTGTTGCTTTGGCTCTGCTGCAATTGCTCATCCCAGCTAAATAAACAATAAGTTTGTCAACTTCTGGTTAAAATCTCCATATTTTTGTGTGTGAGAAATTTTAGGTAGGAATACACTTAAACATGTTCAGTTTTTAAGTTCATTTTGTGGTTACAAACTTTTAAAGGGAAAGATTGACTATCTTTGGATTGTAATTCCTGCTGGGATGACATGTAAGTTATCCTAGTGGTCATCTTTATGGATTTGTTTTATGCGGAAGTTAAATCTTTCAAAAGACGAATAACTTAGTAGGTCCATCAATGAGATAAAAAGAGTACTAGAATTATTACATGTATTTGATTATTTTTTTGGTATATGAATGGACTGATGGAATGTTAAACTGAATTTTCAAGTATTTGTGCTAACAAAAAGCTTGTTGAGAATATTAAAGCTTCACCTTGTATACAGGTAAGAAGGTGCTGTGGAAGCATAGTGTATATGGACTGACTCCTAACATTGGATCTGCACACCATTTACTGGTAATTTGGGTTCAACTTTGGCTTCAGCTGTATTATATGTGTATAATGATTACGCCATTTAAAAAATTTGGTGTTGTATGACTGCAGTTAAATGCTAAACAGCATAATGATGTTAAACTCTTGGTAGAAATTATGAATCTGGCGAAGAAAAATGACTTGATCCTGCAGCCTGGAACTGCAGATATAGTCTTCAGGTACAAATCCAATATAAACCATTTCCGAATATCTCTTCCTCTTTGCGCTTTTTTTTCCTCTCTTTTTAAATTTAATTTGGTGGCGCTGCTATTTTTTGTTTGAAAATGTAATTTTGTGGCACTCCTATTGTTCTTTACCAGCATGGTTTTTCTATATTTGTGTAATCTGAGGACCATAATATCTGGGAAATTGTCAATGCCCATTTTTTTTTACTGACTATACACATAATTAATCATGTCTTGAAGCCCCTAGAGATTAGCTCAATTGGCAAAGTTTGACGGATTTGTGTAAACAAGAGTTGGGGGATATAGTAGCACTAGACTTCATAGGCAACTTGTAAAGCTCTTCTACTTTTGCAGTTCTCTTGGAGGAATTCCCATACTTTTGGTGGGTGTAAGATCTTCCTCATCATTTCTTGGATGATGAGTTTTTTGTGAATACAAAGTTACCCTTTGTGTCATAGGGTCACAAGTTTGAGCTCTGGGTTAGGAGAACTAAATCCAGTGCTTAAGTGGAGAAGGGTAGAGGGGCGGGCCCATCATCCCCAAGTTCTGGAGGCTGCGGATGGCCCAAAGGGCTAGCTCCAGACAGATTTCTTGGTCATTTTAAAAAAAATCATCTCTTGAACACACTGAGGGGAAGTAGGAATCCTTAGGTCTATAGAGGTTTGTGTCTACTGCTTTGCAAAAAAAGATTGATTTCTATTTGAAGTTGGTGAATTGTTCAAGCTTAATTTCTAAATTCTGATGGTCTGTTAATTAACATTAACATTATCTGTGCTGTAACATTCATGGTTTTATCCTTTTTATTGAGGTCAAGCAAATTCTGGAATTTCATATTATATTGCATTTGGTTTCAGTTGGATTGCACCCATTGTCATATTATGGAGTGATAGAGACAAAAGGACCTTCTCTACATCATTAAAAATCATGAGAGCATAATAAAATTGTGCTTTTCGAGATCAAGTAGGATAGTCCTTAATTTTTGCATACTTCAGAATTGGCCCTAACTTCCGTCCTAGAGGTTTGTGCTGATAGGATGGTAGATATACAAATTGTTGCGAAGCATGATTTATCAATAGATGTAGTCTTATATAGTGGCCATGCAGTAACCGGCTTGTGGTATGCCAGGGCATACATCACACTGGATAACATTTTACTAGCTAAAGTAAATATTGCTTTACAAAGAAGATTCAATTTCTTATTTGGAGACAGGTAGTGTGGTCAAGTGATTTTATTTTGGCCTTCAGTGATGAAAGATGAATCCTACAAACATACAGGCATGTAGATGCTTTCTTCTGCTTGTTTTGATCATAACATGTATGTTGGGCAATTAAAGTTTAATTGCCTTTTTAATGACGCCGTGGTATAAACTAATTTTTTGCTGAAATTTTGTAGATATTTTAACATAATAATATATATCTTGATAACATCCAACAATGTGGTCTAGTGGTCATTGAAGTTGGTTGAGAACCATGGCATCTCAAGTTTAAATCTCACTTGTGGCAAAAACACTAGGTGATTTGTTCCCATCTGTCATTCCTTGGTGGACACAGTGTTATAATAAAAAGCAAAAAGCTCTAAAGTCTGTTGGGTCTTAAAGCACAAAGTGCAAATAAAGCGTGAGCTTTAATGAAAAAAGGTGCAACGGAAAAAAATGCAAATATTTGTTACTAATAATTGTAAGCATGAATGTCGGTTATCAAAAAATAATTATAAGCATGAATGACAAATATATCAACAAAGAAATTAATTTTTTTAACGATAAAGTGAAATATCAATTGCTTAGTGTTGTCTCCTCAGAAGAGACTCATTGGCAAGGGAAAGTATGTGTTAGAACATTGATGATGACGCTGAAGTGCACATTATGTGAGGCGAAGCACTCAAAACATTTTGCGCCGCGCTTCAGGTCTTAAGTGTGCCTTTGACAATATTGGGTGGACAGAGTTACTCGATACCTATTTTAGTGGGAGGTAGTTGGTACTCTATGGAATTAGTCAAGATTTGCGTAAGCTGGCCCAGACACTATTATCAGAAAATAAATTTATATCTTAACATAAATACAAGTAACAACAGTTAGGGATGGCAAACAGTGTGGCGCAATGCATTTGCAGGGCAAACTCGCTAAGACTCCAACCCACGTCGAATCGTGTAGGAAAAAAAAATTCTGTTTTCACCCTGCCCCACATAATTTTTTTTTCTTTTTTCAACTGAGTTTGATTATGAAATTCATAAAATTCTTTTATCATTGTCCCTAGAGGAAGTCAACCCCATCAAGTTAAAGTCGTTTGTCCGCCTCTGCTTACAAAATACTGTAATTTTACCTATTATAGTAGGTTAGCTATTTTATTTTTAGATAATAATATATAACATAATTATTTTAAAGTGATTAATAGTGAAAATTCTTCTTAACAGTGTCAATTTATAGTAAGGTAAAACTATGTCTAAATGTGCATTTGTTTGGATAGCATCATCTGAAGTTAGCTTTTGCATCAGATTTCCTTTGCGAAGTACTGACAAACACCTGGTTACTATTTTAAAAAGATAAAAAGAATGGTGGAATATTACTGTTTATATCATCAAACAACAAATCTGCTCCTCTTGATTTTTTAAAAAATATTTGAACCCGCCCTTCCCTTCCCCGCAAGTTTTGTAACCCGCCCCTCCACTCCCTGCAAGCGCTGTAACCCACCCTGTCCCTGCCTCGTTGCCATCCCTAACAACAGTTTGAAATTGTGAGGAAGGTGCAACACTTTGACATAGAAACAGAACGCATGGAGCTTAATGATGAAGCGATGCTGCTAAAAGCTGAACATTCCATGGAATTGGAGGAAATTGTGAAATTAGAGGAGATCTCATTGCGGCCGAAATCAAGGTGCTTATGTCTTGAGCACAGGGATAAAAACACCAAGTTTTTTTCCATTAGTTTACATTAACACACAAAAGTTACGACTACACAGACAAGGTGGAATCATATGGATTAGTGTTGGAAGAAGAGCGAATAAAAACAGTGAAATCATGATGTTTTATGAGTCCCCTGTACAGTGCCTCAGATCATTGGAGTCTTTCATGGACATAGGAGGATATTCTGTCTATTTCAGAGGAGGAAAGTCGGTGGATGAAAAATCCCTTTGACCAAGCGGAGATCTTGGGGTGATCAAAGATTGCAACGGAGACGAAGCTTTGGGGGAGGATGGTTTCAAAATGGAATTTTGCAAAAGTTGGGGTTCTATCAAGTTTGCAAAAATGTTGCCACACCCGTGTCGTATCCTCCAAAAATGAATTACTTTGGAAGGATCCGACACACACCCATCGGCATTTTTGAAGAGTCCGAGCAACATAGCTTAAAGTTACTTGCTAATAGACTCAAGACTGATGGGGAAACTGGTCCAGCTCCTCAAAAGACATTCATAAAAGGAGACAGATTGTAGATGCCACACTTATTGCAAATGAGTGCCTCGACTCTAGATTGAAACAAAGGAGGTCAGGCCTTATGTAAGTTGGACATCAAGGAAGTTTTTGATAATGTGCATTGGGATTTCCTAGTAAGCATACTCAAGTTGATGGGCTTTGGCGATGGATGGATCAAGTGGATTCATTTTTGTATTTTCACTGTCAAACTATCCATCATCATAAATAGAGCTCCTATAGGTTTCTTTGCAATGCAGAAGGGCTCGAAACTAGGGGATCCTCTTTTACCATTTTTGTTCAATTTTTTGATGGATGAATTGATTAGGATGTTACCAGTTGATTGAGAACAAGGCTGTTTCTTTCTCAAAAAAATAAAATAAAGGGCTCCAATCCAGCATTAGGTCTCAGGGTGAAACTTCATCTCATTCATCTTCTTTATGCTGATGACTGCCTAATTTTTTGTGAACCTGAAGGGATCAGATTTTACGTTCAAAATGATTCTTTTGTTCTTCGGAGCAGTGTCCGTGCTTCATATTAATTATGCTAAGAGTGTACTATACCCCGTGAATGAGATCTCCAACCTACATAAACTTGAAGAGATTTTGGGATCAACATGGGACCATTCCTAATAAAATATTTGGGCCTTCCTCTTGGTACTAAGCACAAGCCGCAGCAATTTGGGATGATATCTTGTAAAAGTGTGAGAAAAAGTTGTTTTGTTTGAAGATAAAGTACCTCTCGCTTATTGGAAGGCTAGTTCTAATTAATAGCGTACTGGATTCATTGCCTACTTATACTATGTCCCTATTTCCCTTACCTATCTCTGTGGTCAAAAGACTGGATAAACGGTGAAGGGATTTCTTGTGGAAAGGGAATAGAGGGCATAGAACTTTGAACTTGGTAAGATGAGAGGGAGTCATTACAGATAGGAGAGTAGGGGCCTGGAGAAAAGAATTTGTTGGCTCAGAATTCCAGTCTACTGCACAAATGGCTTTGGAGGTTTAGTCAAGAGGAGGCATTATGGAGAACAATTATTGCAGTAAAATATGGGATTCTTAACTCATAGACCACCAAACAATCATATCATCATGGCCCCTATGGCTCCTGGAGACGCATTAGAGAACAATGTGATTTCTTTCATTCCAATTCCTCTCTGCAAACTAGAAATGGAATGAAGATATTTTCCTGGAGGGGTCTTTGGCTTGGACATTCGACCTTAATGGAGCAGCACCCCATTCTTTTCAGCATTACACAAAACCAGGATGCTACTGTCTCTGACTTTTGGAATGGACATGGCTTGAATTTTAATTTTAGGTGTGGTATCAACGACTGGAACTAAGCCGTGTGTTTTCGCTGCTGCTACAGCGTGAAAGCTGCATTCTTTTACCATCCAAAACTAATTTTCTTCTCTGTAAAGGTGATTCAAAAGGGAGGTTAACTGTTAGGGGTTGCTGTCATTAAGCAACTCTAGTGATCCATCCCTGATTGGCCTTGGAAGTGCATTTGAAAAAAACAAAGCGCCTTGAAGGTGGAGTGGTTCACATGACTGGGGTCCATGGAGATCACTTGGAAGGAATTAAATGCTAGAATCTTTGAACGCAATCTGAATCTATAATTAGCATTAAATACAAATGTATTTCTCTTCTATTTTTTTTTTGGTGAAACATGGCAATTGCAATGACACACAGGCCATGATAGACTTTTTGAGCTCATTACACAACATGTAGTGAACAGTGATGCTACCTCCTGTACATAGGTTACAACATATTCTTGATGCCAGATATCACTTAACTTTCCTTTAATGATAGGGAAGAAGTAACAGCAGTTTTATTATTGCTATGTCATGTCTGAACACCAATATGCTGCTTAAGTTTTCCTTATACATTTCAGTTTCAAAAAAAAGTTTTCCTTATACACTTCATTCTTTCTAAACATATCTCTTTACTTGTTGGATTGGCTTACTGCAGCATTTGCTCCCAAACTGATAACTGGGACTTGATATGTAAGTATGGTAAAAGGTTTGTCAAGGCAGGAGTGAAGCTACGAAAGACTTCCTTGGACACTTGGATGGAGTTTGCCTCAAAAATAGGTACTTGTTCTTCCTTTTCTCCTATTTAAAACTTTGAAAAAGATGACCATAATAAAAAGGAACTTCTCAAAAGATATAGAACTTTGTATCACTATGTTCTTTTTTTGTTGCACGAGACATGAGTACAGTAGCGGCTGATGGTAAGTTTCATAATAGAACTAAGTAATAGGGTGAATTTCTTAGTGGCTTCAGTTGTTATGGATAATGGTTTCCAAACGAACACTAAGAGCCCGTTTGGCTTAACTTAAAAAAAGTAGCTTTTTAAAAGTAGTTTTTAAAAAGTCAAACGTAAGTAACTTTTAAGTTAAAAAATGAAAAGTAGGGGAGTACATACTTTTAGCTTTTTAACTTTTTAAAGTCATTTTAAACTTATTCTAAGTTATTTTTAACTTTGCCAAACACTCCCAAAAGCTAAAAATGACTTAAAGTAGGTTTGGCCAACTTTTAAGCCAATCCAAACAGGCTCTAAAGCTTACTGCTCTGACTTTGGCACACCGTTGTTGACTGCATCTTTGCGTCGCTGCAGGAGATGTGAATGCTTTGTGGAAAATTGAGAAGATACGATCAGAAACCATGAAGGAACATACTCTCGGAAGTGGACTTTCATGTGCTAAGGTAATTCGTTTTCTTAGTTCTGATTTATTTTACATTTTCTTCACCTGCCTCCCTTTCTTGTTTCAGCACAAAACTGAATTACCTTGAGGGGGATAAAAATTAGTAGCATATAGCCTATTGGAGAAGTGGTTAAAAAAATATGTGAGGTCTTGATGGTAGACTTGTAGATACATCTTTTGGTGCTTTCTTGCATTTAACACCATTGTCACTTACCTGCCGAAAGTACGTGTGTCTGGATCACTCTGATCTGAATTGTAGCACCTTCTCTTTCCCATCTTCTTAAACTCAACTGAAGTAGGCAGCAATAGTTATGTAACAAACCTTGCTGATATAAGGGCTAGCTATTAAGTTCAATACATGGTTGATCGATAGTGCTAGAGAAGTATTTCCCCACAGAGCCTTTGTAGTTTTTGACAGCCTCAGAGCAGGTTGGATAATGGTAAAATGCATCATCAATGTAAAAGATGATTGGGCAACTCCTTTAACATTGATTAGAAAATTGACGAGTTGATTGGTTTCTATTTCTTGATGATGATTATGAAACTCCTGTCTGCTCATCTTTCTAATTGCTTACTAGTTGCAAGAACAACATGATGAACCTGCACCTACTATTTAACTGCTTTTGCTTTCGGCAGATTTAATCCAAGCACTGGAGAGGGATTGATGTGGTCTTGAACTCGACATTAACAAATTTTGGTTTTGTTTGTAGGGTTTCCTAATTGACCACAAACCTGAAGATGCTGCTGCCGTCATTCATTTACTCAATCAGGTCGCTCCCAGTTTTTGCTTCTTCTAACCTTTTGGAGTCTTTTATTTTATTATTTTATGGAGAGGTGTTATCAAGCATGGGTATAGCTTGTGCAATAGTAAGGATATTTTAATTTGAATTTGAGCTTTGTATATATTCAGCTCTTAGACAACTAGAATGAACTAATGCTCAAGTGCCAAAAGGTTGTTCCTTGTATTGCCCAATGGATAATGTGCGCTATTGACTTCTGCTATTTGATAAATTACTGAAAATTCATGGTGATCCCCCATAATCATGTACATCTCTTTCTTTTTTTTTTTGCTTTTTGGTAATTGATCATGTATCTCCCCTTTTGAATAGGCTTTTAATATCGGTGACCATCTCAATTATCAGCAGGCAGCAGCATTCAAACGTTGATTTTTTGAATGTTCATAAATTGACCACTGATATATTAATCATGTAGCATGCACCTGATGGTCAGAGAGAGCAAATATATCAATTCTATATGACTTGCCAGATATTAATTTCTTCGAAGTTCATTCAATCTTCATTGCTATTCTGATCTTCCAAACATGGGGGTATTCTTATGATATGTGATTAAAGACTGTTGTTTTTACAATGTTTGGCTCAAATGAAAGAGAAGGAAAGGCCCCCCCCCCCCTCACACACACACCAAGCATTAGCTCAATTGGCTAAGGTTGAGGGACTTGTGTCTTAGTCACAAGTTCGAGTCCAACCCCAAGCAAACTAAGTCTTGTATTTAAGTTGAGAAGGGTAGAGGGGCTGACCCATCATTTCCGAGTTTCAAAGGTTGCGGTTGGCCTAAAGGGTTGGTTCTAGTCTTCTAGATGGATTTCCCGGTCATTAGAAAAAATTGGGGGAGGCAAAGGGAAGAAAGAGGGTTTGGAATGCTTTAGTTCTCCTTGTTGAAGGTTTATAGGTCCCTGATTTTGGTGCATTCCAACCAATTACACGGTATTAAATAACTAATGAAGAAGGTAGACATGCATTTCCAATATTTGCGTATTCTCTATTGCTTAACTGAACAAGATAAATGTACTTACTCCATCCCTTCAGTTGGTCATTGCAATTAGACCTTTGTGCAAGAGTAATCGATGAATGACATAGATTATTATTGAAGTTCACCTATAATTCAAATGTTCTTGTAGTTATCATATCTGCAAGTTTGGTCCTCGTTGCATGTCATGTATGTTGTATCCTTTGAGCCATACACTCAAAGTGCTGATGTTAATTGCAGACAGTTCCTGATTCGAGAAGGCAAAAATTCATGGTTGAACTTCAAAAGCTAGTTGCGGACTGGCCTTTGGAGGTGATGAAGCGACAAAAGGATGAGAGGAGGAAGGTAAGCTGTTTATTCTTTTTATTTTGAACATACTAGTATATCCTTTTGAGAATTATTACTTTTTTTTTTTTGGGAGTTTCTCTGTAATGATTTAGTTCTGACGTAGAACATTAGGAGTTCTATTTGGTATGTTTTTGTTTGTTCGTATTTATGGGTTACTCTTTGGATCTTAGTTAGCTTCTATATAAGTTTCCTTTTTTTTTATTCTAATCCCAGTTGACTGGTTCTGATTTCTTCAAAACATGGCATGGGTGCCATCTTGTGCTGTTAAGTGCGTATTCAATTGTTTGTATTTTTTACGTCCTCTCCTCAAACCAGTGTTCTTTACACTACACCAGGCATTAGATTATAAGAGAAGTGCTTGTATCTTTTCAGGTCTTTTCTTAGTCGAGCAATATATATAGGGAAAGTTACTGGTTGGAATATTATAAATTATCTTCGCAAATTTCAAATGTAAAATAGTTAGAACTTAGAAGAAAGCTAACCTACATAGGGAGAAGTTTATACAAATACAATCTCCCTACTCATAGATAGATTAGAACCCAGGACTTCGACTTAGCCATTTTGACTACAAATATTGAGGCTAGGAATTCTCTCAACGGTGACATTATTCAAGAAGCCATGGATCACATGGGTACTCATAATATCTGTTACGTAATCAATTTGTTTTATCCAAATTAAATATGGGTGGTTGGAATTCTTATCCATTTTTTGTTTACCCATTTTCAACCCCCATGTCCGATCCAACTCGTCCACTTGCCAGTACTATCTGTAATTGTATAGGACCAATCTTTAATTGCCTAGAGTGCTTCAATTTACAACTCTGAAAACAGTTGGACTAGTAGATTGATTTGCCAAATAGTTGAGCATTCTTCTCCACCAATAACGACCCGACATCAAATTCAAACCATAAAAGCACCACGTAACTTTCTAAGCACAACGGAGCCCAACAGGCTGTGCTGAATACGATGTATTGTCGCAGTAAATTAAGTAGTGTGAAGCGTTGGCTTGGGGCTTTAGGTTATTTAGGACTCTTTACGGTTTTTAGATTATTTAGAAGGCTATTTAGGTCTTTCAATTTTTCAGTTTGAAGTTTCCACATTTATAATAATATAACAATATATACACAATATAGATAGATATAGGGTGACTGTATAACTGTGCTTATGAATATTGTCTTTGATGGTTACATTTCCAGGAGTTGGCTGCAACACTACAACATGATATTCCTACCATGCTCAGTGCCTTGTCAAATATGGGCTTGAAGTTGAATATAAATGTGGAAGATCTGACAAGAAGAGAAGGCATCTTATCTTGATTTTGGTGAATAAACACCAAACATCATGTTATCTCTTTACTGCATATTTTTGAGAAGCAGCCATCTCAGTTTACTGCCTTCAGGAGCATCTGCACATGTTTCAGTCTTTGCAGCTGTGACACAACCTTTAGTGGCTTGAAGGTAGCCTCAGAATACTCGCCATTACTAGTTAGCTTGAGTGAGGATTCTTCTGAATCCGAGACATGAATTACCATTCTCATTATTTGACGTTGGTAGTTTTGTTCTGAATCATGTTTGGATTGGGGGTGCGGGTGATTCAGTTAGTTCGAAGTCCTTTTTTTCCATTTTAGGTGCTCTTTAATATAGATGGGTCTGACTCTGCAGATAGAGATGTGGTAACGCTGAAGCAGTCAGAAGATTTTGTTTGAAATCTCGGATATCTTTAACTTTACACAGTTCAGGAGCTATTTTGCTTTGGAAAACATGTGTATCCCTGCAATAAAATAGAAGCAGCTCTGTGGTATGTTTGTTTTTATTACTCAACAGGGAGTCGTAGACTGAACTTTTTAGCTCTATTTAAGGGTCTGGGTTGTATGTTAGACATCTTTCTATGCTTCCCCCATTGTTTTTTGTGGAAATTGGATAAGCAAAACTAAACATCCAAGAAGTATCGAATGTGTTTTAGCATATTTGAAATTTAGTACTTTTTAGGAGTAAGGATCAAGTTTACCCTCCCGACTCTAGTGGCCTTAATGTTGCTGCAGAGGTCAACTTATGTTCTTTCAAATTCTTGAAGTGTATTTGCCTAAGTAGCTTTTCCATCTCCAGCCATTAAACAGCTCCCTTGACTACAAGGTAAGTCGGATGAAGGGGAGTTCTATGCATTGGTGAGCACTTGTAGGTAATTTCAATGAAATAGGCACATGCATGACGTGCCTTAATATTGAAATAATGACTAAATCCCGAATTGACAGGTTAGGGTGTGCTTATCCATGCGATTATGCACTCTTTGAATAATAATCTATTTACCTAAAAATCTTGGTTTTTATACTTTGGTGGGTCTTCTAGACCGTTAACTTATGGTTATGCTTATGAAGTTTTAATGTAGTAGTTAGCAAGTAATTTTAAAAGAACAACATGTACAACAAAAAGCCTAACTTCAAATCCTATGGAAGTGTATTCGTGTTCAAGTTACATGTATGTAATTTCTATTAAAAATGGGTAAATAATGTCATTAAACTAAATGAATATTCAACAAAAATGTCCTCGGTTAATAGTTAGTCTATAAATACTTTCCACTATTACTTTTGGGTCAAAAATGTCTTACTATTACTTTTGGGTCAAAAATGTCTTTTTCCTAACAAATGTGTTGTTTCTTTTCTTTTTAAACACATTTTTTTTAATCCATCATTAATTTTTATATACATAAGATCACGACAATCCTCATTAATTTTCATTTTGATAATAATAAAATATTTTTTGTAATAAAATATAAATACTTTTATTTCTTAATGTTTTCCAAATTGAAGAAGGATAAATATTTGCTAATATAATTTTTGATGTCAAAATTAAGATATAACAATCATAATGCATGCCATAAAACACAAAAAAATATTAAATTGCTTCAAATCACAAAATTGATTTAAAATATCGGGAGTTAATGTTAACATTTTTATTCGAGGACGATGAAAGGTTCAAGTGTGGAGTGGTGATATTGAGTGAATTTACACTCTTTTTAGTTGTATTTCAGCCACATTTGAGCCTCTCTTTTTTCTGAGTAATTTCTAGCTTGATACTCCTTATTTTCACTCAATTAAGCGTATGGATGATATTTCATGCTTAGTCAGTGAAAGGGGTTGAATTTAGGTAAGTATGGAGCTAAAAGTGAACAAAATCTCTCTAAACAAGGTCAGCAGGTCGCCATACGAGCTAGGAAGGGTAAAAAATGCACCCTCTCAAAAGTTTAGCCCATGCAAGAAGCTAGGTCAAGTCAGAGCAAAAGAGCTTGCAGCGCGAGATGGGACATACTTGTCTAAATTTTGGGCCTTTTCAAGTCCGACTTGGTGGGCCTGACTCTATAAATATCATAATTCATACTTATGCGTTTTGAAAAAGGAGTTCAACCTTTTTGAAAATGAGTTCAACCTTTTTGTAGGAGCATAGAGAAAAGCATATTCATCACAATTATAAAGTTTCTTTTAATTATATTTTACCATTATATTCTTGTTTTCTTTATTGTTCATAAGTTCGTCGTTTTTTTGTTATCGAATAATGAGCGCTAAAATCCCTCATTCTAATTGTATGAGCAACTTCTTCTGATTACATGATTGTTTAACGGATTCTATCACACATATTTTGTTCTCTTAATCTTATACTCGACTATTTTGTGGCTTCACAATTCATAAAGTACATGAATAATAGCTAGTGCAACTAGACACGGCAAAGTTAGGAATAATAAAACGTGGATTAAGGGGAGTATATAGGGTTTATCTACGAATGGATTAGAGGCTAGGATGGTAATGGACATAGTTTTTCCTACTTGGATCAAATACATGAAGATATATAAATATATTCAGAGCGATTTCATACATTCCAGCTCAACAATGTAGTGTGAGGCCAATCTGAATAGGTGATTATACGACTCAAAAATACCATGATCATATTATCAATCATGTGATTCAACATTTTGATAGGTATCTTAAATATGCTTAACAACTATAATTGGAAAAGATGAAAATACGCAAGCGCCATAGCTCTAGGTCTTTAATCTCTATGAGAACCACTCTTGCATAATTCTCTACTTCAAATCTCTTGCTATTCTCAAATTCAATAGTTGTAATAGCTAGTAACCCTAGTACAATAATCACCAAAATCACTTCTCTGGAATCAAACAGCACTAGCTCTTATAATTACAATAAAAAAATTGATAGGTTGTTAGCCACTAAGAGCGCTCTTAGTGAACTTCCAGTTCACTACCAAACTAACAGGTCTCCGACACGCTTATGAACAACAAGATTGGGTTGAAAGTAAACATAGTTATATTTTGAAAATAAGTTTGAGTCTAATGGCTCATACATTTACCCCTCTAAGTATTGTCACTTTACCTTTAGATCTACATAAATGTTCAACAGTCTTCCCACACCTATTGACAACGACATGTCACTACAATAAAAACAACTTTCAGCGACCGTAAATATACACATTAATAAAGAGTGCTAAAGTCTTTATCGGCATTAGTTAAGTGCCATTAGATCCAATATCGCTAAAGGCTTTAGGGACATACACAAAGAGTGCTAATTGCCACTAAAAATACATATTTAGCAGCAATTAAGCTATTGCCGTTAATTAAAGATCATTTTTTGATGTAGTCTATCTTCCTTTGAGATGCTTTTTCATTGCTTATCGAATTATTTATTCCTCAATATCTTCGGTTGCCTATGTTACCCTTATATTAGGCCCTATAATAAGCACAAAATCAACAGCCATAGCATAACTATGGTTGATCAACTTCTCTAGCCATAATATTCCTATCATGCAACCACTATCCTTGGTTACCATCTAGTTGTATCTCATGTTAATGTATGGTTAAGAATCGTATATGTAATACCATATGGCAACCAACGTGTACATATATCTCATACATGAATATAATAGACTCGAGAGTTTCCATTATTATCTTCCCAAAAATCCCAGATGTTAATACTTCTTATGAAATTACTTGGTATTTGCAATTCGACTCATCGAGTAAAGTTGTAGTAATGTACTTGAATTGTTTTATTAGTATAATCTGAACTGTATTTTTCAATAAGATGTCAGTTAAGTGATTTTTCAGTTTTTTATATATCGATATCACATATGAAAAATGATGCGTACGCTCCTAGAAATAACAAACCAGAAGGGTATTGAATCTACACAAAGGTCAAATTTAGCTTTTGCAATGTCCTTTCCAAAACATAAATGCCATAAGTTTGCATGATAAAGTAAGTGCATGGACAAACTAAAGTAAACGGACTTTGATACATTTGACCATTCATATTCAATCTTCTATATTTAATTAATCTAACGAACAATGAAGACTCAATATATATTTATTCACCAACTTGGACGTTAATTATAAATTAGAATTTGTAATTATTAATGACTTAAAAAAGGATTTTGCTATAAGAGACCCTAAGATTTCATTTCCATATGCAGAAATATAGATAGATAAGTCATAAGTCGTTAGTTTTGAAGTTCAGATTTGTCAAATGTGAGGAAATATAGGTGTTTGGTAAAATTTCTTTGAGTCCGATGTTTATACCAAATCAATATATTTCCTCTGGTCTAAATTATATGGTGTTTTCAATTTTTACATTTTGTTCAAAATAAATGTTTTTTCATAATAAAAAAAGGAATAATTAATAAAAAATACTGAAATTAGCTACGAACTTCTTCGCTGGTCCATCGCTATTTTCCTCATAGCTAATAAAATTATGTCGCTAATTCACCACTAAGTAGGATTAGGGACGAGTTTTGTTGTTTAGCCACAAATTTGTTCATATAGCTAAATCCAGTTTGTTTTAGTAGTATAAATTATTTATTTATTTTCAAATTTCCCTTATTTTATTTAGATAAGTGAACTTTTGCATAACCAAGAAATCATATTAAGTTAGTACTTTTTTTATTAAGTATAATTTAGTGAAAGTACTTATTTTCTAGAGGTGAGTAATTAATAGGGGAACTTTCACATATACTCAAAATATTTTAATTATGCTCCATAGCTATAGTTTGCTAATTATGATTCGTAGCTACATGTTATAGGGAGGAGAGTGGCGAGCGAGACTGGGAGAGAGAGGAGAGAAGCGAACGAGAGAGGGCAGAGAGTAGAGAGATGTGAATTGTATATGTATATCTGTCAAAATAATTGTATATATGTAATTGGTATACATATTTATTTGTATATCTAGCAAGCAAGATTGGGAGAGAGATGAGAGAGGCGAGCGAGTTTGGGAGAGGGATGAGAGTGGCGAGTGAGAGAGGGCAATAATTTGTATAATTCGCATCTCGTTTGTATAATTGGAGGGTACGTTTGAATAATTCACGTGTTTTTGTATAATTGAGTAATACAAAGTATGGAATTATACAAATATGATAAAATTCAAAATAACAATTGATACAAACATAAACATATGAACTTTAAACAGTTATACAAATTACATTATATAAATTATATTATACAAAATCCGAAAAATACACGCTTATACAAACTTTAAAAAGTTATACAAAAAAGATTGAATGTACATGGTGATAAAACTGAAAAACCAAAGGAAATCATCGTCATATACAAATACAAACCATCGTATAACAAATACAAATCAAACGACGAATTGTTAGTTGCGAATTATACGAATAATGTGGCTAATTATACAAACCTGAAGCCAGCCCACATAATTAATGATTAATGTTAGTCGCGAGTGGTAATTATAGCAAACTATAGCTATAATGACTAATTAAATAGTATAAGTTTGCTTAACTGCGTAATTTCCCCTAATTAATATAATAAGTATAGTATTGGCAATAGGGCAGAAAATGGAGTCACATATTAGAAAATTAAGTTGACATTAGACTAATATTAGAATGGAAAGTCAAACTTGAAGGAAAAAGTCCACCCTACTACTAATAATTTTAGAATACGAATTGAAATATTGGAAAGCGCTTCAAACTTGGAAAAGAAAAGGTCAATTGCTTAGCAATTTGATTCTTCTTAATTAATATTAATAATTTAGCTTAATTAATTAGGAAGGACACATTCTCTTCAAGCACACGTATACACATTATTGTTAATTTGAAAATATAGGAACTCTATTATTTCAAGAGTTGAAAAATTCTGCAAATAATATATATTGGAAAATGACTACCTAGCTGTAGATAGGATTAGTTAAAGAATGAAAAAGGAATAGTAGTATAATTATATTGGTTGATATCATAAGACAATGCGTCATACATAGGTATATCTCTAAATTTATAATTTTCACCAATCTAATAGAGATAGTCCAGGACCTAAATTGGATAATATAATCCATGTACAATACCAAAAATCCCCCCTCACCAAAATGAGTTGAAACTCAATGTGAGTATTGAACACTGAATGAATTTTTTTTTTTAAATGATGTTTTTGTAATTAGTAATAGATTTTGGAATCTAAATGATGGCAAAAAAAAAGTGATCAAAATAATATGCACAAAGTAAGTTGAAAAAAATTACATATAGCGCACTAAGTGAGTGCGCTATACCATTTCTATAGATGGCCCAAAGTTAACGATTGTTACATAAGTCACATATATATACTCATATAGCGCACTAATTGAGTATTTAAAATTAGGACATAATATATTCTGATTTTTTTCAGGCTTTTTTCATACGTTTTTTCATTATATATATTTGTACTTGATTTGGCCTATCTTTATATCGAAGAAAAATAATGTGTTGTATGATAATATTTCATCAGATTTCTATTTTCTCAAAGCTCTTCAAAACTCTATTAAAGGAGTGTATGGATGAGCTCAAAATTCATCCATCTCCTATACTTCAATCTACTCCTATATTTTAAGTTGATATGTTTTACCATTTTGTATCCAAAATGTCTAGTGAGCCAATTGTTAAAGTTTTATTATTTGGAGATGGTGAAATCTTTCACAACGGTAATAGTGTTCTTTATGGTTGTCTATCACAATCCAATATTAAGTTTTCATTTATATGGGACTACAAAATATTTATCAGTGTAATTTATAGATAAATGCGTGTTAGTAAGCGATATTTTAAATTGATGATAATGGGTTGCACCTCATTTTCCTCACGAAAGAGGGTATCAACGTGACAATTCTATTAGGATAAAAATGGTGAAGAGTCGACACCTAACGAATTAAGGTGTGCTAGTGCACCATATTAAACTAAATTACAGATAATTCAGTTATTAGTTTATGTCATCAAAAATCGAATAAGGGTTCAAGTTACTTCAAAAGGAAGGTGTTAAGCACCTTTTGAGATCCACAAATATGTGTTCCTCACGGATTCCTTTATTAAGTGGGGATTACGTGATAGACAAAATGTCGATGCATTTGTTAAACTAAAAATAGCTATATGATTAGCATGTAAATCTTGTTTTAAGACATGTACATAAATTAAATGTAAATCAATTATTATCTAATTAATATGAATGTAGGTGATAAAGTGATTAAATATGCTAACTTATTTCTTAGTTAAATTGAGTAGGCAAAACTAGAGAGATTTTGATCAAAATCACTCTTAAACTATACTCCAAACTTAAATTACATCTTTAAAATATCATTATCAGCATAAATCATTATAAGCTCTTTGAAAAGAACGTCCAAGTAAAATTTCTAATTGTCATAATTGACAAAACAATAATTATCATGAATTAGTTCAAAATAGAAATGAAATAACCAATTAAAACTATCAAAGTTTACCAAAATAGACAAGCATCAAGAATTATCATATATATATATATATATATACTAATTTCACGGCACGTGCGTTGCACGTGTGTATCGTATCATATAGTATACGGTATTGTAAAGTAAAATAAAATTAATATTACTAAATTAAAGTGTTTTAGTAAATAATTATAACTAAAAGAACATGGGACAAATGTTTTTAAATGAGTAATACATATTTTGATAGAGTTATTTGTTTTTTGAGATCAAAGTTACCAGATATCATTGAAACATTTCAAAATTCATTCAAAGTTTAAATTTGGGGAGAAAGTGACATTTCTTTAGTAGTATTGTTTTTTACTTCACTCATGTTATAGTTTCTAGATTACATAATGTGGAATTATTGTGGATATGTGATTTTTTTTATTGTTAGTATCATGTTATAGTTTATCAGTATACACAATTTGCTAATTAATTGATTATATGTTTCACATAGTTAAAATACCTTTTTAGTTTATTGTCAAGTGTGATTGTATGTATATATTATTAATATGGTGTTCAAGATAAAACTCAATACAACCGAATAATTATCAAAAGATAACTGTTCTTTTAATATAGTAAAACCTTGTTAATGTCTATTGGAAAATTTCATGACTGCTATAGTGAGATGTTGTTATATATTTATATTGATATTTGACATTTTGATCTCATTTAGCTATTAATAATACACAACATGATCGTTTATTGATTTTGTGTAATAAAAATAAAAAATGTATTTGTAACAAATTTAACCAATAAAATAGGAAAAAATATCAATATAAAAAAGGTCACCAATAGTCTTTCCCCTTGAGGTTATGACCATAAATGATGGACACCATTTAAGTACAATTTTTCTAGTGAGGTAATATTACAAAAAGTGTACTTCTATAGTGAATGTCAACACTGTTATAAGTAGAATGTTATATAGACAAAAAATATTACATGAAAAATAGTTCTAAAGAAAATTAGGCCGGTACAGTGAAATGTTGTGATAACAAATGCTGGTTAAATAGTTTGACTATATGTCAAATATTTAGCTTGACCAATTATTTGTTATATATATATATATATATATATATATATATCAATAGCATAAATTTGTGTTAATATATGAACAACATCACCTATGATGAAAATATTTCATTTCTTAAAGTTTCTATCTTATCTTTGTGAAATCGTACACTTCTCCTTTTTTCTGCCGCACACATATTATATAGTTGTTGTCTAATGAAAGTATCTAGTATCTTACATAAGTTGTATCGTGATATAAAACATTAAACTTTTTCAATAAAAAAATAATAGATGAATAATATTAAAAGTATTATTTATAGAATCTTTAATTTGATTTACGATCATTTTATGATCAATTACTATTTTTTTAAAATCTATTTTTATATAGCTAGCAAGGAGTGTATCTTGTGACATAACATTTTATATAGCCAATGAAGAAGGAAGACGAAAATATATGTTAATGCTATATTCACTCTAGTGTTCCATTTGATTGAAATCCCTTGCCACGAACACTTTATTAATTTCTCCGTTCATGTTTACTTGCTATAATTTGACTTGACATATCTATTAAAAAATAATTATTATCATGGCTATAGTATCAAATTATCTCTATAATTGATGTTTTGTATTAAATAAAAGTGAAAATCTATTTTTAAAATATTGGACTTAACATCAAAACTAATAATTCAATGGACTACGTTGATGCCTGATGTTTTAGCAAAATTAGGAAGAAACTCCTTCGTTTGAAGTAAAAAAATAAAAAATGGAAAATCAAAGAAGAAATATATTACCCCAATCATGTGTCTTTTTCGTATTTGTTTATTATTATTGTCTTTCCCACACCTTGATCTATTAATTTTATTAGAAAAATAATCCATAATGTATGTATTCATCACTATTCACTCGTTACAGAAACATTAATTATTTATTCTCTCTCGAATAAAAACACAAAAGAAATTAGTTAAAGAAACAAAATAAGAAAAAGAAATGAAAATCCCTGCGCACTATATATAGAACTTTTATGTGTGAAGAAAAGTTCACAGTTAATTACACATTTCTCTGTTCTCTTCCTCTTTTCTTTAATAAAAAGCCAATACCTAAATTTTAATGATAAGAACTTCAGCATATCAATGGACGTTGCACGTGTATCTCATGCTAATTAACAATAATTTTTAAAAATGATATAAGTTATATTGAAGTATGTATGTGATGAAACTCGTAGGAGAAAAATACGAGTGCGAATTGATGAATAATTTGCTACAATTTGTTCACCAACTCTTCCTGGTGAGGTACCTCAATTCTTATTCAACTATTACAAATCACACTTGAGACTTTTTAAGAAGAAAAAGGGTAGAAAAAAAAATTGTAGTGTAAAAATAAGAGGAAACCCATCTATTTATAGCAAAAAAATGGTAGTATAAATAGGTGCTAATTGTGCCTTTTTAGAAAAGTCAACCCTTTGAAAGAATCACAACTGATCGGAAAAGTCACAATCTTTTGAAAAAATCATAACTCATCGGAAAAGTCACAACCCTTTGGAAAAGTTACAACCCCTTCGAAAAAGTCACAACTCATCGAAGAAGTCACAACTCTTCGGAAAAATAACCTTTCGGAAAAGTCACAATCCCTTGGAAAAGTCACAACCCTTCAATGTGAGAAGTTGTCTACTTTTAATATAATACAATTAAATAAGTAAATAAATAAACTAAATTAAGTGTTTTTTATTATAGTAATTTAACATTCAAGTTTGGGAGTTCATGCTTTTAAGGTTTTATATATATATATATATATATATATGATACCACAAGTTATCAAAATTAAACCACAAAATGATGTCATGAAATCACACAAGGAAAGAAAATAATTGATGAACAACTAATCACAATATTCTTTTCCTACACAAGAATAAACCAATCAGTCAAGTGTAAAACAATCAAAATTTATCATAAATATTCAAGCAAAAAATTGTTCCAACACTAAAAGGAAAGAAAAATCAATAACATAGTAAGAATTGCCAAAAGAAAAAGAACAACTAATCATATAAGATTTTTCTTTAATTAAAGCAAATGAATCAACTAAGCACAAAATTAGTCAAGACTTACAAAAATTAATCAATTACTAAGGTATCAAAGTCTACCATAAAATAGAAAAGTACTAAAAGTTATACAACGAAGAATAATACAAATCATCATAAATCACAAAAATGTTGAACATGCCTATTAGAAAAGGGAACAATTAACCAAAAGTCAATTTATAATTCTAAACTTGATTTAGAATTAAAAGTGATTATGAAAACAACGAGCATCATAATGTTCAAATTTAAAAAATTATATTTTACGGGCATGTGTTTAAATAGAAGACGTGTATTGGATCAAAATCAGATGTAGCATATAATTAGGGATAAAACATGATGAATAATAATAAAGAATTTCATATGTGACATCACACGAGCATAGAGGAGTAAAAATAAAGTTGTTTATTTTAGGTCAGCAATATCAATAGACGAAATTCATGTCTATATGGTATATACAACATCAAGTTGTTGATTGTGACTAGAATGAACAGGAATTGATTAATATTTTTCTTGGCTTTTGCAAATCCATCTAATGAGAGCATGACGATTAGTGGTACCCACATCCTAGACACACCTTCAATGCATAGGCGAATTTAGAATTTTAAGAAGATGGGTTCACTGATACAAAAAGGTAGATTTAAAAAATAAATTTGACAGATTCGATCTTTAGGTTCTTATCAATTATGAACCCATTTAATTTTTAAAATTATAGATCCACAATTGATTTTTATCGTTAAAAATAAATTTTTTTTACATATATAACTATATTTAGTAAGATATTGGGATCGATTGAACTATATTTAATATACATATTTGATTTAATCATATAAAATTTTTCATATTGGTTTATGGAGGAAAGTAAATTTCTTTTTACTTCCTCTAAATATCTGTTTATCACCTCGTCTTTATCTCCTTCCTGAAAAGAGATTTTTCTGGCGATATGCCGGACATACGTGTCGTCTATTAACTCCTTGCTCGGGAGGTCTGTGTATTCTTGAATTTTGACAGCAATGCTGTCCAACAGTTCTTGACCAAATAAATTTTTAGTCTTGGGATCAATTTTCATCAATTTATCCCAGAAATTATTGTAAAATATCTTGTATAAACAAGTAATCTGTTCTTCTGTATAACCTAATTCTGGAGCCCATTTGTGGATCCATGGAATAGAGAACTCAATAAAGAAATAGATCTGATCAATTTTTTCCAAGTAACAGATATGATCTGCACAGTATAACTCATTTAATTTGGGAGAAATCTTCGCCCATTCTTTATATAATTTTAAGAATGGTTCCGGCAAAATCTTTACCGTTGGTCCGTGCCTTGACCACCATATCAAAAACCAATTTGGGATTGCTCGTTCAAATATCTTTGAACATATCTTGATAAACCAAGTGTGTTTTTGTTTATCATTATTGTAATATAACGCTTTATCAAATGCTTGGATATAATCCCAATAGGTGAAATTCATCCTTGTTTTATTAAGGCTTATTTGCCTTTCTTTCATGGTGGATATTCCCCATTCTTCAATGGATATAACTTGTTTGATAATTATTTTCGAAAAGTTATAAACATTTTCGTCCGAGCTATATCCCGAAAAGTGCTGGAAATCTGCACTTCCTGTTTCTTTTAGAATTGTTTCATAATATGAACAGGTTTTATATGACTCACCCGGATAATATAATCCATTAATCAAATACCTCTGGAATATCTTCCAAGGTTCTTCTTTCCTCTGAATTTCAGAGTTTTCAACAAGAAATATCATTTCTCGTTTTGTTACATTTTCATAGGATTTGATATCATCATTTTCCTCTCTAGCCACCGTTGCAAATGTATCACTTTGCTTTTGCTTTCCCAAATATGCCTGTAACTGGGCATATAATGGGTTATCTTCTGGAATATCTTCCAGATGTATTGATGAGGTTGTCTGAGTAATTTTTTCATTAACCAGACTTTTCTTTCCCATTTGTATAACTGGGGAGCTATATGACGAAGATCCATATGAGGATGCTTGAGAGTATGATCTCTGATGTGGGAATGATCTTCCCCCTCTTCCTCTTCCTTTTCCCCTATAGTTCGAGGATTCCATCCTGCACATATAACAATTTTTATTCTGATAAGTCTTCATAAATTGTTAAATCTCGCTCATCATCAAATATCTCTGACTCGTGAGAAGGATATCCTTCTATCATATATTGATAAATGATTTCATCAAGTATAACACTAGCAATATCTTGATTGAAAGGAAGGATTTTTAGAATTGTCACTAAAGCTTCTTCTCCTAACCATCTGGTAAAGAAAGTCATGTTTGAATATATTCTCTAGATATGAAATCTGGTAAGGAATTTTCACTTCCTTTCTTATAAAAAATTTCAAAATCAAAAGGGGCTAACTGTGCTTGCCACCTGGCAAAAATCAATTTAGAAGCATCATGCTTAAAATATTTATTAAACATAAATTTAACTGATTGAGCATCAGTTTTTATCAAGAATTTTTTATTGTATAAATCATCTTGATATTTCAAGACACACTTGACAATTGTAAGCATTTCATGAGCCACAGTGGCATATTTTTTCTGGGCTTCTATCCATTTTCCCGAATGAAATCTAATCAAATATTCACAATTATCATGCGGATTGATTTGTTTTAAAATTCCCCCATAACCGATATTAGACGCATCCGTCTCAATGACCTTTTCCCAAGACGGGTTGGCAAGAGTAAGACAAGGCAAATAATTTACTCTTTGTTAACACTCTTTACTAAAGCAGTATGACTGTCAGACCAAGGTTCTTTATAACCCTTTTTTAACCGATCATAAAGAGGAGCCAAATCTCTTGACAAATTTTTATAAAAAGGAGAGATATAATTTAAGCTTCCTAAAAATCGCTGTAATTGCGTTCTATCAGAAATAACATCCGGAAATTTTGAAGCAAATTCAATAGATCTCTGAATAGGCGTTATCTTGCCTTGGCTAATGAGATGACCCAGAAATCTTACCTCAGTTTGAAGTAAACTCATCTTTGGTTTGGATATAACTAAACCGTTTTGAATCACAATTCTTTTGAAAATGTCTAAATGCTTAATATGCATTTCAAAAGTTTTAGAATGAACTAAAATATCATCAATATAAACGATGACGAAATCCATATATGGATTGAAAATATCATTCATAATTTTTTGAAATTCGGAAGGGGCATTCTTTAACCCAAACGGCATCACATTCCATTCGTATTGCCCAAAGGGAACATTAAAAGCCGTTCTGTAAGAATGTTCCTTAGCAATTTGAATTTGCCAATATCCCGACTTTAAATCAAATTTAGAAAATATATTAGCATCATATAATCTGGATAATAAATCTCTTTTATTGGGAATAGGATATCTGATCCATTTCAAATATTTATTTAAAGGTTTATAATTTATCACCAATCTAGGAATCCCTCTTTCCTTTTCAGCAGCATTATTCACATAGAAAGCTGTACAAAACCAAGGAGATTTGGAAGGCTTTATTAACCCTTTTTGAAGTAAATTATCAATTTCTTTTTTGCAAAATTCTACCAGCTCTGAATTCATCTGGCAAGGTCGAGACTTTGTAGGAATATTATCCTCAGAAAATTTTTCTTTATAAGGAAGAGTAACAATATGTTTTTTTCTATCCCAAAAAACACTTGAATGATCAGCACAAATATCAATAGAAAGTTGTTCAGTAATCATTTTAATTTTTTCCTGAACCTTTATAGATTTTAAAGTTTCTAAAATATTCATACTAAAACATTCCAATTGAAGGGTATCAACATGCTTTTGCTTCATATCAATCAAAGCACTGATTTCTTTTGATATAGGATTAGTAATAAAAGTGTAACTTATTTTCCGGTTATCAGTACCTGCAGAAAATCCTTTTGCATCAATATGAGTGAAAGGATAAATAGCATTTATAAACGGGGTTCCAAGGATAATTGGAGGGTATAACTGATTTTTTACCAAAAAAAAGAAATGCGGAATGCAAACTTTATTCTGGCAAATACTAACGTTAGACAGTTTATACTTTATATCTAAAGCATGACCTGATGCAGATTTGACTACATGAGTAGTTTTTTGAAAATATTTTGTAGGAACTAATCCTTCTTGAATGCAGCTAACATCAGCTCCACTATCAATCATGGCTACATCAGTTATTGAAAAATTATTGTCAATCAAAATAGTGCATTTGACATACCACTTATGAGCAGTTATAACTTGCATCATTCCAAGAAACGAATTCTTTTCAGAATCAAGATTATCAGTAAATTTTTGTGGTTCTTCATCCAAAACCACACCTTTACCTTTATCACTAGAAGCCTCAGTCAAGGAATTGTGTTTCTCTACCTGAGATATCCTGTGATCACAAATCATTTGATTTTGTTTTAGAGATTTAATCTCCCTTTTAAGATTCTCAATTTCATATTTTAAATCATCGAAAGAGGAATCTCTTGATGGAACATTTATATTATTCAGGCGATTATTAACTTCCTTAATGGAATAAGGTGCCTAATATTCAAAGCTTCTGGGGTTTTCAACTGGTTTTGAAGAACTTGATCTAGAGTTATCTGCTAGATCAATGATCTTTTTCCGAAGTTTGTTATCAGTTACCTCTTTTAGAAGCTCTATCACATTATCAGATGTAATAATATTAACATTTAAATCTTGAAATTGAGCTTGTAATTTGTAAAATTCATCATTTTCACAAACACAATTATCACCTTTACAGATTTGAAAAGTATTATCAAAAACCTTTTCATCTTCAGAGAAATCGAGTAAATCGACTTCAACTTCTGATTCGGAAGGTGAATCATAATCGGATTCAGAACCAGAAGTGTATAATAGTCCGTAGATCTTTTCTTGCAGATCTCCCTCTAATTCAAGAGCTTTAAGCTTTTCAAGCTTACAATTTGGTGCTATGTGACCAAATTTTTCACATCGGTAGCACTTAATGTTTGCCAAATCTTTCTTAGACCGATTTTTAGCAAACCTTTTAGATCTTCGGTAGCTCTTTTTAGCTTCCCGTTCTTCTTTAGATCTTTTTCTAGACCTTTTTTTCTTATAGGGACTATCATCTGAAGGGTATCTGTGATACTTATCTTTCTTCTTTTTAGAAGTTTCTGGTAATCCAAACTGGGTACAAAAGTCTCCCAGTTGATTTTTCTCTTTCAGCTTATCCATCTTTAGCTGTCTAGATAATCTTAACTAGTTACACAAGTTCAATCCTTCTTGTGTACATACTCCTATCAATTTTCCATAAGTGAATTCACCATAAGGGATTTCTATCATATTTCCTCTTAAAGCTTTTTTCACCCTTTCTTCAAATAAAGAAGGAAGGCCATCTATAAATTTCGCTTTCCAATATTGTAACTTATTTTCGGGTAATTCCATAACCCGACTCATGAAAATATCTTTATACCACCTGAATTCACCTAAAGTCCTGCATTTAAGACCATTGAGTAGAGTACGCACAGTTTCGTACTGGTTAGTAAATCTTCCATTGAAATCTTCTAAAATAGTAAGAACCAGGGTATAAACTGCATCTTCCCTGTTTGCGACTAAAGCCATTCCAAGGTTATCAACCCCTTCAGTGGTTGCTCTGGCGTTTATCACCATTGCCTTTTCTTCTATGGATAAGTAATTATCCCACCATCCTCTTAATTGACCGGTGAAACCTGCAACAATCATTTTGCAGATATTTATGTCTGTGTTTTGAATACTTCTGCATATAGTAGCATACATAAGCATGCGATGAACCAGGATAGTAAGTTGTCTATCCGTTAAACCATCAAGATTCCATTCATATATTTCAGACCCACTGTATGAAGTATTAGTCTGATTCAAATCCCTTTCTTCAATTAGAACATCCTGAGAAGTTGGTCGAGGATAATAATAGGTTTGCATACGGGGTTTATCAGCATACCCATTATTACTTTTGAGAAAACCATTGAGTTTATTAAACTCAGATGATATCTCATCTTTATGATCCAAAGTATTTTCAATTTTTTCAGCAAAATCTTCTGAAAGGTTAATTGGATTTAAACTTAATCCCGAAAACTTTTGATTTAGTTTTGAAAACTTGGCATCAAGAAGTTCTTCTAAGTCATTTAAAGATTTAAATTTAAAACCCTGAATCTCAGGAGGCCGTTGAATATTCGCAAGGGCAACTGGAGCATCTGAACTACCCTTTGAAGTTGAGGCAACATCAGACGTCTTTTTGCTATTACTAATTTCCTTTATTAAAGTAGTTAATTCATCAAGTTTTTTGTCAAGAGAGCTTATATGTTCTCCCAACACTTTAACATAAAGACTTAAGTAATTATTTTGAGAAATGATTTTATTTATTTCGGCTATACTTATAACCGCAACATCATTTTCAATAAATCTTTGAAAAGCTTCAAAAGTAATACCTGTATTATTAGGTAAAACAAAAGATGATTGAGGAGGGTAAATGGCCTTATTAATATTTCCACTCCCATCTTTATAAGATCTTTCTAAAACATTTATATATAAGGGAAGATAAGTGGTTATAAACCAAGGTACAAAATACATAATTTGATTATGCAATGCACAAGTTTCATAAAACTCATGAGAAATACTATGAAGATCCTCTTTACTATAAGTGTTAAATAACCAAGTTTTGAATTGGTTCCATTTTTCACTTAAAAAATCTTTCTGAATATAATTTATTGCCTGCGAACCAGGACTAAAATCAATTTGGTGTAAAAACATTTAAATATTATCTGGCTCGAATCCCATTTCAGAATCCGTAGGTATATCACCTATTTGAGAAGCAGCAAGAATATCACCTTGCGTATTAACCACCTGCACAATATTAGTTTGAGGGTCAACCTTGATTACCTCAATTGCCTTTGTCTTTTCTACCGATTTTACCGTAGAAAGAGTATGAAGGGAAGCTGCACGATTTCGAGCTAATTTATAAACCGGTTCAATAGGAGAAATATAATTTATATGAGGTAACATTCTTCGATCTGAGAACGAATGTCTGGAAAAGATAGAAGATTGATCATCAAATCTACCAGTTGAACTGTTATCAAATTGTATATTAATCCTTCCATCTGGATTTTAAGAAATATGAGAATACTCAGTATTACTGACTTCACTCGTTAATTGTTCAGGGGTTATAACCGAATTCAAAGTCCAAGTAGAAGGAAAATCAATTTCATCCCACAATATAGTCCTTCTTGTGGTTATTTTAGACTTTGTAAAGTTGTTTTCCATCAACACCGTTTGCTGCGAAGTGTCGTACAATTTGCACTTCGAATTCAAAGTTGAAAGGAGACGATAATAAATTCTATAAGATAAGCATATCAGTTCTGAACCTGGCGCATAATTATAACCATGCGTTTTCACATTTAATGTCAAGGCATCAAGAATATTCACATCCGAAAGAGATAATTACAAATTGGGTTGAGTATTAAAATATACTGGTCCATAAGCAACAGTAGATTCTATCGAACCTATCAAAGATTGTCTAAAATTATAATTTCTGGCATCACGCAAAGCTGCCATAAAAGTTTCTGGCAAACCCTTCAAAGTAAGAGGTTTAAAAGCAATCTGAACCATGCTAATATGCATAAAATTAAACTGATTTTTATAAAGATTTATATCACGCTCATTTAACAAGCGAATAGTCTGTTCAGAAGAATTTAAAGCAATAGTCTGCTCAGCTGTTTTTATCAATTGTTTAGAAGACAATTTATTAAACCAACCATAATCATAAACAGTCTTTATCGAGACTTTTGGAACCGTCTATTTGTTTAACAAATTTAAATTCTGAGGTATATCTACCTCCTATAGCCTAGTACTTTTAGTACTGGTATCTCCCTATTCCATGAGCAAAGTATGTTCATATCTATGCCAAATATTTTCACTTCTTAAACACATATTTACCATGAAAATTCCTAGGCTCTGATACCATTTTACAGGATCTGATCATCGGGCGGTAATCTACCATGACAACATAGATCTAGCAATTGTAATACCCGCACAAGGGACATACAACCGAAATATAAGAGAATTTTCATCTAGTTTTAAACTGTATGGAACTGGGGTCAAATCCCCTTTTACCCGAGCAAGGGGTTTGTCAAGATCAAAATACATATTCAAGTTGAGCCCATGTATCTAGCAGTTCTAACCGGAAATAAATTTCCCTTTTCTCCATTTATCGGGACTTACTTTCCTCGGCTGGCTAGACGGAGCCAAGACGAGATGATAAACAGATATTTAGAGGAAGTAAAAAGAAATTTACTTTCCTCCATAAACCAATATGAAAAATTAGATGCTTCAATGAATAGTGAAGCAAGCAATGATGATATTCCATTAGACGCTCAGCAAGTGGAATCAGATCAAATGACAGAAGATGCTTTGATTAAAGCAGAAGCATTGATAAGAAGTCTGAGAGAAAAGGACAAATAGGGAGACAGCCAAGGGCTTACCCACAAGTAGAAAAACTGTGTTCACAGTAGAAATACTGTAGAGGGACCCAGATAAGGGACCCAAACTTTGTACAAAAGATTTCGTTTTCTTTTATAAATAGGATAGTTTATTTTGAGTAAAGGCAGAGTTTTTTTTGGGTTTTTCTAAGTTTTTTCTCTCTACTGTAAACTATCTCTTGTACAAATATTCCAAAAATCTATAAAATCTTCAACTTTGAAGGCAGCGCCTGGTGGATCTAGATTCTTAAGAGGTAAAAAATTTAATCAATCTTCTGTATTATCTCTTACTGCCCGGACGATGTTCGGCTGAATAATTTCATATCTATGATGAATATCTAATCTCTTACATATGTTAACCATGAAGATATACTAGACTCAATCTAAGTATGAAAGAATTTTCAGTTCTGGTTGTTTTGACTTGGTTTCGAGATGGTGGTACAGTCAGATCTTAATACTATTCTTGTTGGCTCCGTCTAGCCAGCCGGGGAAAGTAAGTCCCGATAAATGGAGAAAAGGGAAATTTATTCTCGGTTAGAACTGCTAGATACATGGGCTCAACTTGAATATGTATTTTGATCTTGACAGACCCCTTGCTCGGGTAAAAGGGGATTTGACCCATGTTCCATACAGTCATTAAAACTAGATGAAAATTCTCTTATATTTCGGTTGTATGTCCCTTGTACGGGTACTATAATTGCTAGATCTATGTTGTCATTGCGGATTACCGCTGTGATAAAAGAAAAATAGTAATTTCAATGTGTCAAATTTGAAAATTTTGAAACATCAAACCAAATAATGAAAGAAAAAAGTATTTAACTAAAGGCTTAAGTCATACAGAGCCCCTTAAAGTTGTCCGCATATTTCATTTTAATGCCTTATTTAAGACTTGTTCCTATTGAACACTTTAATTGTTCAAAATAAGTACCTATTAGACACTTTTTGCTGACATGGCAAAGAAGGTGCAATACACGTGCATTAAGCGGGTCAGAAGGGTTTTTTTTAACCTCTTTCTTCTTCCTTCTTCCTTCTTCATAACTTCTTCCAACACACCAACATCTCCACTGTTGCCGCTGATGTTGCCACCACCAGTCCACCCTTCTCTTTTCTTCTGTCACCCCTCCCTCTCCCCTCACCTCTATCATTTTCAACTGGAAAACACCATTACGATTTTCTTTTCCATTTTCTTCAAGTCTGACAGATACTACATACTATGATCTTACTCACCGGAAAAAATAGAGACTCACACAATGGCTGCTCTGCTTCTTCCTCCTTTTTTTCTTGAAAAATATATATCTATACACAAACAACTCAGATTTAAAATAAAAATCGAATCACCTCTCCTTCTTCCTTTCTCCATATTTTTCGTCAATGGTGGTTTCATTGGTATCTAAAATTATAAGTGGTTCATGTATTGATTAATTTTTATGTATATGTAATTTGCTATTTTCAACTTTTAAAAAATCAGATCTCTGGAAAAAAAATCTTTGGATTGAGAGGATTGGAAGGTGACAGCGACGATGGTGGGTGGACGAGACACAGTAATCAAATTTAGGCATTTCTCAAGTTTCTGCAATTCATGAGATGTATTAAATGATCAGTATATTAACATATGCAACGAACTCCTAAGCATGCCATGAATCATCAGATTAGCTGAGTGACTTCAATTTTTCCCTTTATTTCTTTTTTTTCCCCTAAAAAATGCCACATGTGCATCATTGATTTGTCAATTTTCCACGTCATCGCGAGTGTATTACCCGCATTTCATACTTTTAGCTGATTATCAAAAAAGTGTTCAAAAGGTTCAAATCTGAATTGGTAGAGGTGTTCAATAGGTACTAGTTCTAGTTAAGGTGTCTAAGCGAATTATGCGAATAACTTTAAGGGGCCGTGGATGACTTAAGCCTTAACTAAAATGCAAGAAGTGTTATCATTAGCTACGTGTTACACAACTATAGAAAGAAGAAGAAGATAGATATAAAATTTGAATTTTTGACCTCACTTTAAGGGGTGCATCCAATTATCATCACATTATATGATACGTTAAGATTGAATTCACATATTTAAACTATACATGATCTAAAGAGGGGAACCTGAGAATCAACCATGTGCGTATACATAGGTAACTTGTTTTGCTATGATTCAATTGCTATGAAAATGAAACATCGTAAAAGTCGACAATAGACCAATGTAACAATGCAGTCAATAGAAGATTAAAAAAAAAACTTAATTTTGATTAATTGACAAGGGTTTGGTGCAACTCCACTATTAAGGTATGGTAGTTGTAATTTTATTGTATTTGTTCATCTTATTTTTTGACATTCAGTAACCATAATTGCGGCTCTAATACATAGTATAACCTAATATTTCAATATCATTAATTGACCAAAAATTATTATGTTATCAAGAAAATATCTACAAAATAACTCTTCATAACAAGTGAGATTTGTGAAAAGTTAAACTCTATTCTTGATTGTAGCTACGCCGTGTCAAGCCTAGATCAATCGAGCTTCATATACATTAAGTCAAACCAAGCTCAATACAAATCAAGTCGAATAAAGCTAATAATAATATATATTGATGAGTCCAACAGAACTTTGTTGAAGTATGATCAATCTCAAGTCTAGCCGATCAAATCTCGAATCGGCTCTTTAGTATTTGATTCCTTGTAGTGCTATATCATTAAAAAAAATTTATTAAACTTATAATAAAATGATTGATTAGGAAAGTATAAACATTACTAGTTTAGACTAGTTAATGGAATTCAAGTGTGATTGAACTATATATATTACTATTAGTTTAAACTAAAACTCAAATTCAAATGAGGATAACTACATATTACTATTCAACAGTGTTTTTAAAAACGTTTTTTGGGGCGAGTCTCGGGGCGGGGTGTATCAAAAACGCTTCGGGGCGCAAATCGAAGACGTAGATCCATAGGGCGTAAGTCCTAGAATTTGGGGTGTAAGATCCAAGCGTAAAAGCGTAAGCCCTGGGCGTAAAACCGTACGTCCTCGGTGTTTTTTTTTTTTTTTTTTTTAAACCTTTTTTGCTTTAAATCATATTTTTTATTATTGGTGTAATGATATTTCTCAAATAGTAATTGTAATACTTTTTTTTTCTTCATTATTGGTTATTAATACCTTTCTCAAATAAAAATCATAATATTTTTTTCTATATATTATAGGTTATTTATAAAAATTTATTTGTAAAATAATTGAAAGATCTACTTTTTCTTATTTTCTTAATTATAAAATTATAAAATTATAAAATTATAAAATTGAATATACATGAGACTATGCCCCGTAGATCCATAAAACTTAAGCCTCGTGTCTCTGGGCTTACGTCTCACCTCACGCCCCCGCCTTTTAAAACATTATTGAATATAAAATAGAATTTTCTTGAAAAAAAATAAATAATAAAAGCAACTCGGTCCAAGCTTTAACTTTTAAAAAATAAATAATAAAAGCAACAATAACTTCAAAGGTTTGTACAATATTAAAGTTATTTAGTTTTTGAATTATTAAATGGGGTCCCTTATTAAATTTAAAATTTAATCGAATTTCGTAACACTCATAAATTTGTCTTAAGTAACAATATTTATTTTTAAAAATACTGCATCGAATAGATTAAAGAATAAGCATAAATTTATTATAATAATTTTTAATAATTATTAAAATAATATATTAGTATACTCGATTAAGCTTAATGGATGAATTTCAAATTGTAAAATAATTATTATATGACTAAAGCTAGCCAATCGAATTGATCCGAGTTGGCTCAATCGAGCTCGAGTTGGATTGAGTCGAACTTTGACCGAGCTAAATTTTGATCGAAATCGAGTTTAGGCGAGCTAAATTTTGACTATAGTTAAATTAAATCGAGTTGTGATGAAATAAAGTTGAACCGAGTTGAACACCAGTCAGCTTGCTTGTTGCCCTGACCTAATTGTAGCTAATTAGTACATCAAAATGGGAGAGAAAGCAACTTTTATTTCTGTTTTCGTTATACGTATATTAAATAATGAAATAATTTTAGAGACTTCTTTCTAAGTTTAATTTTATAACACTAGCTAACTTTCTCTTATAGTTAGCATTATTACACTACCAAAGGTCTTTCTTATTTTGATTTTTTTAACCTTTTAACTTATTATCATTAATATTAAAAAAAATTATAATCCGACTAATTTTCTCTTTCAATACACACTTTTATTTAATTAGTTTGAATACTTTTTACATATAAAACAAAGAGCTTACATCTAGAGGTTGTGTCTTAATCTTCTTCAACAATTCATCAATAACCATAGAAGAAGGATTGATTTTATGGGGAAGACTTTGACATTATTGGGCACCTCATTTGAAGAAATATCAAGAATCTTGACTTTGGTATTCTTGAATAGACCTTCCCTTCTATATACAATGAGGAAATATCTAAAACTTTTTTTTTGTCTTTTTGTTTATTTTAAAAAAAAATGTGATTGGACAAAATTCGAATTGTTTAAGTTATAATTCTACGAAACTTATAATTTCTTCTACAGTACTATATACTTCGTATTGATCGATTCGATTTCTTTGGACGCAATCCAAAATAATGTGGTTATTTAGTGTATAACATATATGTCACTGAAAATAAAACATTAGGAGAGGTTAGTGTTTCAAGAAGATGTTTTTTTTTTTAAAAAAAGAGAGTATAATAGAAAGGGTAAATTAGTAAGATCATATTTTTTCAATGTTAATAATAAATATGTTTAAAAGTTATTGAAACTAAATTAAAACAAAAGAGATAATTGTAATATTGCAAATAACAAGAGATATTAATGATATGAAACTAAATCAAGAGGAGTGTCTAAACAATTATTCTATATTAATACTTCCTATGTCCCTAATTACTTGTTCACTTTTCCTTTTTTAGTTGTCCCTAATTACTTATCCATTTTGACAAATCAAGAAAGGACAAATTCTTTTTACCTATTATACCCTCAATTAATTACTTTGAAAAATATAGAACTTCTTGAAAATCTTAAGTTTTTAATTCATCCACTTCATAATTAATAGGGGTAAAATGATAAACTCACTATGTCAATTATTATTTTTTAATAGATGTAATAATTCAAAAGTGGACAAGTAATTAGACACAGAGAGAGTATTATTGCGAAGCAATATTTTATTTTATTTTAAATTTTTAAAAACACTCTTTCCCCAAAGCAGAAAGTCTTCTAAAGTTCTAAATATCATCTTAATGGTAGAAGGAAGCAATTTTCTCTCTTTCACATTCCTAAAATGTAATCTCTTCAGCCTCTTCTGTCGTTAACATTTTTTTTTAGTCAGTCTCAAAAATAATAATACGTGACTTGTTCTATATCATAAATTTCAAAAGTCTTTTTTTTTTTTTTAAATTTTGTGTCAAATTAAAAATATAACATAAATTGAGACGAAGAAAGTTTTTACTCTGACCTCACTTCAGTAAGATCAGTAACTTTGCTTATTCATCTTTACATAACCAAAATATGCTTGATAACATTTCTATTTTCTTTCCAATTTTATCACATAATTAACTGATAGTATAAGAAATCTAATACATACAATAAATATAATGGTACATTGACTGACTTTTGCAAAGTGATGGCTAAGAATTTAGAAAATACATAGCTGGCTCCACATCTACCTACCACTTCATTATATAATATTGTACATTATAATCAAATATGTCCTTATTTAAGTGACCTTTTGTCAAATAAATTTAATGAATTTCTCACGATGTAATCACAATTTACAAACAACATCATGTTGATGATGTTTATGATCCTATATACCTACTATCTTTTGGTCCCACCCAAAATTATTATTATTATTATTTCATTGTTCTATACTTCATAATATGACTTAATTGGTTCATCATCTAGAATAACCACAATTTGTTTGGTTTCATAACATTAATCGATTGAACTCAACATCCCAAGCAGCCATGCTACTCAATTAGGATCGTGACATTTTTAGTCGGTCGATTAAAAGAAATTTCAATTGCCTAATAGTAATATAATAAAATCTTGTTATATATAATAGTTAATCGATATAATAATATTTCAGAATAATGATCTGATTTTTTTCAGAACTGACTTTTTATGTTATATTTTACTGACATTCATTATAGCGGTACACTCTATGTAAAATTACTCATTTATAATAGTCATACTCAAATATTGTGTAATAACATATTTTATAAGAAATATATATGTATAAAAATAAAATATTAAAATATTTATGGTAATCATCATTAATATCATGCACATTAGTAAATTTCAAGTACAAATATCTAAAAAGAAAAATAAAGGTAAATAGTGTCCATTAGTTATAATCATAACTTTACGAGGACAGACTATCAATGTTTACTTTTTTTAGATTCGTATTATTTTTTTTTGGTTAAATTGGCTAATAATAAATACATTTCTTCTTCATTGAACTATTTTTTGCATACTTTTACATATAACAACTAAATTTGGTCTAAATATCAAATATCAATAAGCATATTTAACATTACCTCACTATAATAAATTAGCAAATATGAAATTTTCAAACAAACATTACCTACTACAGAGTTAATTTGACTGCGATGATGTATACTCAGTACATAACAATTGTATAAGAAAGGTATAATCAGAGTATGCATTGGATATACAAGTTATATCGCAATTATTTATTAATTAGTTAAACATTGTAGACTAGTTAAAATGTATAAAAAAAATAAATGTTAGAATTGTTTTTTGTGGTGGGCTTTGTTGGACTATTGTAGTATTGCAATTAAATATGAATACTTTATACTGGTAAATTCAGTGTTAAATAAATTATTAATTATATTTTGAATTTGTTCATGGTATATTTAGAAACCCGTAATATCTATCTAATAGATTTGGTAAAGAATAATATATTGTCTTCGTAGAATTAAGAGAACCTTTCTCCTATTATAACTTTGAAATTACTTGGGATGTGTTCCATATATAATTGTTATAGTTGAAGATTCATAAACATTGTACACTTCTTCTTTTTCACAATAGATCTTTGCTTTTGCTCAAAGGATTAAACTTAATTAGTCGAATCTCATTAAATTCTTGATTTATTTTTTCTCTATTTACTTTAGGCATAATACATAAATATACCACTTAACTTGGTTTCAGCTGACATCTATGCCCTCCAACTTTGGGTGTGCATAAGTAGATACTTAAATTTGTATAAAATTGAACAAGTAGACGCACACGTTCTACGTGACAAATACACCCAGGACGCCACATAGGACACAAAGTTCACATGTAGGATGTCACATAGGACAAATGTATCTATTTGTTCAATTTTATACAAATTTAAGCGCCTACTTATGCATACTTAAAGTTGGAGGGCATAGGTGCCAGCCTGCCAGGTAAAGCCAAGTTAAGAGGCATATTTATGTATTATGCCTTTACTTTATATATAATTGTGTGCTAGTTAACCTACTGTTTTTCTTGCCACATACATCATATGATATGATGGTACTCCATTACATAAAATTTGAAAAAAATCTAAACAAAGGTCAAACCAATAAATTATGATTTTGGTTCATGTGCTAAGCTTCTAGAAGATGAAACCAACCACTATGGTAACAAACCTACCCGTTTGTTTACAAAGTCCTTGCGGATAGATAGATTAGATAAATCAGTATTCATGCTTTGACCTCTGACTAAATCATTGCAAACAAAGCGTGTCACATATCCCCACCATTAATTTTTAAAAATAAAAACTATACTACATATGAAAATGGGGATATATACATAATTTAATTGGAGTATTAGGAAAGAAAACTTTAGCTAGTTCTACTAATTAAAACCTGCTCCAATAATATATTATATTTAGATAGGTAAGTATAACTCCATGACCAATGGTTGCTAAATAACTTAATCACAACATTTTTGGATCTTTCTAGAAGTTGGAATAGGGAAATTAATATGAGAAACATATGTAATAACAGGTCCTATAAGACCTCATATATATATAAAGGTCTTATAAGCATTTAGCTAAATTTTAGACGATGAGTTTCTATTTTTTTTAGTAGTAATAAGTAAAACAAACATCAAAATCAACGGCAATTAGACCAAACAAGTATAATTTTTTAAAATAAAATTAAGAGGCAAATGGTGATACAATTCAAACGTATTGAATTGTGACCTTTTTATGAAAAAGTTGCCATTAAATGTGTCTTTTAAAAAGATTTTAAAATACCTTACGTTAGTTAAGTTATTTAATTAGGTGGATTATGTTAGACTTAATCATCAAGTCCGAAAATATTGGTCAATAAGATAGTACTAATAATTACTCTTTTATAGATTGCATCTCCAAAATACCTAAAGGTGATCACAATACAAGGTGTCCAAAATTAATTACGAAATAAGAAGTTTATCGATAATTTCTTGCTAATCCGTCACTAAATAGCTCTTAGCTAATTAGATTATTATATAATATGTACGTTACTAATCTATAGCTAAATAAAACTAGCATGGTCTATGATATTTTTGTTGTTCAGTTATAAAATTTTGTCTGTCAATAATTCTTTATTTTCTTGTAGGGTGTGATAAACCTGTGTTATTAATTAACACTTCAATAATTATAGTTGAGGTTATATATATTCTTATTTAATCCTACCATGCGATGGTTATGTGCATATTTCAAATTACATTAACCTAATTAAACAGGCCGCCCTAGCAAATTCTAAGAAAGTAATACAGAAATAAAACATATGTAATTGTCCAAATTAGTGCTTTACTTTAAGTTTTTTGTAAGACATAATTTTTGTCCTTATTAGCTATTTTCAACAACATATATTAATTATTGGTGGATGATTAAATCAAAGAACCCCAGCATAGAAACGCGCTGGGAGAATAGGCCAAACCGGACTCACTCAGATTTCATGCAATTTATTTATATTTATATATTACTAGGAAAAGTAAGTTGTACGTATATTTCCCAGAAAATCTCACTACAAATAATTTGAAAAATCTCACCACAAAATTTATCTTTTTTTTTAAATAATAATGGTGTCTGAATCATCTTATTGTTATCTTCCATCAGTATAGACGCAATATAATTAAATTTGTCGATCCAAATTTAGATTGATGAAAGAATAACTTAAGAGGTTGTTTGGTAGCCGGTTAGAATTATGCAAGTATTAGTTATTTCATCTTCTATCTAGCTTGCACATAAGAGAGTACATCAATTCTCTCATAACTTATACATGTATTAGTTACGCGGGTAGTGGCGAAATCAAAAATTTCTTTAAGGGTATTTAAGATTTAAAATATATGTACGAAAAATAATTTTTGACTTATATACTTCGTACTATTTTCTATATACATAGTATAATTTTTCAACGAAGGGTGTCTAATTGGATATCCTGAGTTATATGTGGCTACGCCACTGTATGCGGGTTTCTAAATTGCAAATAAAAAATGATACTAATTTTATATTAGAATAACTTTTTCCTAACTAGCAATCAAATGTTGTACTTCTCCGTTCATTTTTAGCTATACTAAAAAAGTATTCACTTTTAGCATGAAGAGAAATTTTTTTTTTTTCATGTTTTACCGAAAACATTAATTACTTATTCTCCAAAAAAAAATTACAGGACCTAAGACTATACATCAATTAATAAGCATATTGTGATAAAATACTCATATTAATCGTTGTTTCTTAAGGAGTATGCAAAATCAAAGTAGACAAATAAAAATAAATTTTAGAAAATGTAACTTAAATAAGTAGGTTCCTTATTAGCTACGAAACGACTCATTTTAAGTGGTTTTTTTTTATCTCTATTGATATTTGAATCCCCATTTTAAAGATTTGTACCCATTACAATGAATTTTTTTCGAAAAATATTTGATGAATAAATAAAAGAATTAAAAGGAGGTCAAACAAGTCGGAATAAATTCACTTTACAGACGGGAAATGGAAACAAATGTAGAAGGTCTGGAAACAGATATTTCTTCCAAAGCTTCCTAAAAAAATCAAGTAATAATCCAATTTCAACAAAGTCAAACATATATGGTGGGGGCAGCCAAGTCATTTTCCATTCAACTAAATCTTTTTATAACTCCCTATTTTGCCCTTGTCCACTTCTTCATTAATATTACTCCACTCCCTTTATTCTTAATACTCCTTCCGTTCCATTTTAGTGACACCTTTTTTTTAAGTTCGCCCTAAAAAAATATCATCCGTCCAAAAAAATGTCATCTTATTATATCATCAGAAATAATTTAACTTTAAAATATGTCTTTTTCTTTTAATAAAATGATTTTCAACTACACAAATAAAAGTGTTCTTTTAATTCTTAAACATCATGTCAAGTCAAACGATGCGACATAAAATGAGACGGAGGGAGTTAAACTTTATCTCCACATCCTTATACACTTGTAAAGAATAATATTATATATCCATATATTGGACCCGTCAAAAAATTAGAAAACACGTACAACAAATTAAATACTATGGGAACGCAAGAATATATCAACTACAAAATATATACACTTAAATAATTAAATTTTTTAAAAATAGAAATAGAGAAAATTAAACAGTGCATGAGATCAAAATAGCATATATATAAAGGTATTCCCAAACTTTTTTCTTTGTGTCTGGTAGCAAAAGCAGTTGGATATTTTGAATATTACAACTTTTCTTTCTCCATATAAATCCTTAACCAACCATTCCTCCATTTCCATATCCAAAATCCAAAAAACTTCAATTTTTCTAGTTTCTCAACAACAACAACATTCCAAACATATAGAGATCGATCAATCATCATCGAATCAAAGTTTATTTTATTTATCTTACGATACATAACAACAACAAATGACAGTAATGAAGATTGGATGGGAATCACTTGTTCCTAGTTGTATTAAATCACACGAAAATTCGAAAAAAAATCCAAAAGTAGTAAAGGTCTCCGTTACAAAACAAATTTCGTTCCATGGGATTCCTGTATCGGATATTAGTTCTTCTACTATATCATCAGATCTTTCGATCTCTCTTGCTGGTTCAAATATTCATGCGTTTACACAACAAGAACTTAGAGTGATCACACAAAACTTCTCAACGAGTAATTTCATAGGTGAAGGAGGGTTTGGACCAGTTCATAAAGGATTCATTGATGATAAACTTAGACCTAATGCTATCAAAGCTCAGCCTGTTGCTGTTAAGAACCTCGATTTAGATGGTTCACAAGGTCATCGCGAATGGCTGGTACGTACAAGTTATTATATGTAGTAATAATTATCTTTTAACTAACCTGATACGATATATTTATTTATTGTGAACAGACGGAAGTGATAATTCTTGGACAATTGAGGCATCCACATCTAGTGAAGTTGATTGGATATTGTTGTGAAGAAGATAATAGAATGCTAGTATATGAATACATGCCTAGAGGAAGCTTGGAGAATCAACTTTTTAGAAGTATGTTGATCTCTTTTACTTTTAATTTTCTTTCATTAATCTACTAGCTAATTTAAAAGTAATTAATCTGTACTTGATTACTTTTTTAATTTGGTTTGTTAATTCTGTAATATTGATCAATTTGAAGAAGATGGGAAGTAATTAAGGATTTTAATAATATGAAGAAGTCAATTTAATTAGTTGTATTTTTTGTGAAAGTTGAAGGGGGTTGTTGTACCACACTTTTATTTGTTTAACCAATTCCGACCCTATGAAAAGGAGTAGGTCAACTAAAGTTTAGTTACAAAGCAACTATCAGTTTTGTACGTAGAAAGTCTCACTTTATATTGATATATTTGTCAATTGTCATAAAATAAAATAGAAAAATGTTCACGTTGTTTAACGAATGCAAGTTAAAATTTTAAAACATATATATATAATCGTTGAACTTAAGGATGTTATTACTGACTTTTTTTAAAATTATTTGCAGGATATTCAGTATCACTTCCATGGTCAACGAGGATGAAAATAGCTATTGGTGCTGCAAAAGGTCTTGCTTTTCTCCATGAAGCTAAAAAACCTGTCATCTATCGTGATTTCAAAGCTTCAAACATTTTGTTAGACTCTGTAAGTAGTTGTTTCTATTTTGCTATATTTAGTAAATTAAAACACTAATTAACTAGTTTCACTAGTAGAATTTGTTGATTAATTAATTTCCTTGTTATATATCTTTTGTTCATCAGGATTACACTGCTAAACTCTCAGATTTTGGACTTGCAAAAGATGGTCCAGAAGGAGATGACACACACGTCTCTACTCGAGTCATGGGGACACATGGCTATGCAGCTCCTGAATACATCATGACCGGTAATTATACAACATGTGATCATCTCATCTAAACTGCGTTATTGTACTCGGACATCTAATTTCATTAAATATCTCTCTTTGTGTACGTAGGTCATTTGACTGCAGCTAGTGATGTATACAGCTTTGGAGTAGTACTCTTGGAGCTTCTAACTGGTCGAAGATCTGTAGACAAAGGTCGTCCACATAGAGAACAAAACTTAGTAGATTGGGCAAGACCACAACTGAAAGATCCTCGAAAACTACGTAGAATAATGGATCCAAGGCTGGAAGGCATGTACTCAGAAGAAGGAGTTCAAAAGGCCGCGTTAGTAGCTTACCAATGCCTAAGCCATAGGCCAAAAGCTAGACCAGATATGAGTAATGTGGTGACAACTTTAGAACCATTAAAGGACTATGAAGATACTTCAATGGTAACATTTGTGTACACAGCTCCAACAGATCAAAGCAAAGAAGTAAGTGAAAGAGATGATCAACATCAAGTACAAAAGGAAGTGAAGAAAGAAAGTAGTGCAAGTCCTCATCATCATCACCAAAAACAACACCATCATCATCATAATAAGAATCATAATAGAAGAAGTACTCCTTCATCGCCGACCATTCACTCAGAAACAACTATACACAAGAGATTAACTCCAAATTCACCATTGCAAAATGGTTTCAAGAGATCTTAGATTAAATAAATTATTATCAAACTGTATATGATATACTTTAGATAGAGAATCGTATAATTCGTACGTATGTCCACAGTTCTTTTAATCATATTTAACTTCGTAATACATATATACTTCAAATTTGAGCTAAAGCTAAGCTCTTTTTCATTAGATTTTATCTTATTTTAGTTCTCTTGAATGAAAATTGTACACTTGTACTTGTTTAGTTTTTTTCTATTACGTATATGATGGTGGTGTTCGAGCCAGTTGTATTCTCAATTTTATATAGTAGAAAAATGAAAGTTATGTACTTACTATAATGGAACAACTATTAGAAGAAAAATCACTTTCTTTTTAGGACTTGATACCTACAAATATCAATCAATTACATATCAATTAATCAAAGGAAGAAGAAAAACTTGAATTCATACATGAATATAGTCCTAGCTAGATTATTGAAGAGGGGTTTTAGGGATTGAATATTCAAATTTTCCATTTTTTTAGTCCGTGTAGTGAGGTTTGGCTATTCACATTGTTAATTGTTTTGGGCTCTTGTTCCTCAGTCTAATCTTTGGATATAATCCTATCGATAGTTATTAGTAGTGACATATATATTGTGAAACTAGTTATTATTGGAATTCGACTAATTTGGATTCACGCATTGCAGGGCCCATGTCTGAAGACGGCGCTTTCAACATGATCTTTTCAAATTCGAAACCTCCGATTAAGAGTGGTGACATCCAAATCATCCCACCATAACCAGTGATATTTATTAGATATCAATATCCCTAATTTATAGCAAAACGATTGGATACAGTTTTTTTAACATTTAGTTTGTTCAAAAGGGACATAAGTTCAAAATAAATTCAGTATATTTTTGAAACTCCTTTTAAATATTAAACGTTTCTTTGGGAAAAAAAAATTAGCTGGTTGATGTTAATGTAATGGTCATTAATTTGATGGTCAATTGTGTTTTGGACTTCTTAATTACATTGTATGGGTGACAAAAACAGTTATTGGGACCAATGTCGATACGTATACGGATGCCATACAACTAGTTATTGGGCAGAAAAGAAGCAGCAAAATTAGAAGGTCTTCACAAAGGTTGATTTGGGACCCAGACCCAATTAACAACTAGTTAAAAGGATGACGGATGAGAAAGAACGGTTTATACAAAATTGTTATGAAGAGTCTATATTCCCTCGTCCCCCTTTCTAAGGATTTGGATTCTCGTCTCTTTCTAATTCTTACTATCTTTTAATTCAGTCGTGTAACTATTGTTAATCACTAGAATTTCTATTGTATCCCTATTGTGCAATTGGAATGCATCCATGAGTTTCTGCTGAGAATCGAGTTTGTTACATTGGTGCTTTCATTGATTCAATCTACTATGGTGGACCTATCTCAAGCCTCCGTCATGGGTCGTTTCAGTGGTAATAATCCTCTAAATTGGGTGATTCAAACAGAGAAGTATTTCATCTTCTATGACATATTATCAGGGCATAAACTATCATGGACGTCATTCTATTTGGATGGCAAGGCTTTGGAATGGTATCGTTGACTTTTTCGAAACAAACAACTTGCGGGTTGGGACCATTAATTCGTAGATAAATTGTTTATTCGTTTTCAAAGTCGAAAAGCTCTTCACAATCGTTTAGCCTTTCTTCGACAGTTTACCACAGTGGATGATTATCAGGCATGGACTGCAACTATTTCGTCAAGGAGCACTGTGACTAACTCACTCTCGGTTCAGTCGTGGAATACACGGTCGGACTACAACAAAAAGAACTCTGCCCACCAGGTGTTTGGTGAAAATTTAAATAAGACACATGATATTGTTGTAAATGTTGAGAAGGCAACAATGCTAATTACAATTGGCGTTGAAATGTTAGCAATTCAAGCAAAAGAGGAGATTTTTCATTCGATTTTGGATGAAACCAAAGAGGAGGCAGACTTCCCTGTTCCACAACACTTTAGTGAGCCACTTGTATACAACAACAATGAGGCACACAAGGTGTTCGATGAATTTTCCTCTGGGTCTGATGATGTCATTCTGAAATCACACAAGGTGCTTATGATTGTCACAAATACAATTGAGGAAAATGACTATGCTACTGATGTTGGAAATCAAAACAAGAATAAGGAAGAACTTTTTACCATTGGAAATGGAATACGACAACTGATTTTTGCATTTGTGTAAATACCTCCATTATGGATTGGATCTAAATTTTCTAGTTTCGGTTACCTTATCATGTTAAATATGCAACATGGACTTGGGATAGCCCGATGCTTGGAGGAGATATCTGGAATGTTTTCAACTTGAAGGCATAACCAACTTATAAATAGAGGTATAATTGATCACTTTAGTAGACTTGGTCATGCTTCACTTATTTTAACTTTGCATCTGTTTCCACCTGATCAATGCGGATTAGCATTTCCATTTGATCCTGGATCTCGTTTACTTATTATATTTCATAGAGTTACAAGAAACTATGTATTTTCTGTTGCTTTGGACGACTTGGACCATGGTAAGTTTATTATGTCAATCTTGTGGAATTCTTGCATTTGGATTGATAGCGGACAAGAACAAAATCTTCTTGGTTTCTTGTTGTATAAATTGAGAAAGCTTGGTAGAGAGGAGAAACTACAAGGATTGATTGAGGCATTTGTTGCACAATATACTCCGCAGTTATCCAATATTCTGGTCAACAAAGATGATGTGCTCTTGTTTGTTATGTTTGGTGTAGTTCATATATCAAATCCAACTTTGTCGTATCTCGTCTTTGATGATGATCATTATCTTGATTATGATATATCTGCTATGTCACCTATTAAGGCAGTGGCCGTATTTTGCCAATAGTTATATCTTGATGAAGAACTTGCACTACAGAGAATTGACCAACAACCTACCTCAGCTCACCAGACTCCTCCAACAATTCAACATTGTTACATTAATAGCATCTTTGTTGAGAGTAATTCTTTGTAATCACGGTCCATATTGCAGTTTTTTTGGGTCCTACTGATTGCAGAGCACAAGCTTACATATGCTACACAATTTATGAGTACTAAAGTGTACACTACAATTGTGTTTGGAAAGAGCTTGTTTGCACTTGAGGGTTTGGGTAATGAGCCGACCATGTTTTTTGTTGTTTCTAGGCTGGTGGTTGTTGCAAGAATTATACAAGATCACATACTACTTTTTGCCAACATTGCACAGTTTCTCTCGGCTATAATTAATGGGGAGTATGCTACTAACATTATTTTTTACTTTAACCTTAAGAAAAAGATTTTTATTGAGGACGAGAGTATTGTTATGAACCAGCCTCGGCCCAATGTCGATACCTATACAGATGTCATACAACTAGTTATTGGGCCAAAAATAAGCAGCAGAATTAGAAGGCCTTCACAAAGGTTAATTTGGGACCCAGACCCAATTAGCAACTAGTTAAAAGGATGGCAGATGAGAAAGAACGGTTTATACAAAATTGTTATGAAGAGTCTATATTCCCTCGTCCCCCTTTCTAAGGATCTGTATTCTCGTCTCTTTCTAATTCTTACTATCTTTTAATTCAGTCGTGTAACTATTGTTAATCACTAGAATTTCTATTGTATCCCTATTGTGTAATTGGAATGCATGCATGAGTTTCTACTGAGAATTGGGTTTGTTATATGTTCTCTATCATGAATTTTTCATACTCAAAGCTCAAACTCGAGATCTTTAATTAAGGAAGAAGCACTTTCATCCACTGCACCACATCATTTAATTGTCTACTTTATTTGTTTTTTAACACATACTTCAAGGAAAAAAGTGGTAGGGCACGAATGTATAACTGTGACACCCCAGCTTAAGATTAGAAGTCCCACATCGACAAAACACAAGAGAGATGTTGGGTATATAAGTAAGCAAATCTTACCAACTAGTGACGCGTTTTAAAGTCGTGCAGGCCTAGGCCAAAGCAGACATTATCACTAGCGAGCTGGGCCGTTACAAATGGTATCAGAGCCACTCATGTGTCAGCCGTGTCGATGTGTGCCAGAGTTCAACTGAGTTTAGGCAAATCCCGGTAAGGCGGGGCAAACTTCAGTGCTGAGTCTAGGCAAATCACATTCGGTGTGGCAAACCTCAGCGAGGATGCTGAGTCCATAGAGGGGGTGTATGTGACACCCCAGCTTAAGATTAGAAGTCCCACATCGGCAAAACACATGAGAGATGTTGGGTATATAAGTAACCAGACCTTACCAACTAGTGACACGTTTTAAAGCTGTGTAGGCCTAGGCCCAAAGTGGACAATATCACTAGCGGGCTGGGCCGTTACAAATTGTCACGCCTCAAGTCTACACCCTGGGCGTGGTTGGCACTCGAGAACCATTTCTGATCCCCAAGAGAACTCTTGGCCTAGCTCACTATGACATCACCTGACTTTAGAAGATATGCGGAAGCTTAAATAGATGAGCATTATTTAGACATTTGGAGAAAAGTCTTAAATCACTGTCTTGAATTACTTAGCATAAGTCATAAGTTAAATAAACATCCTGAGAAGCAATGGAAATATCTAACTATGTCTGTATATGAAGCCTCTAACTGTTTAAAATAGATGTCGAGACAAGACCCACGGCACCTCAAATGCTACTAAAACTGAATATGAAAAGCAGATATGAAGTCCTCCGAAAGCAAGGAGGATCACCAAAGCTATCTGAAGCGCAAAGTGATCTCAACGAAACGCCTTCTGATGATCCTGAACACCTCTATCTGCATCATAAAAAGATGCAAGTCGAATGACATCAGTACATGGAATGTACGAGTATGCAATATGGGTAGAGTGAACTAAATAACTGAACTGGATGACTACAATAGACATAGCATGAACTCAACTGAATGTAAATAATTAAACGAATGAAATCATTTATCTTTACCAATACTTACTCATCTCTGAACTCAACATAAGAAGTGTTATGTGAAAATATACTTTAACTTTATTGGGAGATTCTCTAACCGACAACCATCACTGTGAGCTAAGTGATGATACAACGTCTTGTTCACGTTGCCAGAACTGTCCTATGTTGTGCCGGGATATAGAACACCTGAACAAAGTGGATCCACTAAGCTATAAGTATTCATCTAAAAAGTATGATCCTGAACCCATGTTGGCAAGACATGGTTTATGGGGACTGTGAGTTGTCTGAACTCTCCCCCATATCGATGCTCAATACTACTCCCAATGATATATTTATATATACTGCTGCTCAAATGTAT